>VZSE01011984.1:73319-181712 GCA_013398275.1 Promerops cafer
CGGGCGGGCCCCGCGCCCTCAGAGCGGCCCCGGGCCCTCAGAGCCGCCCCGCGCCCTCAGAGCGGCCCCGGGCCCTCCGAGCCGCCCCGGCTGCCGCACCACCCCCGGCAGCACCGTCCAGCCCCGCTGTGACCGGCTGCGCTGCGGGACACTGAGCGGGTGCAGCGGCACCCCCGGGATCTTGGGGTACGGCACGGTCAGTACTGCCCGTGGCACTGCTTACATCGGCTCAGCAAAGGGGAAAAAACCAAACCAAAACAAAGCTGAACAGCCCCCGAGCCTGGAGATGCATCAGCGTGCAGCAGATGTACACAGACAGCAGGGTTACTGCGGGGAAAGCTGGGAGAGCCCAGGCGCTCCAGGCTTGGAGGCCACGGAGCAATCCGGCAGGGCACTCAGGTGGCCTTTCCCCCAGGATGGGCTCCGGGCGGCACAGCAGGTGCATCGCCTTCACCGTGGGGACAGTGACCCAGAAAATGCCCTGTCTGCCAGCAGCAGAGTGTGGCATGCAGAAGAGAATCTGGGGGAGGGTGGGGTTGATCTTGTGCCACCAGATGAGCAGCCGGGAGCACAGCAAGGGGCAAAGAACAGATGTTGACAGTTTTGTTAAGTAAAAAAATGGGAAAAAAATGTAACAAAACCTTCTCTGCCAGCTACAGTTAATAAGGAAAGTAGGGAATTGTCAGTGGGTAAACGCAGCACTACCCTTACATTCATTGATTTGGTCCACTTAAACATAGTATTTATTTATTTATAATAAAGTTGTTCTGAGCATTTTCTTTCGATCCAGACGGGTTCATTATGTACTGAGTGCTTTACATCATGTTTTGAACTAACCCATTGATAAATTAGTGCTAAATTTTATTTGTAAAAGGCATCTTTGGCAAGGATTCAACACTGACTCCCAACAACAGTTGCTCATAGTGCTGACTTACATTGTTCAATATTTGGAGCTGTTTGGTTCTCCCAGCATCCCACCCTGTGGGTAAAAATTACACGGGGATTGCAAGTTTTATCTTACTCAGAGATAAGGGGCTGCATTTCCACAACGGCCTCTTATTTCAGGAGCTCAAACTGAGACAAGATGGTCCTGAGTTTATGGAAATGGGAGTATTTACAGCCAGATCCGAGCATCTCACACTCAACATGCAAACTGGGAGACAGCCCACTGGGGTCTTCCCTGACTAAAGCTGTGAGGCAAATGCTAATGCTTCTAGTAACATTTATCCTGTCTCACATGTAGCCTCAGAGCAAGGAAATGTCCACAGCAGGGCAGAAGTCCCCTTGTGTCCCTCTCAATCCACCAGATCATCCTCCTGCCCAGCCTGGGCCCTGCCCAGCAGCTCCACTGGGCAGCTCTTGTCACGGAGAAGTAACCTAAAGCCAGGACACAGCTGAGGAAAAGTATTACACAGTCGTACGTCTGATAAAGCCAGAGAAAGCCTGTCACTAAAATCTTCTGTTTAAAGGCAGAAGATAAAGTTAGGGTTTGTTCTTTCCATTTATGCCTAACATGACTGCGCCCCCCGCCCCAGTCAGTCTGCAGCACTGGTGGGACAAGTCTGCAGTCAGGAGAGTAAAAGATCCTCTTCTCATATTTAGGTCATTTGTGACAGATACTGAAATAGGCACAAGGCTCTTGATGTTCAGCAGGGCTCCTGACAGAACTAGAGTATTGATTTTCTCAGAGGCAAACAAATGGAAAGGCAGCATCACAGCATTGCCAAGCCAGCAGCGCAGCACCAGGCAGCAGTGACAGTGTGACTCTGCCCTTTCTTGCATCAGGTGCTGGCCTGTCAGCTGCTGAATCAGCCTGGGTCCTCTCCAGAGCACAACTGATTTTCTGTTTCAGGTGGGGAGAATATATCAGATACGAGAATCGATCAAATACGTGAGACTGACACTGGAGTGTAGGTGTTGGGGTGTCCCCTGTGCACAGCTGGGACCAGCCTGGCTGTTCTCCAGCAGGAAACCTCACCTGGCAGCCACTGCCCTCCCTGCCCCGTGGGGTCTGCACCTCGTGCCCAGCACAGCCTGAACTGCAGCACCCTCTGCAGCATGAACTGGCCCCCAGAAGGACACCCAGAGCAAGAACTGCTCCTGGGGAGGGCACAGAACCTGCAGGATGCTGATAATGTTCACGTGTTCTTTGAAATTATTTTTTCTTTTATACATGGTAATATGCACAAGTGCCTCAAACAATCTTTGAGTTTGTATTTATGAACATAGCTGGAATACTGGAATATTACTTCTGCTGTGCCATAAAAAAACTGCAGGACTGACAAGAAAGGCAAGTTACTCTCAGCATAGCAATGAACCCAAAACAAGTAAAGGAAAACGTCAAAATAATTCTAAAATGGGTCAAAATTAAGCCTGTAAACCGTTAAGCTTCTTTACTTATTTAACATTTCAAGATTGGGTCTCAGGCGTTCTGTGGCGTCTCCAGATTTCAATTACATCCCTGGATAAATGGCTTTGCAAGCATTAAGAAAAATCACCCAAGTTATCACAGGCCGAGTTTCAGACTAAAAGATGTCTCAGTAAGAAATCTCCAGCTAGAGGCCCTTCAGTCAGAGGCTTAGAGGATAAACACTGGCAGTGTTCACCGCTTCTAACGCAGCTCAAAACCGACTCTTGCCCTGCAGTGGGGAACTGACATGCTGCTTGCAGAGCATCTCGCTCAACTCTGCTGTCTTTTCTATTCTTAAGCAAGCAGGTTTCTATTTAAAACTGCCACCTTACCGACTTCCTTGAAGCCATCTGCTGGTTTGTTAGCCTGTGACAACAAAGTTTCCATCTCGCAGTCTAATTAAGTGGAATCCCAGGGACAATTTCGTTGACTGCCCTTTCATTAAGAAAAGCAGCGTGATAGCACTTCTCAAGTAATGAAAAAGTGGGACCTTTATAAACCTTTATGAAACTGTACTCTGCCTTGCCACTTCTCACTTTTCAAAAAAGCACTTACGTAAAAAAACCCCAAACAAGCCAATATTAAAGAGAGAGCACAAGATAACTGCTTTAATATCTTCCGAGCCAACCAAAATGTGCTTGTCATGTATGGAGCTGCATCTATTTCTGAGGTCTGCCTGGAGTCTTAGCTGTCATCCCTCACTGTATCAGACTGGAAGGAAATGAGAATTTTTGAGTCCTTAAATCATTCTGCTTTTCCACTGCAGTTCCAATAAGGGCTTGTACTAGAGAGCATGCCTAAAAATCAACAGAACTCTGTAATGTGCTGAAAATACACTTTTATTTTCCCTTCTTATTCTTGATCAACTAAACACAAAGAAAGAGACAGGTTGGGCTAAAAATAAGAAACTTTAAAAAATCATAATCACTCTTAAAGGAACAGACCACAAACGCAGAGGATGTACTCATGGTTTTTTGCTATTCCCTACACAATCTACTTCTAATTACCACACATAATTGCATGAGGTAAAGCAATTACCTGTAGCCAAAGCTAGAGAATCAATCCAGTGGTTTCCATGGAAAGCTACAGCTTTCATCTGCAGCTGAACTGAGCTGAATTTCTTGTCACTTCTGGGTACCTGCCACACCAGCCAGGGCAATGTGTCAATCCTTGGTACAGCTATCAGGGACCACATCCTTTGTTCCTTCTTTTCTCTTCTTTGAAAAAAAACCCTGATGGTTCAGCAGCAGCAAGAAGCCTTGGGCTACCTAGGAGGGTAAATGGAAAACTATTACCATTATGTACTTCAAAAATAACAAGAGAGTAATTTTCTCCTAATAGTAGAAATTATCCTGGATTAGTCTCCCTCCTGGAAACTAGCAAGCTCCAGGTGTCTTGGTTTTCTCTCTTTTACAAACTCTGGTGTATAAAAGGCCAACACTTGGCATCCTTCAGTCAGTAGCTGAAAAAAAGTATTCACATTTCAAAAGGTGTGCACAGACCGGGTGCACAATGGCTTTGACCTGAACAACGTTCAGTTAACCACTTGTGGCAGAACTGCTGAAAGCCAGAGCCAGGGGCTTGTTAACATTTGGTTGCCTGTTGTGGCACCAAAATCCCTTCACTCCATGTGCCAAAAAGTGAGGAGCGATGGTGAGAACAGGAAGGGAAAACGTGGTTTGGAGACAGCACCCATAACACCCAAGCTGGATTTTTATGTCATGGGATAAGCAGGGAGCATATTCAAGACAGCAAAATTACCAGGACTGTTGTGTAGTTTATACTTTTTATGATTTAGAGGGAGATTTTCCATTGACGTCCACAATTTACCTGGAAACTTGTTAGGTGTTCCACGAATCAAAATACTTCAACTTTATATAATTTCTGGAACCAGCAGGGAGGGAATTCGAGTCGGTGGGGAAGCACTAGTGAAGAGAACAGGATACAAGCCTAAGAGCCAAGAAAGCCCAGGAAGTGGGAAGGGCCCCATTTCCTACCTTTACATATGAATGCAAGTGTTAAACACAGCTAAGGCACAAGGGGAGAAAGGGAACGTAGGGGAGATGCTGGTTTAGGATAAAAGGCTTGGGCTAGGTTTAAGCAGCTGCTGGAGAAAGTGGGTGTGAGGAGCCAGCCCCACGGAGTTGAGCTGCATTCCTGCCCCGTGCCCCGAGAGCCCCAGGTGCGAGAGAAGATGTAACCTGAGCTCTCCCTGCCCCTTTCCCTTCCGCCGCCTCATTTCTGTACTCAAGAACCGACCTTTTTGCTGTACCTGCACCAACCTCGAAATATTCTGCTTGTCTGACGTTGAAAGAGGCCAAAGGATGTGGACACCCACGGACTGAACCAAAGCCCCCGTCCTGCTTGCCAGGGGCCTGCAGACCAGAAGGGTGGGAGGGGATCTGGGGAGGCTGGCTTGTGTTCCCCCCCATAAGGACTGTGGTCTCCAAGGCATTAGGCCTGGCAAAACCCATCGTCTGGCAGGTGCAGGCAAGTGTTCCCTCACCATGAGCTGTGCCAGAGCAGTGTCTGAGCCAGCAGAATCAGCGTGGGAGGCTGCTTAGTGCAGATGCAGCACAGCAGCAGCCTCACACGTGGGGAGGGAAGCACCACTGGCCCCAGTGTCTGTGGTGTCGGGTGCCCGGCCCCAAGAAAACATGCCTGCAGTTACAGTTCTGAGCACAGTGCATGTTTCAGTCAGCTGCAGAAGAGCCAGGGAGTTTGAGGAGGTATGAGCTTACAGCAGCAGCCCCCAGTTTTCACTGGCTCACGCCCATTCCATCATGCAAGTAACCTACTGTGAGGAAAGGCCCCACCTTTTTGTTTCTCAGCGTTCCTCTTCTTCAACAGGGACTATTTACAAGTGTATGGAGTGTCAGGACTTGGGGGAATGGCTTCAAATGGACAGAGGGCAGGTTTAGACTAGGTATTAGGAAGAAATTCTTTACTGTGAGGATGGTAAGGCATTGGAACAGATTGCTCAGAGGATCTGTGGATGACCCATCCCTGGCAGTGTTTAAGGCCAGGTTGCAGGAAGCTCTGGTCTGGTGGAAGGCTGTGCCAAGGGGCTTGGAACACGATGATGTTTAAGGTCCCTTCCAACCCACACCACCCTATGATTCAGGATTTGTTAAGAGTGAGTGACGATGCTCAGCCTGAATAAAATGCTTTATGGCAAGAGCAGAATACACTGCAGGGAAAGGAACATGACACTGGAAACCAGCACCAGCTCTCCAGCAGAGTTTAGGCTGGGAAGGAGGAAAGTGTCATCTCCTGCCAGCAGTTTGACTGTTGAAGAACTGCTTTGAAAGCTCAGATACAGTAACTGTGGTGTTCCATGACAGCCACATCCTCTGAGTGAGTCTGCTGTCTCTGTTAACTAGCACATCTCCATGAACAGCTCAGATTTTATGTTACACTCCTAGAGAACTGTCATTACCTTGAACCCAAGGGGGATGAAATACCACGGGACAGTGTAACAACACTAATAATCCCTAGGAGATGGAGACTTTCCTGTTAACCAGGTGCAGGACTGTGAAAGGAAGAGTCTGAATCTCCTCTGCCCTCTTTCACTTCTTCTGTCTCTGTTGAAATTTGTGTCTGATGCCTCATCATTGCCCAAAATATTTCCACAGCCGGCACCCTCCTGCCTGCCCTGATGCCTTAGATTTGGTCCTTCTGTGCCTTGCCTGAATGCACTCCTGAAAATCCACACCGAGAAGATGAGAAAAAACAAGAACAACAAACCCACAGCATGTTAGGCAGAGGTGCAGACTGAAGTGTGCATTGAGGACCCAAGGCAAACACCTGCTTGGACGTCCTCAGTTTTGACTTCTTCTTTGGGAGGGTGACTCTGTGAACAATCCTTTTGTTCAGACACCTGGTTTGTCACACCCCAAACTGCTGCACATCAGGTCACATGGAAGGAACCTGCCACCCCCCCAGCAACATGTGACATCCTGTCATGCCCACAACTCAGTTAATACCAAACACAATCTCAGTATGGCATGGCTGACAAAGAGTTTGCAGCGAGACAGAGCCACTCTTGTTTACAGCATCAGCACATGTTACACAAATCCAAGCAAGCTTGGAGTCAGCAGTTGGCAGAATTGATCTATCACTGCTGTGTAAGAACCCTCTGCTTCGCAGCCCAAATGAAATAAAAGCCAAAGCAAGCAAATTAAAGCACATCCAGTAACTGCCATGCTCCTGTTCAGAAGGGACAAGGGAATGAAGATGACATCTGTGAGGATGTTCAATGATGATGTTTCTCTGAAAACTGGCATGTGACATTTTGGAGAGCTGCCCATTGATTAGAAGAGGCTCGTGGGGTCAACTAGACTCCAGCACATTTAGAAGTCAATAGTGCCAATGGACAAGCAATGAAAAATACACTTGGATTTGTTCTAATGCAGCTGATTACATGGGCCCAGTATTCACACGGCTGAAACAAGCTCCCTACACTCTCTTCTTGTCCCCTACACTGCTTGACACCTTCCTGCCCAGGAATGAGGACAACCCAACTGAGAAGCAGATGCCCCAGTTCACCAGCAAATGCTCAAACTATCACAATCTTTCTCTAGCCACCCTCTCTCTGGAGCACAGGCATAGCAAATCCAGATGACTTCATGCACAGAGCATCCTTTAAAGGCAGCTTCCATTCCCCTGTGCTTTTATCTTCAAGGCCTACCAAACTGTATCCCTGCCCATGAACCACCCCTGTTCCTGGCAATGTGTATTCTACTTCCATCCCACACATGAGAAGCCATCAGCTGGCAGAGCACGGGGACACAGCTTCTGCCTGCTCTGCCAGCAAAGATGCTGGTCTGTAGAGCAGTTAAAGTCTTGTCATTGCCCAGAGGCAATATTTTCAGGCTGATGTTACAGCTGGAATGCCATGAACATATATTCCTCTCACGCTTTTTCAAAACACCCACCACAGCTGCATCAACAGCTGCACAGCTGGCTGTGCCAAGGGCAGGCACAGCGGTTCAGTACTGTAGGGTGGGACACAGAACACTCTCCTGAATGTTTCAGGCATGACTGGGGTTACTCTTTGGGGTATTGCCATAAATTTGCTTCTAAGAAATGGGCTGCTGTATGTTGTGGTTCCCCATTTATACTGAGATTTGTCTCGGCATAGTCCTGGGGTGCACACTGGCCCTGCTCTGCCTTTGTGGTAAACCTGCAGTGCCCTGTGTGAGACAGAAAGTTGGCAGTCTCATTTTTCATCACTTGTGGGGTTGATTGCATCAGTGTTTTGCCAGATTTTTATTTATGCCTTGTAAAATTTTCCAGAAAGCAGAAAATCTGTTCAGTCAGGTCACATTGTGAAGGATATGCCAGTTTGTCCCTCCACAAGTCATCATGATATACTCCCCCTTTTCCCATCCTTCTCTGCCAAGAGGAACTTAAAAATCTCTTGATTTAAGGAATTAAAAATATACAGGAATTAAATATATATAATAAATATATAATATAAATATATATTTTTAAATTCCTATACTTAATAATAGATATAGGAAGTAAAAAATCTCCTACTACCAATATTGTCCAAGTAGATAATACACTGTGGGACTCCTGAAAAAACACAGCCAACTCTATTCACAGTGATCAAAAAGAAAAATTCATACTTGTGTCTTGGTTTGAAAAGACGGGCGTCTGCTAAGGAAGGCAGGAACCTCCCTTGAAATGGAAAATGTGAACCCCCTCCCTCCAAATTATTACAACTTTGAAATTAAGGGGCTCTCAGGCAAAGATACGGGAGTAGGAATAACAGCTCTTTACTAGGAAAATTAAAAGTACAAATGCAATGGTACAAAAAAGAAACCCCTGTCAGAGTCAGAACCCCCCTGACACCCTGCTGGGCAGGGGGCTGGCACAGCCCCATCCCATGGGGGCTGCAATCCCCCTGCAGGGGCAGATGTGGCTCTGCTGGAGCAGGGTCCTGGCCAAGGGTGGAGTTTTCCTCTGGAGCTCCAGGGGTGCTGTGGATGGGCCTGGGCTCCCTCTGGGAATGCAGGGGGAAAAGGCTGCTGGGGTGTTCAGGGTCAGGTTCTATCCAGGTAGGAATTCCTGGCTCCTCCCCTGGGGGAGCATCTCCCATGGGATGCTGGAATTGGATCAGCCCTGCAGGGAGGCTCCATGGCCATGGACAGCAGAGATTTCCCTGAGGGAGGATTGGCTGTGGCAGAGATGAAGAAAACTGCCCCAGCTGGTTTGATCAGGTGGCAATGAACAGGAGAGAACTGCCCCAGCTCTGACAGGTGGGAACAGAACACACAGCCCAGCCACAGCTTGCATTTGCAGCCTAAGACATCTTATTATGAGCTGCTCTCCCTCTCTGTGCCCTCGTGACTGCTGGCCCCTCTTCCACAGATCTCAGTGAGGCACCCCATAATGTGCTGCTTATGAAGCCATGAAAATCTCCCACCCAGCAGCGTATCAGGTGGATCCCTGGATGAACATACTGCACTATTCATGAGCTGAAAGCACTGTATGGAATAAAATTCCTTCTTTTCTGGGTCAAGAGAGACGTTGCAGTGCCCCACAATGTACCAGAAGCCACACACAGAATATCCACATTCCAGACATGACCCTGGCACAGCACATGGCTGCAGGGTGGCACGAGGGCACAAGAATGTGAGAAGTCCATGTGGATGCCCAGGATATAGACATTGAATTGGCTCTAACTCCTCTACAACATCATCTTCCATAGTGAAGGATGGGCCTAAGAGGCAAGACTTCAGAAGATGAAAAGCAATAGCATGGGTTTTTTTCAAACATCTTTATCCTAAGTTCGGTGTTTGGGCATGAACATCATGTGTTTTCCAGGACACAATTTCAAGGAAAAAAAACAGAGAATAAAACCTGTACTCTAAAGTCTCACCTTAGAACTCATGTAAAAATTGTAAAAGGGCAACAGCACCTTAAAACAATCCTATTTGTAAAAATTTGTATTTGATGAGCAGTGCAGCCTGCAGGTTGCTATAGCAGCCAGATCCATCACCTAGGTGACCAAGCACCAGTGATATCAGCATTAACCTATCCCTACACACAACCTCACACTGTGCACATGATCAGCCTTCCATTTCTTGGAAGTTCCTCTTCATACCAACAGATGGGCAGTAACAGAGCATATGGACAGTCTCCAGGAGGGGCAAGCTCTCCTCACAGCACCAGCCTGCCTCGCTAAGGAGGATTATTTCTGACAGCACCACCTGTGGAAGCGTTGGGCACTTGAGGCAACCAACATGTGTAACCTGATTTACTAGCAAAATAATAACTAGCAACTTGCCTGAAAGCTCTTTGGAAAAGCTTCTGATGGCCAGAGAGTCCACTCAACATAGCAGAGGGTCTGAAGCATAAATCCACACAAAACAGAGAAAATGTCCCGAGGCATTGGCAAGGTCTTCCCCCAAGGAACCGTTGCTTTTGGGAAGCCAAATTTTCAACAAGGAACACCAAATCCAGTAGATTCCCAGATCAATACCTTACCTACTCCATGGGAATGGTCTGTTCCAAATAAGGCCAAATAAGATGTTTCTCTGATGTTTCACTGATGCTGTTTAACTCTGGGTATCTGAAGAACACTCCTGAGGAGAGACTTGTTTGTTTACAACCAAGCAACGCATCGCTCTCATTACAGGGACAGATGCAGCTCCAGACTCCTGGAAAATACTGATTTCTTTGTAACAGTGTTACATAATTGGTAGCTTCTGTAGTCTAAAGGGATTTTGGTTGCTTGGGCTAAAGGAAATTTAATGGAATTGAGATTTTTTTCCCGCTTTTGTTAAAGGCTGCCTTCATATCCCATCGAGAAATTACCTGAGACAGAAATCTCTTTTCCTGCACTGTGATAAATAGGGATGACTCATTATTTCCCCATTTTGCTTTAAATATCCTGTCATCCCTGTGGTTTACTTTGTTCAGCTATTCTCTCAGCTTCATGCAGCACCTGCTGTAATGACACATGAAGTCCTCTGTGGTTCTTCTGCCCTTTCAGTGCATCCCCTTATCAACAGAGCGCTCTGACCTTTACACATCCCTCACTTTACTTACCCAGCAGGCACCTGCAACCCTCCAGGACAGCCTTTCTTTGATCACCACTTCCTAGACAGCAGGAGATTCCATTATCTCAGCAGAGCCAAGAAACATGCCATACCTTTCCAAGCCTTTACCCTCATTGAAGCACGCTCAGATTTGGGGCTGCAGTTTGAATTTCCAAAGTGGACTGAGCTGTTCCAGCTTCGTTGACACTTCGGGAGGTGAGGAAACTTTTTCAATCAAATTTATTTCTTTGAAATCTAATTGTTTGCTTCCTTGTCTTTTGCCCATCTTTCACTGCCTACTGCCCCCTGTTCCTTGTGCCCAGTAAAGACAGTGGTGTCTTCTACCTGCTTATCCACACACAGGTTGAGCAAAGGCCATTAGAAGCCAAGTCCTTTGTGATCCTAGAGAACAAAAGAATAAATGTCTTCCTGATAAAGCCAGTTTTCTTGTCTGTCTCTCACTGGCTAATGATGGGATAACACCAGCAAAAGAAAACAAGATCAAAGTCATAGTGCTGGATCTGAGAAAAGAAAAAATTTCAGGAAGAAAGGAACCTTGGGCAGATGAGAGAAATAAGAGATTTCTGCAGCAAAGGATATTTTACACTGGGGCTAGACAACAGCAGAAGATTCTAGGAAAAAGCAGGGCCTCTGTGTTCCAGGGAAGACATCTACTGGGCTTGAAAGATTCAACCTTAACACAGAGAACACTTGAGCAGTGGAAAACAAAAAAAAATAGGAGCATGGAAATGAATAAATGTTTTATTGTTAGCTGAGAACTGTACATTCTTTGTTGTTGGCAAATGCAGCTTGAATTTTGCAGAGCTTTTGTATCTGCTTGCTTCCCTCATGAAAATGCCCTTCAGAAGTGATCCAGGAGTGCCCAAAGGCTCCCACCCTGTCCTGGAGAGGCTGGAGCTGCCTGGGGGCTGAGGTTCAGCCCTGGTACAAGAGCCAAAGTCCAGATTCTGGGAGGGGAGGACACACCTGCCTTGGTTTGCTGATGTCAGATAGGGAACAGGGTGACTTGGAAACTTTCAGAGGACTAGCAAGGTGAACAGAACACATGGATGCAGTCAACTGCTCAAGAAGCTCTCCATGTTTTTTGTCTGTAAATTCTATGAAATAATGTTTATTTAGCTCATATCCCCAACAGTCCTCTTCAGAGGATTGGATATCCAAGGTCAGGACGCCTTTCAGGACAACTGGGTACCTTTAATGAATAACTGCACTTTAAGCAGTGAATTTAATTAAAATGCATCACTACACTGGAGAAAATATCCAGCCTTTGTGACATTATGCAATAGTGCAGTCAGTGTAGAGATACAAGATAAACAAGGAACACTCCAACCTTGCGTATCATCCTGCATGATTTAACTTCCTATTACTTTTTACCTTTTTTCCTTTCTCAATTCCTATTTATATTTATATATTTAGGGAAGATAACAGGCTAAGTGAACACTGCAGAACTGCCAACAGCTGCTCAGGTGGAAATCTTGCCATTATGAGGCTGCAATCATGCTCAGCTGTGCAGAAAGAAAACTTCCTTCACGAAACATCTCCTTGGTCTTTCTGCAGGAGCAATGAAATGCTCAGTGTTTCCAACCCCGTGCCTCCGAGAAACTAAATGGGTCCTAAATGCTGTAATCCCATTTTGACTTTCATTTTCATCACTCTCAAAACCAAGACTGCAAGAGGAAAAGGCAGGAGGATTTTGGCTGTTGTTGCAAAGTGCAAAGAGCAGCTCGAGACGGCACCTGAGAGGCAAGAATGTAAAGCTTCCTATTTTATAGAAGGACAAACAAGAGAAATGTTATTCATCTGTTTCTTTGTGGGGAAGGCTCACACTAGAGAAAACCCAAAAAACCAGGAGACAACTGCTTGAAGAGATGATGAAAGGAGACCTTCAAAGGCAGGGGGCAAAGAACCTTTGGATTACTTTTTTTCTTCCCTTTTTATAATGCATAGAGGACATGAAAGAGGTTTTTCAGTAGTTCTTCCTTATTCTAAAAGGATTTTTTTTTGGTTCCTGCTTCTCTTTTACATTAAAAATTCAAGTCTTGCCTTGAATAGAAGGCTCTGAGGCAAACAGCATCAAAGACATGCACAAGTCAGGATCAAGTACATTGGTAGGGACATTTGGTTAGTGCCCATCCTGCACTGGATTCTTAAGGTTGCAGATAAAAGTCAACAAATTTGAAGATTCAAAAAGCAAACCAAATTTAGTTCAGCTGCAACAAATACTTTTAGAATAGTAAAAAATTAACATCTTTAAATTACTAATGGCTTAACTTTAAAAAAAAATAAATCACGTGCCCCCAAAAATTCACAGTTGTGTTTGGGCAGAAGAAACCCATCCTTCATACTCAAGGTGAAATTAGTGATGAAGTGATAAATAAAACACCTTTTCATTGTCTTTGTGTCTGGTGTATAGGGTCTAAGTTACTTTTTGAAACAGACTTGGGTCCCACACCCTTTTTCTGCTGAAGGGAAAAATACTTTCTCAGCCAGCTGGTCTCTTTTCTGAGGAGGAAAGCAGCAGCAGAGCTATTGTGGAAGGACTGGACACTACTTCTTGTGCAACAACAGAACAAACTTCAAGTCTGTTGTACCTACAAAACGCCAGATAATTTTCTCCACTCCTTGTAAGAGCAGGAAACCTCTCAGACCATTGGGTGGTGAAACTATCTGCTAAAACCATAAAAATACAAAATAAAAGCATCTTCTTGTAACACAAACATGTTGGATTTGGAAGTCAGCAAGAGGAAGCAGAGATGGTGCATCTGATAGCATTTTCCCAGTTTCTTTCTCAGGGCAGATCTGAGCTTTCAAAACTGAAGTGTTACTGTAACACTTTTTCCCTGTTCTGCATATGTGGTTTTGGTGGATTGCCTGCTGAATATTGAGTTAGGGATGCTGAGAGCCTGCTCGTGTTCTCACATTCCTGTGGCTAAGTTGCCCTAGTCAGAATTAAATGATACATTACACCCTGAGTCACCCTCTGCTAATGCCTGCTAGATGTTTTCTGGCATCAAAATTTAGAGTTGGAGCTCATTGGAAATTTTCCACAGAGGAGATTTTCTGTTTCTGAGAAAATAGGAATTTTCCATGAGGGGGGAAAAAAAAAAAGTTTCTGCCAAAAAAATTTGAAAAGGTTTGTTTGTAAAGAGGATCAAAAGATAGCATGTCATTTTGAATTGACTTGGACTAACCAACCTGCACAATGCCCCAGATGATCCACCTGAATTTTGGATACTTTCTGATGGAGACAGTCCAGCCAGAGCCCAGCCTCAGACAAAAGGGGGGCTGTGACTACACTTTTCAGATGGCCCCATGTGACTGCTCATTTCTGACAGCCACGAGTGTCCCAGGTGCCTGCAGGGCAGGGCAGGGGGCCAGCAACCCCCCCAGCTGTACAGCAGGGTTACAGCAGCCCCATGCTGGGATCTCCAGCAGCAAGACACACACCCAGACAGGTTTTCCAGTGAGGGAGGATGCACTTCCCAGTAATCCCCAGGTGCTTTCTGAGCTGCCACTTCCACCTCCACATCCCCTCCTCTGCTGCAAGCACTTCCCCCACTCCTCCATCCCTATTCCCTGTCCGCTCCCCTCCTCGTTCCCTCACCCCTCAGGGCCCAGGTGCCACTCCACAGTAACACTCCTGCTGCTGCTGCCCCTCAGCAGCCCCACACTGGCACTGCCAAGCACTGGAGCTGTCTCCTCCTGCCCATCCCACTCCCTGGCCTCCGCCCACACAGAGGCACCAACTCTGCCAGTGACACGTGTGGAGTCTGGGGGCCACCTCTGTGCTGCTTCCCACCAGGAACCTGAACAGGAGACAAACCCACTGATGCTCTCCAGTCCTTGGCCCTTTCAGCAGAAGTTTCTCCTACAGCTGAAAATGCTCCCAAAGCTTGGTTTTCATTTGTGTTTGTTTTAAAAACAAAACCACACAAGCTCTCCTATTTGTCTAAAAGGAGGCCCCTCCTCTGCCCTCCCAGTACCCATCAGGAACACCCTGAGATCCAGAGTGTCTGGATGTCAAGCCAGCAGTAATCTTCTTTTCTGAAGAAGCCCTGTTTCAACGGGCTCTGGCTCAGGGCACAGTGTGCAGATGAACACCAAGGAAACCAGATCCAAACTGATGTCACCATGAACAACCAGCGCGTGGCCCGGATCTGGTTGTGACTTTGCTGCTGTAGGGGCAAAAAGGAATGGAAAACTGCCCACTTTGGAGCCTTCTCTGAAGTGAGGAGAACCTCAGGTCAGAGCTACCAGTACTCTCTCTGGGTAGAGACCTTCTCACTTACCTTCTGCCTCCAGCAGTTAAAGGCCACACAGTAAGATAAGGACACTCACATGAATATCTTCTGGCTGTCACTGGACTTTGGTCCCTTGATCTATGAACTTCTTTCTTCATTCCCCTTCAAACAAAGCAAAACCTCCCTGTACCATGAATGTAACCCTGTAGACACTGCAGACCTCTCAGAAGCAGACCACACACGTCCAGAAGCTCAGCAGCTACAGGAAGGACCTGAAGGAAGCAGAGTTTTCCAGGCAGCACTTACTTCCAGCAGCCTTCACCCAGCTCTAAACTGTGCCAGAGGGTGAGGCTGGAGAGGTGTGGACATGCTGGCACAAGGCCAGTTTCTAGCAGCAGCAGGTCACAGTGACAGCCAGCATCCCCCAGTGCTCTCCAGGAGAGGCTGCAGGCCACCCTGGGAAGGGCCTTTGTGTCAGGCCACGGAGCCACAGCTGGGGTAACTTTCAGAGCTCACTCGTCCCTCTGTTGTGCCAACTCAAACCGTGGTGGATTTGCAATTGCCTTTTCTCCCTGAGAGTGCTGGTCAATCAGGCAGACAGCACTGCAGGGAAGCAGGGTCTGGCTGCTGAACTGGGGCTGCATGGAAACAGCAAGGGTCAGTCTGAGCAGGGCCACGAGGGCCAGAGGCCACTCTGCCCCTGTCACTGCTGGTGGCAGCACGGTGCAGCAGCCAGCCTGGCACAACGAAGGACTGAGAGAACAGGAACCAAAGATCTGATCTCTGCTGCACACAGCAGCACCCTGCCACCCTGGCAGTGCCTGACCCTGCCACCCAGCCTGAGATCAGGGGACTCTGTCCCAGCCACCCACCTACAGCCCAGAAGGGACAGGACACATTGCAAATCTCACTGACAGAGCCTATCCCTGCCACCAGAAAAACCCAAACCTGAGAGTTCAAACAAACAGGGCAGCATTTTGACAGCAGAGGTTTCTAGAGCACTGGCTGCTTTATAAATCACTCATTAGCTGCAGGCACTGAGTGCCCCACACAGCTGTGTGTGGGTGTTGAGAGCACCTGGGCTTCCCAGCACTGTCTGGCCACCAACCACACACCAAAGCTGTGGCCTCTCAAAGCAAGGCTCACCCTGGTCCAACTGTGCTGCTGCTGCTCCCATCCCTCTGCACATCCCCAGCAACATCCTCATGTGCCAGGCAGTGCTGAGCCCCCTGTGTGCAGTACCTGGGATCTCCTCTCACTCCATTTTCTGATCATATACAAGTAGTATTTCCTATAGGAAATCATCTTACCTGCAGCAATGATACTGGATGATAAACTTTTTATACCCAGAATAAAAATGATCAGACAAATGACTGCACTTCTTACATGCAATTACAGAATAGTTCCCCAAAAATACAAAGAGCCCCTTGAAAAATGAGCTGAAAAGGCAGCTGGCAGAAATCAGAAGGGAAGGGCAAGAGTGAAAGACATGGTTTGCCAATAGGATTGGGATTTTTGAAGTGTAGAATCAGACTCAGTAAGAGAGAGATTAACTAAAGAAAACAGAAGTGCAGAAAATATCCTTTATGGACTTGGAAGGTGAGAAGCAAGGAGTGGGAGCACCAAAAGAGCTAAAGAAGATTTAAACCATCTTGCATGCCCAGAGCATCCCCTCCTGAGGCTGAGCACACAGCTGAGTGAAGGACAGGTAGCACAGAGCTGCTGCTCTGCTGTGTCACCAACAGCTCTGCTGCAGAACTGTATCTTTTCTGAGCCTGTGCTTCCCACCCCATCCTGCTCCAGCCTCTTTTCCTGGAGGTTTTAAGCTCATCTGTGGCATGAGGCAAGAACCAGCAGCTCAGCCAGCAGCCTGGAGCAGCAGCAGAGCCAACCTTCTCCCCCTGGGAGCTGGCAGAGCCTCCACAGCTGGCAGGAATGAGCCAAAACCAGGGGCCACACAGCTGGGCTACCTGCCTGACAGGCATTGCCAAAACCAGACCAGAGTTTACTGCTCATTGTGAAAAACCTTCAGGCAACAGATCAATGCAATGGTTATCAGCTCCTAGGTCTGCACACCTTTATTAGTAAAATAAGACTTTCTCTGGGAAATGGGGATGTCTAAAATTGACAATAACTCACTGTAGGCATGGATTTAGACTACTTGAGTTTTCCCATATGAACCTTACACACCAGAGCACCCCACAAATGTGACACCAAAAGTGCACTGCAGTCATGTGTTACTAATTACCAACTTGCCATGTACAGTCAAGGGAAATTCAATTTACACCAGTCAAGGCTGACAGAAAAATCATTGCTCCAAGGAAACATTCAGCCAAAAGAAATAACTCATAACTTAATGCTCTCTTAAAAGTTTCTGCACAAAAATTTAAATTATCCCAATGTTAGCTTTCAGGTTATTCTTGTATCAAGGACATAAAGGGAAAGCCTTTTAAAATTGCAAAGCAGCAGTAAGGAATGTCTTGTGTAGTATTTTAATATTTTAATTTTTGTCACCATCCACCTGCAGGTTCCACCCAAACTTGGTGAAGAAAGACTGGCATTAGCAATGTGAGAGCTGGAGTCCTGCTTCCCAAGTAACACCAAGGAGCAAGAACTCTTTCAGCATCTGCCCAGTGTAGCTTTTTCACACACTGGTCCTTGTCAAGTACCTGGTTTTTTTAATATATATATTAGATAAACTGAAGCCAAAGTTCCAAGCCTGCCTGTACAGCATATTAGATATATTGCATTCTGATGGCCTCGAACCTAGGATGGCAAGAAAAATCACCTTTTAAATTACATAATAGATATTTTCAAGCTATTCACAAGCTCCAGTGAACTCATCTTACACTCTTCCCCAGGTCTGTAACTATTCCTGCTATGTTTGCTTTATCTGTGCTTTTCCTCCTTCTAGAGCATCCCTCTGATGTGACTTAGAGCCAAGACTCAGCTCTAGCCTGCAGCTGTGTGTTCTAAGGGCTCCTCAAACCTGCAGCATGTGCAGCATCACCAACTTCAGCCCAAAGGACTTCCCTGCTGCCTCAACAGCCTGAAGAAACATAAAAACCCTGCTCTGCCCATACACTGGGTTTGTGAGATTGTTCTCCTACTTCTAGACAGTTTCTAGGGAGAAGCATGTTTTACAAAAGGAGTATTATTGTAAATCCTTAAATGCTGTTTCCACGTAATTTGGATATTAGCTGGCACAACCCAGCACTCTGGAATTCCAGAGATGGAAGGTGAGGAAATTCAGCAGCTGCAATCTGAAGTTCTATAGCCAGGTGAACCTTTGCACCTTTTTGTCTCCCCAGACTGTATTTCTCAATCTGTCTAGATGCCCAGACACCTGAATTAGAGTCTGATTTCTCAAACTAACACTTTTTCTTTTAGTTCCATACAATCTGGAGATGCTGTTAAAGACCTGAGGCCAAAAGCTTGGCTGGCTCACACCTCAGTTGTTTAAACACTGTTCAACACTGCATGCCTTATTGAGATGCTCTGAATTATAGTTACAAAGGCTTATTTATTAATGTTGCAATATACAACATTCTTAAAACAGATCTAAGAAACCTATACAGCTTTTATTCTTGTTTTATGCTCAAATAAATGCAAACCTAATCCTTCAAATCTCTAAATAACACTGAGCATATTAAATTCATATTTTATTTAAAAACATATTTTTAAAACATATTTATAAAAATATTTTAATTGTAGAACCTTGTTAAGCAACACTCACATTTTTATTACCCTGAACTTCTCCTTGGTGGGATGTGAGGCACATTCCCAAAGGCTGTCACAAGAGGAAGAAAAAAGAACTCTTAATGGGATCCTCCATGACAGCTCAGCACAAGGAATTTGCTGGGAAGAAATGGAAAAACACCTACTGATGATTTAATTTTAGGCAAGGAGAACAGACAACTGCAGTCATTTATCTTGTTTTTTCCAAACAGGCCCACTCTCACTAGAACATATCTAAACTGTATTTTTATATTACTGCACCCTGTTTATGTCCCTTCATTCCAAACATGTTCTCTTGATAAATTCTGCAGTGTTGCCAACATTAGGAACACCTGAGGCCAGTGTCACCCAGGTGCTGTCACCTCCAGCTGTGGGACACTCTCCCTTGGTGGACATAATCCTGCATACTGGAGTTTCACAGCCCCACCACAACACAGCTGGAAAACCCTCCTGCAGTGGAAAACCTTTAGCCTTAAGGGTGCCTTTATGGAAAGTGAGAGTGTCAGTTCTGGCCAGGGCATTTCTGAGCAAGGAAACAAGATATCTTTACTTGAGCAAATCAGAATCTCCAGTAGGAGCCCTCTAGAAAAGAGCTTGCCTTTATTTTTTGTTGTGAGTACAATACACTCACCAAAAATCTATCTTGGCTGTATAACTTGGGGTTTTGTGGTGGCATTTTTTAAACAGAGGTGCATCAACAGGTATTTCAGAACAGGAGGCAGAACACAGGATCACAGAACAGTCTGGGCTGGAAGGGACTTTAAAGATCATCTCATTCCAGCCCCCCACATGGGCAGGGACTCCTCCCATTAGTCCAGGTTGCTCAGGGCTCCATCCAGGGATGGGGCATCCACATCTTCTCTGGGCAACCTGTGCCACTGCCTCACCACCCTTACAGTAAAAAATTTCTTCCAGCTCTCTAATCCAAACCTGCCCCCCTTCAGTTTAAAGCTATTCCCCTTTGTCCTGTCACTCCATGCTCTTGCAAGTAGTCTCTCTCCATCATTCTCTCATGAAATAGCCAATTTCCTTCAAAGAATGCAATATGTTGATGCATACCACTGCTCCCTCCCTTCAGTTTTTTTCCAGGTTGTGATTTTTTGGATGTTTTGACCTGCCTCTAGTCACGTGGGATTTAAACTGGATCTGCCCTGGTACACTTGTAAATATAGATGATATATATGCCAGAAACAACTCTTCACAAGTTTAGTGTGCTCAGATTAAGCCAGACACTGATTTAAAGAGGTAACATGTAAAAGAACAGGGTAAAGTTCTCCTCATTATGATACCAACCATCACCTTGAATTGCAAAGTGCTGGAAAGCTAAAAGAAACTGCACTTAAAACTGCCTGACAAAGGCCAAAACCTTTGGAGAAAGGAATACAGCTCTATCATGAGAAATAACCACAAAGGAGACAGAAAATAAAGGCACTGCACCCAAAGAAATGGCACCAGTGAACAGCCATGGGAAGGAAAGCAGCAGAGACAGGGAAATAATTCAACACAGCAGCCAGCAAAAGTCTGAAACAAAGGGGAAAAAAGGGGGAAGAAGCAAAAGGAAAGCTGATGAGGCTGCCTGCTGGGAATGACCTGGCAGGCCATGAACAGAGGGAGACTTACTGAAAGCAGCTTTGTCCACAGGCTGATCCCACAGCTCCAAGGACAGCTCCTGCTGGGGTCCCTGCAGGTGGCAGCTCAGAGGGCAGGTCCTGCTGACCAGCTCTGTGGGGAGAGCAAATTTTAAGAAGTCAGGGCACCACCTCCTTGCATTTGGTGTGCTTCCTCCCAGCAGGGCTGTTTCAAACACCTTGTCCACTCAATTAAAGCTTCCCATTTGTCTGACTACCAGTACAAATTACTCCTTCCCCCTGTAATCTGGGCTCTTCCAGTCTGTGAGGAAGAGAAATGCCAACATTTTTACAGAGGCTCAAACAGGTGTGGTCTCCAGTGGGGGCTATCAAGGCCCAAATACTTCTGTCTGCAAAGTAATGTTCCTGAAGGGCAACTTTTTGTTCAGAAATGTTGCTGAAGGAAACCATCTGCAGAATCTGCACCAAAAGCTCCTGAACCTTGTATAAAACATAACACTCTGCTGACATTGCATCAGCTGGGGCAAACATTACCTGTGACAGCAGCTCCAGAGGCAGCCAGGAGATCCCTGTGAGCAGTTACAGACTCAGCTCCTGAAAATCAGAGAGAAGTGAAGGGCCAAAAATTCATCAACCAATCCTATCAGGTCCTGTCTCCAGCCACAGTGGAGGGAACAGCATCTCCTCTTTGCCCTTGCTCATGCCAAAAAGAAATAGAATCAGCAATAATAATACAACAAGGCAAGGGAGGCTACCAACAATTAATTAAAATTGATTGCATCTTAAATACAGCACTTTGTCTTAATTCTTTAAAAATGCTTGTGCGAGCCAGAGTTTTTAATGATATAAAATGATTTCATATTTATAAAGGGAGAAAGCTGAGCCACTCTAAGGCAATAAATGAGACCTGATACACATCCACAAGAAACTGATCCTCTTCAGTAACACAGTAAAGAACACACATTTTTCTTCAAAATTTTATTTTAATTTAAATTATGGGGCCAGCCAGATTTTTTGGGTACGAAACGCATTTTCCTCAGGAGAAATGAAATGCTACCACGGAAATAGAATTACAATTGTATACATCTCTTATTAAAAAAAAAGAAAAAAAAAACAAACCCACTTGCATTTAAATATGTTTTAGTAATATACCCTTAAGCCTTCAAGCAGATAAGAAACCACTTCCAGAACAAGTTTTTTAATATGAACAGCACATCGAAGGAGCTTTAATTTAAATACAACTTCTTTTTGAAAGCCAACATTCAAATGTTTCCACATATTAAAAAAAGTCACCATAGCCATTGATTCCAAGGCCTAATATAGAGTAACCTCTATCCCAGTCCAAATGTTTTCACTTCTTTACACACAGAAATCTTCAGCACATCTATGTCTTTCTAAAGAGGAAGCCTTACACGTTATGGTGAGTAACTTGGCAAATCATGTTTTCCTCCACTCAGCTATGAAAAACCAAAATAAAACAGACTGTTAGTACTGAACTACAACACCACCTCAGTGCCAGCTCTGCCTGGCACCTCCAGGAAGACTCAGCTATTTTCTTTCCTGTAAGCAAAATGATTCTGTTTGCAAAGGACATGTTAGGAACCTTTAAAAGACCAATTTTAATGTTAAGAGCAGTTTTAAACAAATCTGGAGCGCCCAGATTCCCCTCGTGAAGGCTTTCAAATCAGCTCAAACGTCACTGATTGCAAAATATTTCAAATGGGAAGAGGACAGGGAGCAAGAAACATTTTCTGTAGCACTTGCAATCATTCAGTCATGCAGAATTGGAACTTTCAGACCCCAATCCAGCAGTTTTTTGCTTGGTTGGGATCTTAGCATTACTATATGATGGATAGATACAATTTCAATAACATCATTTAGCTATATTTAGTAGATTCCTTTTGTATGGTCACAGTAACAAAAACATGGTGCAAAATCAGTTGGGTTTTCTGTTTTTATAAATACTGATAGTTTGCAGCATTAAAGAACAAAATCAACAAAAAATTAGATCATTTTGTTATCCTAGGACACCTGTGAAATTGTTTCTTGAGGTCGGAGGGAATGAAATCACTCACACAACTATTGTACTGAGTTATTTACTGTAAGAAATGATGCACTGCAGGCTCCCCGGAAGTCAGAGGAATCAATATTAATTTAGCATAATCCTTGCCATTTGCAGAGCTGGTGAGCACAGTGCTAGTGAAATTAAATAAGGCCAATATTATCTGGTAAGAACATAGTAGAAAGGGTTCCAGTTCTCTGTTTCAGCCTACCCTAATTGATGGCACCCCATTAGATACATGAATACAAAGAATTTGTTTGGGTTTGGGTTTTTGTTTCCTTTTAAATGCTGCAGTACTTAAGATTGTTAAATCAGCATTTCCATGTGATCTGAAGTATTCAATTACATATGAGCATTCATTTTGCAAAACTCAGTTTTAGGTAATAGTTACAGACTAATACAATAACATTCCTCTGCTGTACAAATTAAATCATATTTTAAAGAAATAGCAGCCTAGGAGTTATATACAAAAGANAGAAAGGGTTCCAGTTCTCTGTTTCAGCCTACCCTAATTGATGGCACCCCATTAGATACATGAATACAAAGAATTTGTTTGGGTTTGGGTTTTTGTTTCCTTTTAAATGCTGCAGTACTTAAGATTGTTAAATCAGCATTTCCATGTGATCTGAAGTATTCAATTACATATGAGCATTCATTTTGCAAAACTCAATATTAGGTAATAGTTACAGACTAATACAATAACATTCCTCTGCTGTACAAATTAAATCATATTTTAAAGAAATGAGCAGCCTAGGAGTTATATACAAAAGAAACCAGCAAGCATTGTTGAAATGAAATGCAAAATGTCACTGCTAGGTCTACTGTCTGAAATACCTTTAAAGTAAAATTAACAAAACCCCTTAGAACATATTTCCAAGTTTACAAGTCAAGTCTCAGAAAAATCAAATCATGTCAAAAAAAATTCTATAAAGCAGTGAAAGGCATATATACATTTTCCTTATGAACCTTGAGATTTCACTCTTTTAAAAGTTGCTAAGTTTCAATATCAGTTTATTTGCAAGACAACTGTTTATCCCAATAAGCTCACATCTTAGATACATTTCCCCTTTGATTACAAATAAAGCACTGCACATTTTTTTTTTTTTTAAATCAAGGCATATAATCTTATACTATGGTGCCAGGTATGCACAGGTCACATTGTGCTCATTATCTCAAACAAGGTAAGTGCAAACATACAGATTTATTCAGATTTGCAAGCATGCAACCTGTTACTTAACTACATGAATACCTTCTCTCCTAGACCAAACTAGTATCTATATGTTTGCTTTCACGAACCTAGAATCTTTCTTTTCAGGACTCCTAAAACAAGCAGTGTCTTTGAATTCTGAAATGACACAAATATCAAGAAAGTCCACATTGTGCAAGAAAGCAGCAGCTATGTTTCTCAACTTGGACTAAAAATGAAAAGAGAAAAACAAAAACCGTTCACTGAACAGCAGATTAGCAGTAATGTTCCTCATGAATCGATAAGAGTGCCTGATGCTGAATATCTAACAGCAAATGCTGAATTTGGGTTTAATATTTTAAAGGTTTATTGGAGTTTAAGCTTCTTGCTGCGCTGGTCTCTTCAAATCCCTGATCTGTTTAACTAAATAGGTCTTCTCATCATTAAATTGTTCATCCTCGGTCCTGTCATTCTGAAACTTGCTGAGGAACTCAATAAGTTTGGTCTGGTTCTTTAGAAGGATGTCTAATATAGGCTGTGTCTTGTTAGGATTGGCTACAAACACCTGCAAGAAAATAAAAGGCATTGAGAACAATAGTGAGAAACAGAAGGTTAAGTTAAAAAAAATTAACTAACAAAACACTGATGATGATAAATTAAAACTATGTGCCAGTATCCCACAGAATAAAATAAGGGGGTAAATGCAAGTTCTTAAATAAAATTACCTTTTTCAAAATCAGGACATAAACTCAAAGTAAATCTAGTCTGTGGGAGGTGACCAGCCACAACAGCCTATGCAGAAACCACTGAAGACACTTTATGGTTAAATTCTATGGCAAATGCAGGGTTTCATATCCTGTGCAGCATCTGATGGGAATCTCACACTTCACTGCAGTTTTAGACCTCAAGTTATAACTCTTAGCTGCCTGTCTGCTGCCAAGTCAGAAGCCATCTGTTATAATGTTCAAATTACAATTCAGGCAACCCTGACTGAAATCCTGCTGTCCTTCAGAGATTGTGCAGTGTGATAAAACCCCTTTTGAACTCCATGGTTTTATATGGCATCAGGCATTCCTCCTCATCTTACTGCACTTAATTCCAGAAGTTTCTAAGAGACATTACCCTGGCAATCACATGGAAGTCCCTAAGTGGTTTCTAAACGGTTTTCAAAAGATAACCAAGATATCTGTCTGTAAAGACAGATCATAATAAAGCAAACATCAGTGCTCCCTTTATTTAATCACTTAGCAGACATTAAGGGAAGCTCCATTTAGGCTCAGCTAAGCAGTTTACTCAATTAAACAACTTCTGCTCAGATTCCTTCTGTTTCATGGTGGGGTTTTGTAACATACCTTGAACACATGGAAGGCCTCAAACTGAATGTTACGACTCTTGTCTCGTAGAAGGTTCATCATTAGTTTGAGATTTTCAGGTTTACTGATGTACTTTGTCATAATTGTGAAGTTGTGTCTGTCCAGTAACAATTCACCGAGAAGCTGAAGGCAGAAAAGAAGCCCAAATGAAAAAATTACTAACACTGGACAGAAAAATCAAGGTGTTTATAAATGCTTTCAAACCCCCTGAAGTGCTGTGGTGCTCTGTGAATGCAGTACCAGTGGTCAGCAGATAAAGTAACAACAGAACTAAGAGCCCTAAATTTCAAGGTGCAGGTGCATTTTCCCCTTATTTCAACTACACAGTTTCTTCTTTTCCTCAGAAAGTGAAAAATCACACTTGTTCCCCCTTCTTATGAATTGGAAAGGAAAGACAAGTCTTTCATTTAATCATTATTTTTTTCACTTATATAGAAGCCGTTTAGCATAGAAAGAATGCC
Source organism: Promerops cafer (assembly GCA_013398275.1). NCBI lineage: Eukaryota > Metazoa > Chordata > Aves > Passeriformes > Nectariniidae > Promerops > Promerops cafer. The sequence goes on from VZSE01011984.1 coordinate 98,452, forward strand.
TTTAAAAAAAAAACAAACAGAAATCCAATAAAACAGGTTACTAAACCAAATGAAATACTGACTCTCCTTCTGCTACCTAAAAGGTTTAAAAGGATTTTCCCCACAAGGATCAACTTTGCTGCAAGCTCTGTATTACATTTATGTTCACTATTTCTTACCTATTTGAATGTAAGATCAGTATTGCTTTAGGCACATCATGTGAATCTTTGTTAAATTATTTAAATGTAACCAGACTTGTTGAAGGAAAAAAAAAAAATCAATAAAAATAAAGAAACCTGAGGAGCCATTTCTTCTTAGGGAGAGAAATTACTTTGGTCTGCACTGGACAGTAAATAATGTAAGAACTGGACTAAAAAAAGTAGCTGATCCAAAGAATTAAAATGTATGGAGAATTAAAAGAAATACTGTTCAAGGCTGTTACAGAAGCCATTTCAAATAAAGTTAACTCACCTTGAAAATAAAGGGAACCTCTTTGCATTTAAGAAGAAAATAGAATTGCCTTACCTTAAGTGACTGTCTCTTTGTCACATAATTTTCTGAATGAAGTAACTTCTCGTATTCACTGAAGAACTAAACACAGAATGAAGAGAAGAGTTAGGACTTTTTCAAGTGTCACAGGCATCTTCTTCCAAATTACTGCAACAAAGTGGAGGAGATGCAAATCCCTAACAAAACCAAACTAAATCTGAAATCTCAGTAGATTCCTGTAAGTCACTACATTGTCACTACTTTTAAAGCGTGTACAAAGTTAAACACTGAAATATGTATTTACTCTTTCAAGAGGCTTTAATGTTTAGATTATAGGGTAGTGGGAGGAGTTTCCCCATTATTTGTTACAGCTGTGGCTGCCCCATGCCTGAAGTGCCCAAGGCCAGGCTGGATGGAGCTGTGAGCAATCTGCTGCCTGGCACGAGGGGATGCTGGAGGTGACAGCTCCTGCCCTGGGCACTGCTCCCCAATTCCCGGGCTCCCAGGGATGTCCTGGGAAACACAGCACGGGCTCCCTCTGGAGGAGAAGCCAGGCCTGGCTCCCACAGGACCACATTCAGTTTAAGGCTTTGATGTCTCACGTTCACCAGACCAAACTAATTTTTCAGTTTGTGCAGGGTTTTTTACAGTCGCCCCAGTGACCGACTGGAGTTGCCATTCAGTGTGTCACAACGTGAGGACACCACCGAGTCAGGCAGGGCTAAAATAAACATTTACCTTCCACACTCTTTAGGGTTTTTTTAGTACTGTCAAGTTGTACTATTCAGATAGTCTAAGTTTCATAGCTGTAACACTGTTAAATACAGTTTCACTATGACTTTTTTTTAAATACATTGAACAAAATCTCTTAATGTTTCAGTTACAATTTCACACCAGGAAGAACTTTGCTCTGAAGTAGATGAAGAGGTCAGCTAAGTATGAACTCTGCACATCTAATTTCTCAGAGCATCTTAACTGGTTCCCAAACAGTGCCTAAAGCATTATTCAGTAGGTATTTCAGGGCTAAAGCAAGTAGTCAAAAAGGGAATAATCATTTTTGTCTCCTGTTGAAAGCTGAGTCACTCAGAGGAGATATTTGTGATTTAGTGAACATGCCTGAAGACAAACTTTTGAAAATCAATGTGATTCCAAGTTTGTTTGTTGGTTTTGGGTTGGTTTTTCTTTAATTGCTTGTGAAGTCAGGGAGTTTTAATCAGAATAAGATTTAAACACTTAAATATCTTTGTGGAACTGGTTCTGAATAATCTGTTGAAAGGCAAAAGGATTGAAGTCATGTCGCTGAAAATGTCAGGATAAATGAAACACTCTAACAGTTTTTGTTTTGGCATTGGGGGGGAAATATTGTGTGGAAATCCCCAAAACCAGAGCCGAACAAGGAATAAACCCACTGATTTCTTCAAATAAGATACACAGCACCAGAGAGCTCTAAATATGGAAAGGTGTCTGCTCACCCTATCATAATGTTGTTCCAAAAATTCTGCACTTAACAACTTGTGTCTTGTAAGTAAATCCTGTAAAAAAAGCACAAACCCAGGACTGTCACTAAAAAGATTTAAACAGTACGAAGACATTGTCACACACATAAGACATTTAATCCAAAACTCTGCTATTTCATTAAACACACTATTTTAGGACATGAACACAATTACCTGGACACTGCTCAGGATCTTGGCATCACTTAGGAAAGATCTGTGATGAGTTACTTTAATTCACAGAGAAACAGCCTGTGAAATTATCACTGAATTCAGAGTGCTATTTATGGATCAAGGCTATACTCTGCACACAACTACACACAACCAAGGTTAAGAGCCACCATTTAATACTGATTAATATTATGCTTCTTGTCTCCGTAACTGATTGTTTTAGGGACACAAAAATTTGGCAACAGCAAATTTCCCCAGACAAAGCAACAGCATCAAATATCCTCAGGAGGAGAACAGGAGGAGTTGAAGAGACAGATTTAAAGCCCCTGGCATGGGAGTACACCTGCATTCAGGTACTGCACTATACAGCTTACTCTCCAGAACAAAATTCTGGGGAGCAAAGGTACTCTATGTATTTACAGGGGTGGCTTGCCTTCTGAGAAATGAGAACAGTGTCCAGCTTACCCACGTGCATCACATCTATCTCCTTCCCCTCTCCCAAGGCTTGTTTTGCCAAGAACACCACACACAGCAGTGGGGTCACAAAGCAGAGAAGCAGAGAAGCAGCAGTTCCAAGGGTGTGAGAAGTTACCTTGAACGTGGCAAATGCGTCAGAAGCGATGTCAAACGTTGACATTTCCACGTATCTGAAGAAGTCGTAGAACTGTTCTGACCACAAGATGATTTTAGCCAGTGGCTCATGCCGGATGCACTCTCTAAGCATTATCCCACAATTTAGAGCAATTTCTGGAGATTCGTACCTATTAAAAAAAAACCCAACAAAGATTCTTCATAAATTTACACTTTCACAAGTTAGCACCACATTGCTAATTACAGCGTTCAGTACTATCAAGTAAATAAACCCATAAAAATTAGAGGTACTTATTCCTGCATTAAACTCCATTTTTAAATATTTCTACAAAATACTGCTGGAATAGCTGCCAGTTACAATTATAGCCAATTCAAAGGATTTTCACAAACTGGGAAACAAGACTAAATAAAAATACTTTCTTTGCTCTCAAAATCAGTTTTCTTGTTCCATATTGGTGGGATTGCAGACATCTGGAAAAGCACTAAATTATTTGCCTTGAAAGCTGCTCGCTTAAACATGACAGCAATTTACATAAAACTTTCCATATGAGCATGAGGAGTTAACAATACTGGACATAAATTCAGATCTCCTCTTCCATTAAAGCATTTTTCAGCATCACTGCCTGCTCTGCACATCATGGGGTTCCAGCTTCTGGAGCAGTCACAGCCTCTCACATGCCTTCCTGCCTCACACCCCCAGAATCCTCCCTCCTAAACCAGTGGAAGCTAATTGAAATCCCCCAAAATTTCAGGAGGAAAGTATCATTGTGCATACTGAGCATTAACTATATTACCCTACAAAAAAAATTGAAATAATTTTCATCAAATCCTGCAATACTCTCCCATTTGACCTGTCACGGAGATTTGAAATCCACTGAACTTTTTGCAATTCATGCCACAGTTCAAATTTACATAAATTAGCAACGTGGAAGTTGCTAAATGCCCGTTTCAAACATCCTGACTTACAGATATGCATTTCAATAACCCCTGTTAGAATGAAGCTCTCTGAAGTGTGACAACACAGACTAAAAGTGAGCACCAATGTGTTGCAGCCCTCATTCAACCACTTACAAAGGAGAACATGCTGAAAAAGCAGTTTTCTCTCTCTGCACCTCAAACATCTTTGCCTTGCTTTGTAAATTATTTTGAAGAAGCACTGAATCAATAATTTCTTCTGCATTATGCAGCAATTAATATTTTCTTCTGTTCCTCTAAAATTTAAATGACATTACAGGCAAGTAATGCTACCCACAGGCAAATATCCCACTGAGATGAGTGGCCCTTTCATACACCCTTGAGTTATCCCAGTAAGTGGAATAAGTACTCCTCAACTACAGCAAGCTTACCCAGAAGCTGTAGCCAGATTTATAAATAGCTGTATTTTTTAAAATTGTTTATTAATGTTTTATGAGCTTGTCTGTCCCAAAGTAACAGTGGAATTGCGATTTTCAGAACTTTCTTAATTAATGTTACTAGAAATGCAAGCAATTTTTTTCTGCTTTCATGTTTGAGAGCTGCAGCTCTACATGTGTTCAGTATGGCATGACCCTCCAATATCCAGCACACCAGATATTACAAGAAGAGAGGAAGAAAGTAGTCTGGCATGCACAATTATGTGCAAATCATTCTTTTTTTGGTTTGTGTTGGTGTGTTTGTGTCAATACAGCAACATAAATCACTATGAAAAAGAAGTCTAAGACAGGCCAGCCAAATTGGAAATTACTGTGGTTAAAAGGAAAAAGAACAGCCTTCAACTCTGGATGGGTAAGTTCACAAGAGAATAGATTAAAAAGGCTCAAATAGTATACTGAAAGGAAAATATCCTACTAGCTCAGTAGGAGTATTTCAGAGTACTAACAGCTCTCGATTTTCAGTTCTATTTCATGCAAAAGTAGATGGCTGGGGTTCTATTTCTTAAACTTTCCTTTACTTAGGGGAATTACAGACCCCAAAACCAAGGAAAAAGGAAATAAAATCAAACATATTGTAAAGGAAGAGCGAACATGTCAGAACTCACTGCTTCTCCATGCCCTTACTTCATGTAAAAGCACATTTATACTTCACAGTGCACATACCCTTTTAATAGCATGAATAAGATATTCTGTTGAGTGCAGATGTATTCAACTGTGGGAGTTCTTGTACCAATTTGTCTTCTGAGAATGTTGTTGAAAATCTGCGCAACATCTTTCTTGCCCTGTCAAAAACATCAGCAGTTAAACACAAAATATTGAACTCCCCAGGCAAGTTAACAATTAAACACCATCATCACCTCGTGCAGCCATACTGGGGGGGTTCTGCAGTTCAGGCAGCCTCCAAACTCTGATCTTGAACAGATTCAATATTCTCTTTCTTTATGCCCATTTCAAAGATGCCAAAGCACTCAAAACATGACACCACGTAGCAGGCAGATCACGGGGAATTTACATTCAGAAGTAAAGCCAGTTGATGTTTCATCAGGTATTTCTATGTAGCATCAATCTCCTGGGCTTATTTGGTATTTGATTTTGCTAACAGCATAACAGTTTTTAACTGTGCTCTTGCCTGGAAGTGTATTTCTTCAACATTCCATTATTCTCTCCCCTTGTCTAGGGACACACAATGCCACCATTAAGAGTGTGCAGAGCATTTCCAACTGCAGTGTTAACATCCAACTTAGAACTGCAACTTATGAAAGTGGAATAAGTAAATTAATGAATAATACACACAGAAATCATCCACTGACCTAAAATGCAAATCTCACATTTTTCAATGCACAACAGAAGTATAAATAAGACCAGGATGCTGGAATTCAGCACAAATTATATACAATTTTTTTAAAATTTAAATTAATTTTTAAATTTTTAATAAAATTCATAAGCATAGCACCAGAAAGTGTGAAAGTAACTGGAAATGTTCTTTGTTGAATAAATACACATCTCCTGTTTATTTCTTCTGTCAGACCACAGCTGAAGATGACAAACTCGTACAGACACCTAACAAAAAGGTTATAAACACAAACACTTTTCACTGTCATTCACATGCACCATTTAAAAGCCAGATTTCTGCAATTAACCATCCATTCTAGACTTCACAAAGACACCTTCAGGATTATGTGTTATCAGATCTATTCCAGAAAAAGACCTGGCCAGCTTGCACTAAGCTTGGACCTGCAAATAAAGGCCTGTTAAGCAACTCCACCTACAGGTTCCCTGAATGTTCTACACCAAACCTAGGTGTATATAATGTTTCCTGACAAGCTCTAGCTGTGCTGTAAATCTCCTGAAGGAGATTCTGAATAAAATGCAGGGCGTATTTAACTAGCAAGAATTTTAAAAACAACATCAATTATTTAAAATCCTTTCAGTTTTCTAATCAGTGTAAAAAAGACTGCATGAAAAAAAAAATGAAATGTTTATGAAAACGTAGGAGGACTGGAGTTTTAGAAATGGCATGTTTGTGAATTACCACGGACAGTTTTGCTGGAGTGTTGTTTTCAGGATATAAGAGATTGTTTGTAAACGCTTGTTTTCTCAATTACAATTCCATTGAAAGCCAGCCCAAAGCAACACCACAGCTCTTTGTTCTGACATGAGTAGAGCAGTGTTTGCAGGAATGGCTTCACTCAAACTCCACATAATATAATCATCAACTCCCGCTCACCAGCACTGCCAGCGCTGCGCCGGCTCGCGGCGTTCGCCTCCGAGTCCCCGGCAGGAACAGCATTTCCTTATCATCCCATCCCCGAGCTGCCCGTGGCACACAGCAATCCCACAGCCAGCTTTTGTCACTTTTTTGTGCCTTGCCAAGTGACCTCATGGCCCAACAACGGCCAACAGGCCCCGACCCTGTGCCAGCAGCCACGACGGCCGGAGGTGAGAGGGACACTGCGCTTGGATTGTCTTCTCAGCAGAAGGATTCAGCTCCCCTGGGCAAAAGGCAGTTTTGTTTTGGAGGGGTTTTTTTATTCTTCATTTAAAAAATCCCCAAACAACAGAACAAGAAACCCAGTTTCACCAGGGGTGCCATCTCTATCAGTGCAAACCAGCAAGGAGATGAGTGGTAAGTGGTAAGACTGGTAAGGAGATGGTTGTGTTGACTGCTTTACTGGAAAGCAAGCTCCCAGGGACAGGCAAGACTTTAAACAGGCCTGGGCACAAGGCAAGGGCTGGACAACCACACTTTTCTTCATAAAAACATCAAACTTGTTATTTCTAGTTTTTGCTTCTTACTTTTCTACGGGTTGTTTTTACCATAGCAATTCAGATTCAAGTACATTTGAGACAGTTAAAAGAGTCACAGTGAACAGTCCCTGTCTATTAATAAGCTGTCTATTCCTGTTCTACAAGGAAACCTTCTTCAGAAGTGAGACTGAAAGGGAAAAAAAGTTTAGTTTGTCACCAAATAACCTCCAGCTGTGGTGGGAAACCAGAAAGAAAAAATTCTAGACCCACTCTTCAAGTTTAAAAACCACCAGAAAATCAAATAAATATTTCCATCAGTAATGGAAAAATTGTTTCAAATGCAGTAAACCCACACAGACATTTGGGATATCAAAGGCAACATCTGATTGGCTTTGTAACAGCTGGGAAGCTGGAGCACATCTGGAGCACAGGTGTGTTAACATTAATTCTAGGTAACAACAATAGCTGGACAGTCTGCCAGCCATAAAAGCAGACGTGGTCCAGCCTAGAAAGCAGTGAATGACTTCTTCTCCCTCCAAGGGGAACCATCACATCCTCGTGAAACAAAGCAGCAGAAGAGCCACAGGCAGGAAACAACTCACAGTCTTTCCATGGCCCCTTAATAAAAAGCACAGTTCTCCTTAATGAGAGCAAGCCTGTGCAAATCGTTATCATTCTTCATTAGCAGGAGATAATGAAGGCTTCCTTTGCTAATAACTGGGCTAAGTAAACACCAGGCTGATACCAATCTAGAGGTCAGCAGAATCCATGATTTCCTTTCTTCCACAATTAAAGGCCATCCCATTTCAGCATCCCCTCTCAGCTTTCCCAGGTTTCCTTGCTTATTTAACAACCTGAATGTTTTATGTATGGTATAAACACTTGTGTGGGTAGGAAAAAAAAAAAATCACTGTATTACAATTAAACACAAATCAGAGCAAGTTATGGGTGGGGTGGAGGGAAGGGAAGAAAGAACAGGGAAGAAAGCCATTGTTTTTGGAATGTCAAACTACAATAGGACTTTAAACTGTTGTGTTTGTATTGTGAGCAACTTGTTTATGAACAATCCCATTTTTAAGCAATCTCAAGTGGGATGATCTTTATGGTCGAAGCTGTAGAGTGAGATACATGGGTTTGGCTCCTTTCCTAGACAGCCACACGCTTCTTGTGAGACCTCAGGGAAAAGAGAAAAACCCAACTGTACTGCAACATCTCATAACTAAATAGGATTTTTCTCCATGGTGCTGGGAAGGTAAATTATTCCATGTGATGTGGTGACAAATGCCACAAAGGCTTGTGGAGAGATACCTTTAAATATAAGTAAGTATTGCTATTTAAAAAAAAAAAAGGTTACATCACTTGTTTCTAAAAAAAGAGAGAAATACTGGACTATTAATAAAACTAACAGCTTTAAATTATATATTTAAACTTCTTCATAAATGTTACTATCATTCTATTACTTTTCCTAGTAATATGATGTAGCAAGATGAACATATAGATACATCTTGTAGTATTAAGGTTTGTATTCACTACAGGATTACTACTAAGAGATTAACCCTTCTGTGTACACAACAATTCAGAATTATCCCATAATTTTAATAGAACTGTACCACCAGATTAGAAGTTTATCTGCTTCAAATTTGTGTTGTTTATATGCCTAAATTCACAGATTCCATGTTCTNGTTCTGTGTACACAACATCAAATAAATATTTCCATCAGTAATGGAAAAATTGTTTCAAATGCAGTAAACCCACACAGGCATTTGGGATATCAAAGGCAGAATTATCCCATAATTTTAACAGAACTGTACCACCAGATTAGAAGTTTATCTGCTTCAAATTTGTGTTGTTTATATGCCTAAATTCACAGATTCCATGTTCTATAGTTGCTCAATCTTCTATGCAGTTTGGAACAGTGAGTTCTCTTTCTAATGGATGTGTCATAACCACAAAATAAAAGCTGAAGACTGCAACACCTTAATCAATTAAAGTAGTAGGAATTCAGATGTGTTTATTTTAACATACAGAATATAAGAAACGTCAAACCTCCTTTCTTACCTCAAAATCAATGAGCTGCAAGTCAGCTACTAGGGTACTAAGAAGACCACTGTTGTACAGCTCCTGAGCAAGCTGTGCCACAGCTTCTGTTTGGGGTTCTTTTTCATTTGTGCCATACAAGATTTCTTTCATGGCAACAAGGTTTTTTGAGACCTCCTCCGTCGCCTAAAGAAAATGGGAGAACAATACAGTTAGAGCACAATGCCATTTGTCTTTCTAACTGCACACTCCTTTATTCTCAACATCTGCAAACTTCCATTTGGGGGGGGGAATAATCAGGAAATGACAATCTGGTAAAAAAACAATAGATATTCTTTCTGCAAATAAGACTGTTATGAGACTGGTATTTTAAAAAAACCCCAAACAATAAAAAGCAGAGGCAAGACATACACAATTTAGTTACCAAAGGTTAAAATCTCTTCCTTTTTACCACCTTTTAACTTCCCATTGAAAAATCCCCTAAAGAACAGCAATAGGGTGAAAAGAACCTGACAAAATTTCCATTCTGTAGAACACTTGTGCAGGGTCAGGCTGGAAAACATGACATGGAGCCCCATGCCTGTGCCTGGTGAACTGCTCAGAGACACCAATCGTATCCCTCCCGTAGATTTTGCACACTTCAGGTTTTGCCAAATACTAATCTCCCATTCCAGTTACTGTGGGTGAAGTCTTTCCAACAAACAAAACCTCAAGGAGAACCAACTGTAATTTACAGGTTATCTCAGCACACAAGAACAACCTGGCCAACAGACCCAGAAAGAGATACACTCAAAAGGACACAATTCAAGGTCTAAAATCCTTCCCTGCGTGAAGCCCACTTTACAGAAGACAGACAGGTCTGACCTGTCACTTGAGAGGAATTCCTAAGTTGCCAGGATGAGCTGGAGCACCATTTAGCAGTGCAAACACAGTTATCTCACAAGAAAAACTAAAAAAAATATATAAATCAACAAGAATACTTCTAAACACCCACTTCCGAATCTTAAAACATAGTTGTATTGGACCAAAAAAAGAACTACTCTTTTCAATATATATGTTTACTGAGCTTGGGGGCAAAATGCTGAAAATGATCATCATAAATAGCTGGTTTAATTATAATGGTTCTTCACATGCCTAAAAAGTCTGAATGGTTTGTAAGTGCACTGATTTTTAGTAATTAGATGAACCTGCCAACAAAGTATGCATACACTTTAATGTAAAGTATTTATGATTGATAGCTCACAGAAAATTAATAAAGAAAAAATTATCACTTTCTGGATATTGCCAGTCTTATAAAGGGTATGAAAAAACATTTCTCATTTGTACTTTTTATGCAGAGAGGCTTAAGATCAGCATGACCCATGCACTATTCAAAGCTAAAGCCATTCCAGCTTTGCTAGGTATGCAAGCAAGGATTCCATGACCTTTAAGGAAGCTCCGTATCATTTTTAGCTCCTCCACAACTTTCCACTCCCTGCTGCCTCCCTCTTCCTGCTAACTTCAGTTCCTAGTCCCAGTTGTCTCCTCCTCAATCAAAATTCCAAAGGATTTTCTGTGCACTGTTAGTAAGACAGCAAGAAGCAGGTGCTCAGTAAGACTACTTTGATTCCCACCAGCTCCTCAAGATGTGAAAGGGGAACACCAGCTCANTGTCAAACCTCCTTTCTTACCTCAAAATCAATGAGCTGCAAGTCAGCTACTAGGGTACTAAGAAGACCACTGTTGTACAGCTCCTGAGCAAGCTGTGCCACAGCTTCTGTTTGGGGTTCTTTTTCATTTGTGCCATACAAGATTTCTTTCATGGCAACAAGGTTTTTTGAGACCTCCTCCGTCGCCTAAAGAAAATGGGAGAACAATACAGTTAGAGCACAATGCCATTTGTCTTTCTAACTGCACACTCCTTTATTCTCAACATCTGCAAACTTCCATTTGGGGGGGGGAATAATCAGGAAATGACAATCNTTCCATTTGGGGGGGGAATAATCAGGAAATGACAATCTGGTAAAAAAACAATAGATATTCTTTCTGCAAATAAGACTGTTATGAGACTGGTATTTTAAAAAAACCCCAAACAATAAAAAGCAGAGGCAAGACATACACAATTTAGTTACCAAAGGTTAAAATCTCTTCCTTTTTACCACCTTTTAACTTCCCATTGAAAAATCCCCTAAAGAACAGCAATAGGGTGAAAAGAACCTGACAAAATTTCCATTCTGTAGAACACTTGTGCAGGGTCAGGCTGGAAAACATGACATGGAGCCCCATGCCTGTGCCTGGTGAACTGCTCAGAGACACCAATCGTATCCCTCCCGTAGATTTTGCACACTTCAGGTTTTGCCAAATACTAATCTCCCATTCCAGTTACTGTGGGTGAAGTCTTTCCAACAAACAAAACCTCAAGGAGAACCAACTGTAATTTACAGGTTATCTCAGCACACAAGAACAACCTGGCCAACAGACCCAGAAAGAGATACACTCAAAAGGACACAATTCAAGGTCTAAAATCCTTCCCTGCGTGAAGCCCACTTTACAGAAGACAGACAGGTCTGACCTGTCACTTGAGAGGAATTCCTAAGTTGCCAGGATGAGCTGGAGCACCATTTAGCAGTGCAAACACAGTTATCTCACAAGAAAAACTAAAAAAAATATATAAATCAACAAGAATACTTCTAAACACCCACTTCCGAATCTTAAAACACAGTTGTATTGGACCAAAAAAAGAACTACTCTTTTCAATATATATGTTTACTGAGCTTGGGGGCAAAATGCTGAAAATGATCATCATAAATAGCTGGTTTAATTATAATGGTTCTTCACATGCCTAAAAAGTCTGAATGGTTTGTAAGTGCACTGATTTTTAGTAATTAGATGAACCTGCCAACAAAGTATGCATACACTTTAATGTAAAGTATTTATGATTGATAGCTCACAGAAAATTAATAAAGAAAAAATTATCACTTTCTGGATATTGCCAGTCTTATAAAGGGTATGAAAAAACATTTCTCATTTGTACTTTTTATGCAGAGAGGCTTAAGATCAGCATGACCCATGCACTATTCAAAGCTAAAGCCATTCCAGCTTTGCTAGGTATGCAAGCAAGGATTCCATGACCTTTAAGGAAGCTCCGTATCATTTTTAGCTCCTCCACAACTTTCCACTCCCTGCTGCCTCCCTCTTCCTGCTAACTTCAGTTCCTAGTCCCAGTTGTCTCCTCCTCAATCAAAATTCCAAAGGATTTTCTGTGCACTGTTAGTAAGACAGCAAGAAGCAGGTGCTCAGTAAGACTACTTTGATTCCCACCAGCTCCTCAAGATGTGAAAGGGGAACACCAGCTCACCACACCGGAGCAGAATGACAATGGTTCTCTGAAATTCAGAAGAAACAGCTCTTTTGTAGAAGAACAGGAACATCTGTCAGACATGGAGATATGAAGAGATATCTTTGATGCATGGCTACCAAGGGAAGGGAAGCAAAGGCTACCCCTGCACAGTAATGTGGAAAGCAAGACGAAAGGAAGAAAGGCAGCTCAAGTAACTGCCTGTTTTAGCTAAAATAATGCCAGGATCGAGGGCATGCCTGTCATTAAGAAGGTGAGTGGAGAATCTGTCCTACCAAAACCCCAGGAAAGAGAACAAGCCTCCCAACCCCACAACTTTACTGAAGATCCCTTGCACCTGAGAGCTCTCCCTCACCACCAGCCCAAGACAGACACCAGTAATGGAAATGCTTGCAAACCAGGCAGAAAATCATGCAGTGTTTCCAAACACTGAGGGCTTTAAAAAACCAAAAAGCCTTCTAGCCCAACATGAGCACACAGCTCAGGAACTTCAATAAGAGACAGCAGGACTTCAGAGCTCTTCACAACTGTCAAGACCACCTGAATGTGCTTCACTGGAACTTGGCATGGCATAAAGCTTTCGTGGGAAGCAGCAGTTAGAGACACAAAATCACTGAATCACTGAGGTTGGAAAAGACCCTTAAGCTCAAGGCTGCCACTAAACCACATCCCTAGGAAGCAGCACAGCTTAGGCTGGAAGGTACCTCAGGTGGAGGCTCGAGGCAGGGCCACCTCAGTCCAGCCAAGCTGTCCAGGCTGATGGCCAGCCATGCTCCCAACAGCTCCATGGATGGACACTCCACCACCTCTCCAGGCAACCTAGACCAGTGTCTGAGCACCTGCATCATCAAAGAGTCTGCCTTGCATCACTCCAGCTATCATTTCTGGGTATCTTCTGGAAATACAAGTATGAGGTTTTCTGGGAAGTATTGTATCAGTAACCAATGTCTTTCAATGCACTACACTTCCATAAAATATAACATCCTTCTACTTCTTCTACTCTAAAATTCAACGTCAAAAGGACTAGAAATAAACTCTGAAAAACTTCTAGAATCCTCTTACTCTTGTATATTCCATGAACTCTCAAACATATTCCAAATACAAGATGTGCAGACCTATTTTTGCCATTTCAGATGCAGAATGGAATTTAGACAGTTACACTGAAACATATAATGCTACATTAAATATCAATGTGAAGAGCCAAGTAAAAAACCACTAAAAACAAATAAAATCAAGAAAGATAAGAGAAGGTTGGCTAGCATTACTTGCAAGATTTTCTAAGATACTGAGATCTAAACTGCCTAATGCACTGCTTTCTTTTAAGAGGGGAAAAATATCTCTAGAGAGAAAGATCAAAATACACAATGAGGTTCATCCAAAAACCCATGATCAAAAGTGGAACTAACAATCAGACACCATATGTATAAATATATAAAATATATCCCAGTACAATACATGACCAGGGTGTATTTTATATATACACAGAATATCTATACTCTCTATATATTTTATAGTCTCTAAGTATCTATTTTATATGTTAAAATTTATATTTTTAACTATTAACATCTCTATTTATATGCTCTCAACACTGAGAAGGAGCATTTTAGAGAAAAATTTCATGGCAAGTCATATTTGAAATTTAATGGTGCCAGAAAATCAATACCATCTGAGGACAAGCCACACTATAAAAGTTAAATGTAAAGCAAGGCAAACAAAGTACTTACTTCTCTAGATTTACAAAGGACAGGAAGATACTATTTAAAAATAAAAGTAGACACCATGAAGTCACACATATGATTGTTACACCAGAATAGCTCCACATCTTTATAGCTATGGTTTATTCCAGTTCCTGGAAAGATCAGTAAAATACCCTAAAATTTAGTATTTCCTTAAATGGTAAGCAGTGCAAACCCCAAATACTCTATCTAGAGTTGTACAGCTGGATTATTTGGGGTTCATGAACAGTAGAAAAAGCTAAAGAACACATGGCCAGTCCTGAAGTATTTCCAGTGACCTTGGCAGTCTCCAGGCCTACGGAACCCCAGTGGCTGGGGGTTCTCTACACATGGATAATGCAGTTACAGAAACTGCACTATTCATGAAAACATCCATCAAAAAGATAAACCAGATACAGCTTTGAGCCTGTACTGGGTGAGTAATTTTACTAGTCCAGAGCAGTATCTATCACAAGTAAAAAGCATCATTTTAATAACTATTTAAATTGGCTGGACTTCAAAACGCTTACGAAAACATACAATTCCATAAATGTATTAGTAACTACATCAGTGCATTAGCACATTTAAAGGCCAAAAATGATTTTATGCTTCTCCAGTACATTTAGCATGGAGAGAGTACAGAAGAGCTAAGTTCAATTAGAAGAGAAGCATGTCCTCTCACCTGCTGCTTCCTAAAGAAGGCTCATCTTTACCCCTTGAGTAACAGCCCCACACTGGAGGCCAGGCACATTACTTAACCTTTAGCCTTCTTTCAACCACAGATTAATTGTACACACATGTGTAACAAATGGAAGATTTTACTGCTTCATGAATGACAGCATTAACTCCCAGAATGAAATCTGACCTATGGCAACACCCAGCATCACCCTGGGACAGCTGAGCCACGCAGCTCGTGGTGCAGCCCCATTACTCAGCGTGCTGCCATCACACTGCTGTGACAAAGGAGAGAGCCAACCACGCCTGCAAGGGCTGACCTGCCTGGGATAACAACAGGCCTCCAACAATCACCCAGAGGCCCAAAGGGAGCTGCTGGGACCAGGCTAACCCCAGGTCAGAGGGCAGGGAAGAACAGCTTGATTGCACGAGTAAATATTTACCTGCACCACAGGAAATGTGTGCCACACACCAAGCAAACTGTAGTATGTAAAAAATGCTGGGAATGGCCACAGAGGAGGAAGAGATGTGAATAAAGACTATCTAATGGACTAGATCAAGGGTAGGTCCTGCTTACAGGAATGGAGGTTTCCTTTCCCTTCCCTTTAGCCCCCCTTTCTAAGAGAGCACAAGCAATGGAGAACAAACAGCATAAATGCTGAACACATTTCAGTTTTCATCTCGTTTCCCTTCCAAAAGATGGACAGACAGACAGCCACAACCTCTGTGCCAAGCAAGCACCAGAGCTGTGGCACATGAGGGAGATGGGAGCAGTGAGCCACGGCCCAGCTCCCCCAGCCCAGCTCCCAAAGGAGCACCACATGCCTAAAGGACATTTCAAATGACCTGCAGAACTACCTGGTTAATTTTTCTCCAGTCTTCACAGAGCTTAAAAGGTACATTAACATGTAACTAGGATACACTTGAATTTCAGATTTTTGGTTATAAAACGAATTTTCCAGTGTTGCAGGACAAAATGTTTCATAATTGAACAAGACATTACTATTGTTTTACATCTTTTACTTTGAAGAGTATCTTCCATTTTGATTATGAAGAATGGACAGGAACACACATCGTCCAAGATTTAAAAATCTCTACTACCTCTTTTGATTTTTTTGCTTCTGCTCACAGAACATTAATGGTTTTAAATTTCAGCCTAAGCACTGAAAAAAATGAGGAATTCTGTTCAAACATAATTACACTTATAACTTCCAGGGAAAATGATTTCTCTAATTTTCTTATAAATCTGTATTTCCAATTGTGCAACAAAATTGTTAGAGCATTCTCCATGTAGTAGCAAACTCAGTATTATAAGAAACAAAATAGTGTAAGAAAAGTAGGTAGTACTTTAACCCAAATGGGTACTTTTATAGCCAATACTGAGTATTTAGCATGCTGACCCAGAACTAAAATTACACCATTGATATGTTGATATGCTGTTGCTGCTGGATCAAACAGCAACAATGACAAAATTACTGAGACACACCATATTTTACACATGCCTAATCACTAATAAAATGAAGTCATAGAAACAAGAACAACTTTTGCATCCTTCTCCCCTTGTAGTACCAAGCAGAAATTTTTGTGCTTCATGTAGAGTGAGTTTTTCTATTTCTGTTCCACTACCAGCCACAGAACCCACCCTGCCACCAGCACAGAATTCTTCTCCAAAGGAGGCCAAAAAGTTACATGGCAGAAAGGATCACCATAATAAAAGGGATAATGAAAGAGAAAAAGATCCCTAAATACTGAGATATGGGCAGGAAAAAATGTTTGTTCTTTTGTAATAAAGGCTACTGCTCAGACTCTTGCCTTTGAACTCCAAATTCTCTCCAGTCATTTCTACAGACTGGACAGGAAGAGGGCACAAGTTCAGGGCTGTGCCCTCAAAGATCTGATGACTGGTCTATAAGATACTGAAGAACTTTCTCCAACAAACCAGCAAACCACCTGAGCTAAACAGTCACAACCAGAGTCACCTTCCTGAAGTCTGGGCTTGCCAAGGAAACAAATACTTCCTGAAGAATCTCTGCATGGACATGGGGACACTGGTGGTGTGAGTGTTCAGATTGACCAGCTCCCTTGTGAATAGCAAGGATGACAGGGAACAGCACTACCATTCCCAGGCTCATTCCCCTGGATGTCAGCATTTAGCCCTCCTCACACCTCACCTAGTGAATTTGGGCTGCCTTTGCTCTCCTGCAAGCACCATGTGTTACCTTCTGCATGACACAGGAAAAACCACTCCACAGCTTTAGCATATTCTTGTCAGAGCAGCAGCCTCACATAAATGAGGTCTTTCAAAAAGATGGAGGTGTAGGACTAAAGGCCAGCAAGAAGAAATGGCACACACCAACTTCCAGCCACAGCATCAGGAAGACAGGCATGTGCTAGAGTACACAGCTCCACACAATGCAATGAGCTGGTCTGCTCCCCATTAGGGGTCTAAGCAAAAAGAGAGGACACAAAAGAGCACAGATCTTAAGGCCAGGACACATCTCCAGGAACTAGTAATGAGGCCAAGATAAAGGAGGCAATGCCAAGTCTCATCAGAGAATCTTCAGAATGCACCCACCCCTCCCCTCCTGACAGAAGGCTCTTCTAGAGAAAGAAGAAAAGCAGCAGCAAATGAAAATCCTTCAGGCCTTCATACAAGCCTGCAGAACAGAAGGTAACATTTTTCTCTCCAATAGGAGAGGAAAAGCATCAGAGGAAACTACTGTGGTACACTGCAAGACACCTGGAACACACCACATGGTGGCAAAGGGGTAGAAGATGCTCATTATTACAGAATATCAGAACTAAGATGGCAATTTAATTAAGACCCTTAGAAGTAGTAGTGCCAAATCTAGGTGAAACTGAATGTAGAAGAGCTGGCCACACTCTGCTTAAAAATATGGGTGAAGATGAAAGATTGTGACTAACTCCTATATGGGACTCTGTGGATGCCAAGAATTGCACATAATAGTTAAATAATGCTGGGAGAGGCTCCAAGGAGGGTGCTCATCTAAACCTCTGCCATACAATTCACTAGGTAGGATGCAGCTGCACACAGGCTGAACTTTGAGGTCAGTTCCTGAAAATCTGTAAAATCAAGAGTGCCAGTTGAGAAGTAAATGACTATGGACAGGTTCAGAGCCTCAGGTAGCAAAAGATCCATCTAAAGGAAACTGCACTAGCACAGGAACTTCTCACATCTTACTGCAAGCTGAACAAGAGGCAGGAAAGCCAAAATATATTCTCTATCCATGAAGACACAAAGTTCTTCAGCTTCAGTAAGAGACACTCTGCTCTGTAAAGATTTGCATGGACAAGCAGAGACAGAACTACTTGTGCAGTAGTGAAGGCACTGTGGTGGTCACAAGCACCAGAACACTGTACAGCTGTGAGCTGCTCATTAAAAGAATGCAATGTCCTACAGTTTCAAATCATTTAAAATATCATTATCAGCTGCCAGTGGCGTAAGCAGCCAGCCAACCAACAGGACACACACCTGTTCAAAGGTACATAAATTTATCAGAGTATAAACCACCAAAATAATTCCTAACTGATTCAGTTTCAACAGCTGTAAATTCCCCCTTTCCTCCACTTTCAAATACAGTTTAGCAACTGGAACATCACAACTGTACCTTTTCTGCCTTTTTGTCAGAGATGTCTTGTTTTTCTAGGACTGCCATGCTCTCCTTCAGGTTTTTCACTATGTCTGCAGGAGACTTGTGGGACTTGCCAAAGGGGAATGGCATGATTGCAAACCACAAGGTCTTCCTTCTGTGGCTCCTGCTTCACCTGGAAAAGGAGGAGAAAGAAAGTACATCAAAAATAGAAACTTGAGCTCTGTATAACAACACACACAAAGATCAAGAGAGAGTAGCAAAGGTATTCAGACATGGAATAATGATCCTTGACAGGTGAACTAGAGCTTGCCGTGACAAACTTCAATTCTTGTATTTCTATTTCTTATAAAACACAAGATACACAATTTAAGAACTCACATGGAGATCATCATCTTACGCTTCAGAAGCAAATTAAAGAGTACATTAATTATATCCAAAGCCACATACTGCACACATGCCCCATATGAGCAAGCCTTATAAGGATCAATTATTCCAATTAATGCTGTCAAGCAAAATGCCTTCTCCCATGAGGTGTTTGACACACAGCTCCTCGTGTCTCAGGGCTCTGCAGGCACTGCCCAGGTACATGCTTTTACCCAGATTCTTTCCATCAGGAATTTGCAGATGCAAAGCAGATCCCAAAGTCTGCACCTTGGTGCAGGACCTACAAACACAAAGCAAGCAAAGCTACAGACAGAAGCCTGTTCCTGTCAAAACCTGGCATGTCCTGGCATTCTCGTAGCTGTAATAATACTGAAATACGGTCTCAGCCTCACATATTTTATGGGAAATAAAATTTGACACCTAGCAGGGATACACACAGCACATGAAAACATTAAAACACCTGATGTGTATCTTTCTCAAAAAGATAAAATATGTCTTACAGGAGAAAGTTTCCTTCACTAAAAATATCTGGCTCTTGAATCCAAATACATTTATTTTTCTGTATATTTACACATATTTACTTTTACACGCACATATTTTTACTCTCTTCTGTGTACAAAATAGAAAAGTACTACTGGAATAAATGAGTGTACCGAAGCTTTTGTTACTAAACACATACACCCACATTTAAACAACAATAAAACCTTCTTGAAAGTGAGTTCCATAAAGCATACTTCTTCAATTCTAATACAGACAGAGGAGAACAGGAAATCCTCCATTTAAAATGCTGACAGTGCTACTTCTGCTAGACACAAAAGACAGCTGAAGCTGGCAGAGCAGAGCCTGCACTGTCATTCCAAAGAAGGGGTATTACCCTAAAAGTTGAATTTCTATCTCCCTGCAGTGTCTGTATAGGGAGTACCAAGTCAGCTCTAACCAGTACATGTTAAAGTTTCTTATCTGACACAATGCACTTTGCTCCTTGATTAAAACCCCAGCTCATGCACCAGGAACTCCAAAACGTTATTCCTGATCTTACTCAACAGTTTTGATCAGGGATGAAAAACCCCAATGTACTGCTATTTTTGAGTTATTTTTATTTTTCAAACAAGTAAGTTTGGCTGGCCCAAGGGCAACAATTTAAAGGGTAAGAACGGAAGAACTTGGATCTTTAGCCAAGTAAATATCCATAAATAGAGATTTCAGGTAAGCAATTACAGAGATCATACGTTCCCAGTTCCATGCCTGCAACTGACTTAACAAAGCACGAGGTAGGTACTTTTTAATTAGATTGCTTGCAGATAAAAGTATCAGCAGGAGAGCTGGAACAAGACCTTCCACCAGCCATTTCCATTCTTTATCAGATCACGAGAACTTTGTTGCATATATTTTGTAGTATGTGTCATTATAGTAATCTCTCACAATCTGCACAAAGAAGGGGCTCTAACACGGAAATTACAAAGGCAGGAGATAAAAAGATATCAAAAAGTACCCACAGGTCATTCCTTTGACAAGAGAATTTTACTCCTCAAACTTCATCACATCTAGTGGAACAGAAACCTACAGCTAAGAAAAGCACCACTACTGACTGTTATTTAATGAAAATACAATAGCATTTAAAACAATATTTAAGGAAAATTATGGTATTTTCACACAGGACTTTTTTTCCTAGAAAGAGACATTGTGAAAAAAAGCACAATTTCCCCACAACATAGATGACACACCCCGAGCATCACAGCAACATTTTAGATGTTCTCTTTATCTCTCCCTTTGATTACTACTTCTGCCAAATTAAGATGAGCCCTGAAAAACAGTCTGGGTTCTTTCATGTTTGCATATCATCACTGATAGTAATAGTATTTAACAACTATGCTGCCTATTCATTCTGGAAGGTGGCTGTACCCATGTACCAGAGAAGGACTAGCTCGAGATACTGCCAGTCTTAATTCCTGGGATTATGCATTAAAACAGAAGCAGATCCACTAGGAATCAAAACAGCTGAGAGAACAAAAACGTATGGAACCACAAAATCTGGTATGACAGCAATATACAAAGAAAATAAACCAAACCAAAGAAAACAGCTCAGCACACTCATTTTCGGGATCAGAACTATGCAGTCCCAAAGTCTAAAAGACTACATGGACAACTTATGGAAATATAGGATATTGATAAGCAGCTGCCCTCATGTGTGCCAAAGGTGTAGGTTTGCAAAACTTGATTTGCCTCTACACAGTGCCCAATTTTTTCCTTTAAATCAACAAGAGTGTATAGCTTTGATTTACTCCTGAAACCTTCCAGGTTCTGTGTAAATCAGATACACATACATGCACACTCAAGTCATACACAAGCTTCACTCTGTGTACTGGCACATCTAGTGGAAAATAATCAATTAATAACAGCTCACCAGCATACATTCATATTAAACATTTTCTCTCAATCCAGGTAAGTTCCTGTATGAACCTCTCATAAGCAATTTAGAAAAATCAGAAATGACTGTCAGCACCACTAAGAAGGAAATCTACGTCCTTGATTACTGAAGATGACCTTTTGCTTCAAGGTATTTCTTTTATTACATAAAATGGAGTAAATGCACTGTTTATGCCATTTCAATTTTATTACTGGAAGGAATGCAATGGCACTGCTGGGAACATCATCTGTGGGCCTCAAGACTGAAGATCCCACAAACCCTGAAGCAAAATTCTGTTACTGAAAAACCTGTGCCACATCCTGCCAAAAAAAAAAAAAAATAAATAAATAAAAGAGGCAGGAGTAGTGCTTTGTCTGTCAAAGCTGTACTTCATGCAGGAGAACATAGACAGGCTGTTCCTTTTTCAGCCCAGCAAAACTACCCCCAGCAGCACTGTGTGCACAATAGACAATGACAACATCTGTGTGGGATCGGAAAGAGCTGCCACCACCCACATCTGCAACACAAGAAAAAAAGGGAACAACATCAAGTGACATTTTCTGTAAATAAGAATAGGCCTTACATCATGTCAAATGATAACTGATTCACAATACTAGCACCTGGTTGCCTTGCAAATTCAGGATAAAACGTTGATTGTGGCTAAACAAAGGATCGTAGGATTCCTGAAGAGTTAAACTGCTACAAGTACATGGGCAGCTCTGAGCTTTGCTGAGCTGCTTTGCTTTATCTTCCCTTCCCAGAAACCTCACGTTCATCCATTCATTAAAAGAGACCATGGACAACATTATACAAACCTCAGGCTTTCTCAGGCATGCATTTTATTTCACCAGTGTTCAAGTAGGCCAAAAGTAACAAAATTTAAGGTCCTCAAAGCACTGGGGTCACAGCCACAATTAGAAATCTGAAGTGATGCTATCAATCCCAATGGACCATCAAACAACAACATGGCACATGGCCAAACACCCAGAGGTTGAAGTTCCACTGACACACTCAGGCACACAGGGACATTTGGGCTTTTGTGATAACCAGAGATAGTAGCCCCACTGTTTCACATAGTATATAACTTCCAGCTCTGTCAATGCACCATGCAGTTTGCTTTATCTATAAGGCTTTGTATTTTTTTATTCACTGGATTGACCACACAATCAATAACGTCCAATTTAAATCTAATGCATTCCATATTTAAAATTTTAAAGTGTCTGCTGAGTTAAAAAAAGAAAAAAACAGCATTCCTCTGAGAGGGCAACCCTCCTGTAGAAAAAAAAAAATGCCACAGGAACAAATACAGAAGCACAATAAACAAATTACCTTCCTTTAATTGATTTAAATTCTGTAAAGAATAGACACACTAGCCTGGATTATGGTCTGTCACGTAGCTGAGCTGTTTTATTTCAAGGGTCAGAAAATGTGCTACCTCTATAACAGAAGTGTGTGCCACCATTTAAAATCTGATTACTTACTAGTAGAAGTGTTTTTTTCTGTTGTAGGAAGTACAATTTTGTTACTGTGAGATGCCTGCAGTACTATTTTCAGAACAATACTGGTACAAGAAATGGTACAATTACACTCCTGACTGCACTAACATGTGTAGAGTTACTCCACAGACAAATGAATTTGTGGCACCAAAGTCTCACCAGCACAGACTTTAAAGGGAAGAAGGGAAAGGGATTAAATTGAATGGAAATCACACCAGCACCATAAGCAAGGACACAAAGGCAAACTCAAGCCTTTCTACTTTAGACATACCATGAATTTACAACAACAAAGTTTAAACTTTTTTTCTCTGCACAGAAGTATAATCCATAAATAAAACAGTATTCACACACATTCCAGCTCCAGAGAGCAAACCACCACCTATCCCCATGCAAAATGCTACTTAACTAATGCACAAAAACCTTACGTTTCCAATTTTGTGAAATAAAAAGTGAAATAAACTCAATCCTTATTCTCTTATGGCCCTCACCATTTAATTGCACTATATTAAGTCCTCCACTGCATCTTTCTGCCTTGTTTATACACACCAAGACTTTAAGGTGACCGCTTTTGCAAGCTCCTAATGAGGAAAAGAGGAGGGAAAAAACCCTTCAGTTATTTCCTGGCTGCAACTGCACATGCTAAAAAAATCCAATCCTAGCGAGAAAGCCCATGTAACACTCATTTAATGTGCACATAAGAAGAAAACTGCTGCAGATCAAACAAAACCAACATAATTTTAGTAAGGCCAAATAATTACCAGTCAGGTTCCCCACAGCAGATGAGCCAACCCCAGAGCTGGCCACTGCTGATGGGGAGGTCCCAATCCCCCTCTGCTCCCAGCACCATGCCCCTTCCCCCTGTTTTATGCCAGGGCCAGCTGACCCATCCGTGAGCTGAGCCACTCACCAAGCTACCAGAAAACTAACACGTAAAAGGAAAATAAACAATGAGTAGTGTAGGGAATGTAGAAAAAAACATCCCTTTGAGCAGCAAGTAGTTGTCAATCAGCTCCCGATGTCTCCAGAAGAACACTTCATGGTAAGGCTGGAGCTGAATCAACAGCAGGGCTGGAGGGGCAAGGTCACTTTCCATCAGTTATTTTGAGAAGCCTGATACTTGTCCCAGTGCCCAGCGTGCTGACTGAACTGACCAAAATGGCAGAAGACAAAGCCAGCAAAAACGGGAGACAATAAATAAAAACTCTGAAAGGTTCTTTAGACAAAGCAGTACAAGGCACACTGAGCTGTGAGCCAGACCCAGCCCGAGGAAGGAGGAGGAGAGGGCTGAGGCAGTCCCGAGGGAAGGGCACACCAGCTTCTCCTCCTGCAGGTAGAGGGAAGCTGCCAGCTTCTACCCTGAAATCATATCACGTGTCAATTACCTTCCACAGGGCTAATAACACATGGGAGAATACACTTAAATAAACTAATGTGTCCACAAAGGCAAAGTACCTAGTTTCACAATAAACAGTTGGGGCTGCGCTGCATGTGGATTTTTAACTGACAATTTATCAGCCTATTACTGACACAACATGTTGCATCTTGCTAAAAAGGGACACGTTGTTATTAAAAAAATATAATGCAGCAAGCTCATGTTTGTCTTGATAGACCTGATTTCCCTCAGAGCCCACTCTTTTGCTGCAAGCTTCCTGGATTAACAGAGATCACTAAGCCAGTATTGAAAACAATAACATAAATCAGTTTTCTTCAGGTGTAATTGCTACAAGCGGCTGTTAGCTCAGCTAGAATTCACCACTGTGAAGTCTGGTTGGAATGATAAAACCAGAAACAGATCGAGAAATTATGCATTTTTAAAAGCACTGTCTCACTCTCAGACATGCCCAGCATCCCAAAGAAGACTGACAGCCATGCCTTTGATCCAAGAACCATTTTTTATGCAAGCTACCATGCTCTTTGGAGAAAAAAAAATTGAGTAACTTCAAAGCCAGAAGCGACACCTTATTAGCTATTCAACCTTCTTGTACAAGATGATGAAATGTCACCAGTTACCAGAGTATTGAGGCAGATGAAGCTCCTGCCTGTACTTTCTGTGAGTGTGCAGCAGCACGGCAGGACAGCAGCCAGGTGCCACTGGGAAGCATCTGGAATATTGCTGCCAGCTCATCACTGCAAATTCCTGCCTACAGCACGTCTTCCTGAAAGGCCTTACCACTTCTGATTGCACAAGTGTAGTGACCGAGGGCAGCATCCATCATTTCCTTCAGTGTGTTATTTAAACTGAGCACTCACATTCCTCATTAAAACATTCTTGCACATTTTTCATCTGCTGTGTTCTACTACGTCTTTCAGTGTCTGCATTCTGGATGTATGGTTTCCCACTAGATTAAAAGATTTTCCAGAGCTTCAGTACTGTACCAATGCAGTTCTTTACTTTTCTTTTGGATATGTTAAACGAATTGAAACACAACAGTCTCTCATCCGAAACACGTGTCTAAGTAGCACAGTTTATTAATACAAACTCACCTGCAAAACTTTCCTCACAAGGAAAAGTTTTACACATCACAAAGGAAATGAGACTGCCAAAGAGCAGGAGCACACCACAATGTACTTCAGGGCTCCAGCATGAACTGTTCAGCGTAACCATGGCTTTCCATGGCAGAGAATGGCTGTGCTTGTAAATGGTAATTACTGGCAAAATTTACGGGTATAGTCCAGGTCTAAGGAATTTTTGCTATCCTCTAAGTACTTCCACACACCTTTTCAATATTTCTTTCAACATAACTTAAAGAATTACACCAATGATCTGTTGGATCTCTTGTGATGATTTCATGAGGAATATAATTCATACATTCAAGTTTTCTTGAAGGACAGGCATGTTCATCTCACACTTGCCATGTCCCACCAGCACAGAACACTAGCATCTTCCTTAAAATTCACTATTAACTTGTTCTGTTAAGTCTGCAGCACAAAAGCTTTAATGTGATTCAAAAGCACTTTCACAACCCGGCATCACAGAATTATTTGTGGTGTGACCCACTTGAAGATTAAAATGGGGGGAAAAATCCCCTCTTTAAAAATGGCTACTTAATTCAGGGAAAAATAAAAATCATGAAGAAAAAAATTCCCTCCCGTAACACTGAAGAACAGTGAACAAAAAAAAATTTAATTCAACTGATTGAGAAAAAAAGGGTAAAATTGGAAAATAAATTTCTACATAAAAGTGAAATTAATAATGTGACATAACTTCTTACTTTCTGAAAATTTCCAAGCAATTAAACCCCTGGCAGTTCATAGCCCTGCTTGTTTCTTTAGCACCAAATGCCATCTGATTCCTTTCATTAAACAGGCTTCTCTCTGGCCATTCAATTAATTTACTCATCCTTCTGCCTCTTCCAGAGCCTCCTTCTCCAGCAGACACCTGCACCATGCTGGACAAAGAAAAGGGCAGCTTCTGCCATTGGGCTCCACCAGCTCACTGCAGCCCTCCAAAACTATATTATACTCTGTACATTATTAGAGAAATTGCAGTTTAACACACAGCTACAGAAACATTAAGTAGAAACTGATTTTGAATAGTACTGCTGCTTTTAAGGGGCTTCAGAGATCCAGCATAAGCAGAAAGGCTTGTTAATACTAAAGCTTAGAATGTGGGATCCCAGCCTGTCTCCATGTTGAAGGAAATCTTATGACTCAGCTTCTTTCCCTGGTGTGCTGTTTAGAGTTACCCCACCCATCCATTTCCCCACAAACCTTACTGCTACACTGCAGTATGGTATACAGGCATGTGAATGCCTCACCCATTCCTTGGGAAGTATATTTAAAAATTAATAAAAAACAATAATAATGCTACATTTCATCACAAAAAGCAACTACTACCTCTAGCACACTGTGCACAAAAAACCAAAGAACTTACCTGAAGCTTCAAGAAAAGTTGTCAGACAATATGCCCACTTCTGCCCAGGCAGAAGCTGAAACAATTTTCTCCTAACCTGGTATTACAGTCAATCCCCTGTTGGCTCAGTTGCCCGTACTGCATCATCACAAACCCCAGAATATTTGTTACATGACAAAAAATGCTGCAATTCTGTACGTGCCATTCTACCCACCCTTGGAAGCAAAAATGCAAAGCAAGAATCTCCTTTGTAACTATTTCTTGTCCTTTGCATGGAGTATTCCCATTCCTTTCCAGAGGTTCTCTTTGTACCTGATTTTCTGACACACACACCTGAGGGTCAATCTGAGAGTGAAGCAGTGGCAAAAGTGGAGGCAGAAGGACCCTGCAGTTTCATTTCTGATTTATTTCACATGGTGAAATATGGCCTGGAGTTCACACGTTCCAGTAACTCAAATCAGCTGTCTGAGTGTGAGAAACCACCCAGGTGAAGCACAGGAAAGGCCACCAGCACCACAACAGCAGCATGGAGCCCAAAGCAGAAAGCTGGTGCAAGGGGCAGGGGGAAAACATCACTTCAAACACGAGGGGGTCACATAAGGGAGGAGGATGAGAATCCCAAGTACCAGCACAAGGGAAGTGCATGTGTGCTTTCGGCATGTTTTGTTTTGAACAGAAGTTGAGAACAATTCAACTGCAAGAATGGGTCTGGGACTGCTCCAGCCACAATCCTCTAAGGCACCATTTTCTTTAGAGAATATTCTCTCTAACAAAAACCTACACTCAGTAAAGCCATTCTCTAGTAGCACAAATAACAAAGGGGGAAAAAAATCAAAATTAATAAAGTATTTACCCAAATAAAATTTGAACAAGAAGTGTATTGCTTTCAAAACTAAATTTAAAGAAATTCAA
Organism: Promerops cafer; assembly: GCA_013398275.1. Taxonomy (NCBI): domain Eukaryota; kingdom Metazoa; phylum Chordata; class Aves; order Passeriformes; family Nectariniidae; genus Promerops; species Promerops cafer. Next base: position 125,765 of record VZSE01011984.1, read on the forward strand.
CAATATTTTTCCCATGGTTTCTTTACTTTCTTTGGAGACCATATTCTGTGGCCTGCTAGAAACTTCTAGTGCTCGACCTAAGTTTATCAAAGTTCAACACAACATAGCTCTTCACCTAATTTACCTTAAGATCAACAAATTTTTAACAAACATAACCTACAAAAGAATGTAAGACTACTTAAAGAACAATAATAAAGCATTAAGATTATGAGAAGTAAAAGAGTGACCTTGACATAGCTCAGGAACATCCTAAAAACACTGATTTAGGAACTTGGAAGGCACACCAAGGAGTATACCTTTTCCCACAGTGATTACTACTGGCCCCTGCCACAGGCAGCATGGAATGAACTCCATCCATCTCTGCTTTGCCACACTCTATGTGTGAAGGCTTCTCTTCCAAAATAATCCATTTGGGAGCTCACAATTAAAGACTCTTTATGTTAGACTACTGTGGAGTTCACCTCAGTTCCACAAGCTTTACAAACCAGCTGGGATGACAGGCAATCAAGCACAGCTTAACTACTTGGGCTGACTTTTGTGCATCAGCTGGGCAGCAGTAGGGCTGAAATTGAAACCCAACAAGCACAGCAAGCTGCACTGCAAAGAGCTGGTCACACTCTGCAGAGGTGGCTGAGACCACAGCTGACTCCTCAGTTCTGCCACTGTCACCTCAAATGTGAGACCTCAGTAGTGACACAAAGATTAAAATGTAAATCACTGGGAGATCAATTCTCATGAATCCAAGCTGATTCTCGCTACACGAAACCAAGACAATTTGGTGCATGATCCAATGATCCACACCTCCTCTACAAAAGGGAGTTCCTGACAAATAACCTACAGGAGTTATGTACTGACTCACAGAGAAAGCAGGAGAGGGCAATCAATAAACGACTGAGAATTGTGACACCACCATTACTGGGAATCTTTTCCCTCTAGTTCATTACATCCTCATTCAGTAAAGGAAGAGAGCTCTTCAGGGCTTTTCCCCTTAAATTATCTCTTACCTAGTTCTAGGAGCTGAAGCACAGGCAGTATCTGTGCTGATCCACACGTCATTATCCATCTGACAAATTTCCTTTCTGTCACACTTTTTTTTTTTTTCTTTTTTTTTTTTTTGCCATGGTCCCTGGCACTTAAAAGACAGTTCTGATGACAATACAAAGGATTTACTGACACAGCTCTGCTAGCAAATCCTACCAGTGCAGATACAGCTTAGATTAGTAAAAACCACAACCTCTGACCATGATAACTACAACTGTGCTAGGGCTTTACTGGTTAAGTACTTTTACAAAGAGTGCTCTTTCCTTCACACTGCCAGCCAGCATCAGTGCACCATCAATCAAGGGTCCAATTTTCCCAAGTTAGGTGCTGCCTTTTAGTACAGAACTCTCACACAGCTCATCCTCAGACAAAACTCCCTGCTTTCTCTCAGGTATGCTGCACCAAGGACAATGTGGCAAAGGGGAACACATCACAAAGGACAGCAAAATCAGAGGATAGCCAGGAGAAATTTTTCGCCTAATTACTCAAGACCAAGAATTAATTTTATGGGCATCACTTGAAAGACAAAAGAAGAAAGAATCAACGCATTATAGGCCATAACACGTGCAATATTCAGGTGCATATCTATCTCATTGCTACCAAGACACCAGAGTGAGAAATAAACTCACGAGAAGCAGCTGGCTAAAATCCAGCCTGATATCCAGGGTTCAGGAAAGAGACAGCACTTTGAGAATGTACTGTCCCCCACGAGGAGTGGTGTTCCTCAGAGGTCACAACTGGACTGGCACTGTTCAGACGTGTGTCAGCACAGGACAGTGGGGTGGAGCACACCCTCGGCAAGGGCTGCTGATCACATCGGGCGGGGAGGTGCAGCCAGCGCGCTGCAGGGAGGGGATGCCATCCACAGGGTCTGCACAAGAGCGAGACGTGGGCTCACACAAACCTTAAGAAGCTCAACAAGCACAGCCACTGCAAGGTCCTGCCTGTGGAACAGGGCAGTCCCAAGCACAAACAGAGTCTGGGCAGAGAATGGATTGAGAGCATCCCTGCCCAGAAGGACTCGAGGGTGGTGATTGATGAGAAGCTCAACATGAGACGGCAATGGTGCACTGTAGCCCAGAAAGCCACCCACATCCTGGGTGCACCATGAGCAGCGTGGCCAGTGGTGTGAGGGAGGGGATTCTGCCCCTCTACTCCACCCTGGTGAGACCCAGACCCACCTGCAGTGCTGCACCCAACTCTGGGCCCCCAGCGTAAGGGGGACAGGGACCTGCTGCAGCGAGTCCAGAGGAGGCCACAAAGATGATCAGAGGGCTGCAGCACCTCGGCAGTGGAGACGGGATGAGAGAGCTGGTGCTGTTCAGCCTGGAGAAGAGATGGTTCTGGGGAGACCTTAAAGCACCTTCCAGTCCCCAAAGGGGCTACAAGAAAGCTGCAGAAGGGCTTCTGACAAGGGGGAATGGCTCCAAACTGAGAGCAGTCTGGGCTGGATTAAATATTAGGAATTAATTCTCCCCTGAGAGGGTGGAGAGGCCCTGGCACAGGCTGCCCAGAGAAGCTGTGGATGCCCCGTCCCTGGAAGTGTCCAAGGCTGGGATGGAAGGGGCTCTGGGCAATCTTGTCTGGTGAAAGCTGTCCCTGCCCATGGCAGGGGGGCTGGAGCTGGACAGGCTTCAAGGTCCTTTCCCAACCCAAACCATTCAATGATTCTATGATAAAATTATCTCTCTTTAAAACTAAACAACAAATCATTACAGAATAAGTGACCAGATTTTGTGCCAAGATAATAAACAAGCAAGCAAAAAAACTAGACCTTAAAGGATAATTCACTTTGTTCTCCAAAGAAAAGAAACAGCCATTGCAATACGGAAATTTCACATAAATAATTTCAACATCACAATACACCTTTAAGTGGCTGTAGGAAAGTGCACTTTGCACAGTTCCCCTAAATCACCATTCTTTCTTCTGCCAGTTTAAATGTTTGGTCCAAATCTTCAAAGTAACTAATGGAATTCAATTCTTGATACATAAACTGCACCACATCTTAACTGCCAAGATAGGTGTGCTCCTTTGGGGCAACACAGAGCCTAGAAAGATATATTTAATGGCAGAGGCGAGGCATCCCAGGATTACGAGGACTATCCAAGTCACAAACTTTCAGGAGAGATGAGGTGAGAGTCATATTTAACACCATGCCATTGTATTTTACAGATTTTGAGGCAGGGGGAGAAGAGTTTCAGCTAACCCATGAACTCCATGTTATGAAATGCTTTGCAGCACAGGCATCAAAAAGGGGGAGTGATCTAGATTGCTCCCAAAATGTGCTCAAGCTCTTGCCATGGCAACCTAATTAAGAGTCCTTCTGATGACTCACAAGACACCAGTCCAAAGATCTATGTTACAGCAGGATACTTCAGCATATGCACTCTGAAAATCCAGCTATTCCTGAAAAACCCAGGTCAAAATCCTTTTCCCTCCTGACACCACCTGAGAGTTTCAGTCACTCAAAATCACTGTATATTAATGAAAACAGAAGATAAACAATGTGTCAGATGTCTGTGCTGATACATACTACTTTTCATCTGTCTTTGGCTTTTTGGGGACACTTGAGTTCTCTTTCCAGGTAGACCACATCACACTGAGCAAACGTCTCTGCTTCCATGAGAGTAACAAATACAAGAAAATAACAACCTTGGAACAGACAGGCTGAAAGTCTTCAGAAAAAGTTTAACATCTAAATTTATTCCAGACAAAACTCACAAGATAGTACCTTACAGTTCCTGCTTGCTGTTGACATAAAGTCCCTAAAAGCATGTTTGCATTTAAAGAAAAAGGAGGCTGGAGGGAATCACACAGTAGAAAGACACCCTTCCAAAAGAAAGACTTCCCAACTGATTTGACTTCAAAGCAACTCACAATAGCTGCTGTAGATACGACTCTGCGAGGCAGAAGAGCCCTGAGGGTTCACAAATGTAACAAACCAGCACCGTTGGTGTGTCCCACACAGGAGGCAGCACCTCCCCTGAAACACACGGACAGGGCCCAGAATGAAAAACTGGCTGAAAGCTACCTGCCTACAGATGGCACATGAAAAACAAGGTTTGGAACAAGAAGTGAATAATGTGACTAACATTAGGCCAACTAACATGGTGGGAAGCACCTCTGAGGGACAGTTCCCTTACTTAATCTGCTAAGAAGAGCTGGACTGGAAAAAGGAACTATCAAATTGTTTCACAATTCTAAAATAAGACCTCCCGATTTTCCTCTAATGCAATCACTGTGCAATGCTACCAAGAGAAACCTGAACACTGCAAAAGAAGTTTCCACCTCTACAAGTTTACCCAAGGAATGATCACACATCATACCTGAACTGACATTCTGCAGGACACTAGTTCTTCTAAAGGGCTGACACCAAGCTCAGGTGGAACTACTTCCATTTTAGCTGCTACCTATACTCCTAACATTGTGCATTTTTACTTATTTCAGCTATTTCAGTATCCTTCAGGCTATGTGGAAAAACAAAACAAAAATCCCACAACCCTTGAAATTATTAATTGGTGCACCAGCTTAACATAATTTTATTTAATTAGGGATTACAAAAATTACTTAAATAGGAGTTAACAACAGTACAGTATCATCACTTTCTGTATCACTAAGAGGCTTCAAGCAAACAAGAGCTCTTAAATCAAATGATGAAATGGTCAAGAAATCAGAACTCCCTCCCTCGCCCTGCTGCCCTCACTGCTTGTGATGCAGCCCATAAACTGTAATGCAATCTTTACATTCCCCGGAAATTACAAAAATAAAAGGCATGCAGTGACAATTTTGGAATCTGACCAACCATCCATTAGAAACAGAAGTAAATAAGGGGTTTTCACAGAATTCAGATGTATTCAAATCTATTAAAATAATTCTTCGCTACTAAGTCAAACAAGATTTAAATAAACAATGTGGGAGACACTGTAATTCATGGATTTTCAAACTATCCCTTTTAGCTCCTAAAATATAGATTTTAATTTTCCCTTCACAGTCATTTTGAAATTAGTTTAGCTTGGTTATCTAATTTAGGGACTTGCTCGAAGTCTGGATTTTCTGAGTTTTGATATAAATCTCAGAGGCATCAATCCACAACACTGGAAGTTACAGTACCATAATGAATACAAGAGACAAGGTGTAGAAACTTCTGTTGTGCTTACTAACATTTCTCAATGCTTGCTAGTAATCCTTAAAGTTTAAAACAGCCTATTTCGAGAGAAAAGCTTCTGTATTTCTGGCCAACAATCGTTCTCCTTGTTCACCAAAGAGCTCAAGAACAGCTACTTCTGAAACACAGATTTGACATTTCTTCCTAGATTTGATAGTGTTAAGTCCTCAACCTGCATGAACACGAGGAGTGACTGCCAGTGCTAAAGGGAGAGCAGACCTATTCACACCCCACTCCAACTCTGAGACCCTACCCAGTACAATTCCTAAGGGAGGCAAAGAGCCTTGCGTGGTCAGCCTCAAAACAAAAATCTAATCCATCTTTGTTGGATGTAAACTATAAATCCAGCCCCATAAGGCTGTTAACATTTTTTTTTATTTTTACATATCTATATACACATGTAAGTTCCCAAAGAAGAAGGAAAACTCACTAAACAGAGTTTATTTCTTTCTGAGAGGAAATAAAAAGTATATACAGGCAGGAAGTAGTAACTACAATCACAAGTTAAGAAGCTTTGGACTTGAAGCCTGTTTGGTTTTTCCAGGTTAAAAGAATGAAGAAAACTGACATGCAATTCTCTCACAGAATTTAAAACATAAATACATTTGTAAGTTTGTCAGCACACGCAAATGCCCTGAAGTTTTTGTGACTTTTTGGGAAAATATTCCCAAAAAGAATGAATAATGAAGAGGCTCTTTTGGATCTAATGATGTGAAACCCATCACCATAACACGAGTTAAGGGTGACACCAGTCAGACAGCACAGCTATGCCAGGACTCTGCCCAAAATGCTCTGTGAATGGATGCAGGTCCTCAGAGAAAAACTGTTTAGTCCAGCTCCACCCTATTACAGAGTTAGCAGAGTTTGGATATTGCTCAATGTCAATTACAGACATAAAACGGAACTATGTTAGTCAATTCTGATGAGTCAATCTACTGCTTTTCTTAGAGATTACAAATCCAAATAATCACCTCCAGAACAGTGCTTGTTTAGCCAACATAGACTATTTTCAAGAAGCTGTCTTTGCTATCAATCATTACCTCTGTAATTCATGGAAAAAGACTATTTGCCCTGGTGACTGGAGCTTGTGTTTGCTTTCATTTATATTATAAGACAAGCTGAACTTCTCAGGTTCATATGTGAACTCTCAAATCCAACAGCCAGCACTTGATTTAAGGTTTTCCAATTATCTTGATTATTTTTGTTTCCTCAGTTGTACTTTTCTTAAGAGAAGCCTTCACTCATTCCATTGATAAATTATACTAGACTATGAAAAGGACAATTTCCATAGGAACTTTTCCTTTTTTAAAGCTGGAAAGCAGGCAACAAGGCAGAGGGCAGCAAAACCAGGTCTCTTGGACAAGACTCAGGCAGCAGAACTTGATTCCAAATCTTCCTTTCTCATTAGGCAACACATAACCCAGGTGCCTATAACATGGTCACTGCTTGAGTGTTCTTCCTCTTCTAGAAGGCCAAAATTATATTCCAAGGCTAACAACCAATATCACAGCATCAGCTCAGGTGCCTGATGGATGAACACCACTGTGAATACCCTGTAACAGCACAGCAGGTCTCCAACTGCCCTTTCAGAATATCACAAACCTCTAGGGCAGGTGCCTTGGAGTATCTAAAATAAAACTAGATATCTATGTTTAGGCAACTGAATTTCACATCACAAATGTGTGTCATTGGAAAAAAAGTTTAGGAAGTGTGTGTTTCTCAAGTGCTCCACCAGACAACATGCACAACAAACACCACACACTCAAAGAGAAGAGGAAATTCTCTGTGCTTAAGCATCATTCCTGAAAAAAAGGGGGGAGAAGCACCGTGCTGCTGAAGAGCATTGTGAAATGCACTGTCATGAGTATCTGTGAACCAAAGAAAAACCCCCAAGGACCTGGATCCTCCTGTCTTCCTTTGCAGTGAAGCAAAAGACCAAATACACTGCAACTAAACATGTACATTCAAAGGATGTTATGTGCACCGAGCTGAAAAAACCTGGAAACAATCACATAAGATTTCTGTACCAAATCAGTATAAGCGAAGCAAGGTTTGGGATATTTCCTAATTTCTGAGAGATTAACTTTGCTTTCTCAACATTTGTCTAATATAGTACCAAGCACATACAAAGTCTTTATCAAGAATCGTGCCTCAAGTGATCTCCTCCAAGGTACCTCTTTAAATTCTCCTGAGAAGTTTCTCCATCACTACCAAATGCCAGTCAGAAGACACTTAGGACTTGAATAGCAGGTGTGACAGGTTAGAAGAACCATGCATTCATAAACCATGTGGGAGAGCCTTCTCAGGCATCCCTGTGTTACACTCAGTGTACGTCTGTATCACCAAGGTCTGTTTTACAATAGAACCCCTCACATTTTCTTTGCTGAAATTTTCCATCTCAGTGAACAGACTTTACTTTTGCTTATTCTTTGTCTATACATGATATTCAATAGTCATGATGTTATGTGGTCATTATTTGGCAGTTAATTTTATAAATTATTGCAATACATCAAACAACAACAACAAAAGAATCTTCTGACACCTATTAAAAGAAGCATTGTCTGCCAGAGTAACTACACATGTAACAGTCAAAAGTAAAATATAGTGACCCAAATAACATTTGCCTCACTTCTACAAGTGTAGCAAAACCTCCTGAAACTGCTTACCCAGGGGAAGAGCTCAGAGCCTCCACTGCAGCAGGATGCTCTGCATGGGTGTGATCAGCACACACATCTACCACTCCATACAAGGTCTCACTCATAACTCAGTGTCTACAGGCTTTTTCTCAAAGCAAGCCCTGCAGCCGATGAGCTGAGAAGCTGCTGGGGCTCTGAATGAATATTTGGAAAAATATATCCATCCCTGAGGAGCTTCCCAGGTGCACCTGGCCAGGAAAGTAAAGAGAAAATGACAGAGAAAGCTGCACAGTCGAAGCAACGCTGGCTGCAAGAGCTGGCTGGAGCATCAGAGGGACTTTCTACAACTCTGTGCAGCCTTTCCTCCCAAATCTATGCACTGCCATGCTTTAGTCAAAAGTCAGAAAATAAAGCAATGAAAACTCTTCAGAAAGGTGGTTGGTTCTTCAGATGTCAAGCTGTTAGGGCAGCTTTAGCAGCTCCACATTTCTGGAAATGCTTCTCCATTTTTTCATTCTGTGTTTTAACACAGATAAACTTCAAAGGAGATAAGGCATTTCACACATGAGTGACTGAACATAAGTACTGTTCTCACAGTCACATACATTCAACTCCCTGAAAAGCTGACAAATTAATTCTCTTTAATTTATAGCCAAGTTCTATCTTAGCTATTTTTAAGTCTCATGTTTCAAATCTTGCAAGGTTTGCAGTTAAAACAATTTGTTACATTCTCTTAGTAAGGAAAAACAATTTGTTATCAATAAAGACTGACTGACTAAAAAAATACAAAACAGGGCAAGGATCAAAAGCAGCACAGAGTAATTTTTCACTGATGCAGCCATTTCCCACAGTTGGCAGTATACCTGAATGTTTTAAAATATCCAACGTTTTAAACATCTACATAGCAACTCATAAATATCTTCATCCAAAGATGTTTGTGAACTTAGAAAAACATCTTAGACTAATACTACAGTTCTCTACTAATTTTAACTCGCCAGTTTTTGAACTGTCTTGCTATATTTAACTTTTTGGTGATGAATTCTCTGAGTGTTTGAAGGGGAGGGAAGGATTACAGAGGAAAAGGATTTTTAGAAAGGAACTTGGAATTTAACTACAAGTAGCAGAATTTCAATAAGCAGAAAGATTAGCTACAACATTCAGTAATATCCCCCGGAATTTTATGCCCTTGTGGATAGGCTTCATATTTGCTTCCTTTTAGCAAATTTGAAGCCAACAGTCAGGAACTTTTTGTAGTGTCTTTTGATTATACCAAGCATAGCCAGAATACTCAGAGTTAGAAAGCAAATTGCAGTTGTTTATTTAAACCTAAGCCATTTACTTCCTAAATTAACACTGTCTGAAAAAAAAAGAAGCCACGAATGCTGTTGAGGAACGACCACAGTTATTCCTGTAAACACACAGAATTTTGGCTGCTTCAGGTTTGGATCAATCCTGAATTCAAGCCTTTATAAGGAGTATTTAAATAGGGGCAAATGAATGGTTATTTTATCACAAGATGCAATAAGGAAAGAGCATAACTCTGCTCAGGCTAAAGAAAGCCCAAACTCACATGACACCAGGGTAAGCCTTAGGTACTCCTGATCATGCATTTAACAGCCCAGCTCAAGTCCTTTAAAATAATTCAAGACAGCCTCATCTTCTAATTTAACCTTTGTGTTTGCACTTGGGGGGTGGGGGGGGATCTCAGCATAAAGTTTCACCTTCTCACAGCAGACATTCAGCTTCCCTTTGGCTCACACCTCTGCACCTCGTGGTGTCAGAAGCACAGTATCGAGAGAAAACATGGGCAAAGAGAGAATTCAACATAGAAAATTTCAGCTGTACCATGCAGAAATGATAATACTTGAGAAATATGCAACTCACATTTTTGCTTCGCACATTATTTACATAAATAGCTGCAGGCTGTTATGGAACTATTAATTTTGAAGGAGCAGATGAGTCAAATCTTATTTTTGATAGGTAACTGCAAGATGCCTCCAATTAGACTAAGATAATCATACTTTAATAGCTGCTCTTGTAATTAAACCATATTACACAGTGTCACAAGTACAGAAAAGCAGGGCCAGAAGGGAATTCAAAAGGCCACCAGGCTTCCTCCTGCCCCCTGCTTCAAAGCAGCACCAGCTATCACAGCACCTTTCTGAAACTCCACCAAAAAATCATTATTTTAGCAAGTGTCTAAAGCCTCTAAAGCACATACAGAGATTACCAGCTTTCAGAAATATTTTACACAAAAAAATTAGGCTGCAAACAATTCACGTAAAAAGATCTGCAAAAACTGAACAAAGAAATTATTCAGAAGGGAAAACACTGGCCAGTAATTCTCATATTCACCAAAATACCATAAAAAACTTTAGAAGTGCAGCACATACAGGGCAAGAGGAAGTCTCATTCAACTACCAGCCATTAATTAATAAGAGCTACATGATAGAACGCAAAATAGATACCATTCCCTCCTGAATAAACCAATCAAGGAATTCCAAGAGGTGCAGTTTTAATATTATCACACCCCACTGGGAATATACATTTGTCTGGGCTTGATAATACCCAAAGTGCATAATTATCTCTCAAAGACACACTGTCACAAAGTATTACTCAACTGCTGCTTTTATTTGGTCTCCTTTACTTGTGAACACATATATTTTTAATAATATAAATTCTGTTTTATACAAAACTGTGCATTCAACAAACACAGAACACATCAATATTTCAGAACTCTGTGTCAACACAAAGAAGACAATGTCATTAAACTTAAAAGAAAAAAAAAATCAATGCTATCAGCATTCAGAAAATTCAGCAGCATGCTAGTCCATATATACAAACTCACATTCTAAGACTATTTTGCTTGGTCCCAACACCACCAGACACGACCTCCTTCTGTCCCAAGGTGCTTCTGTCTGACCGAGGAAAGCCCCAACAACAGGTATATTACACTATAAATGTAATATATATGATCCACATTAAATACAAATAAATTTAAGCCAAGTGCATCCTAGCTGGCTGACCCAATAGTTTCTCACACCATAGGAAAACCACGAAGCTAACTGTGAAATAAAATATTCTTACAACAGCCAGTCCACAGCAGGCAGAAACCTATCAAGACACCATCGTGCCACTTACAGATCATATTAGCTGCCAATTTCTACAGGAAACAACAAAAAATCAAGTTACTCCTGAGCCCAGAACAGGTACCATGCTTATTCTCCTTCATAAAATATTTTGTGGCCTTTTTTTTATTTCTACAGTTAAAGGCATATGCCACATCAACAGGTATTAGGTAATAGCTATTAATTAAAGGTACACAGTGTTTTAAATAGTAAAAATCTATTATTTAAAAGCTTCGATACCAAGGTGCAAGCTCAGGATGTTAAATTTCCTCTGACTACACGAACTCTAGGTGTTAAAAAGGAAGACACACTTCCTGATGAACCACACTGCTGAGGATCTTGAATTAAGAGTTTCTGACAGATAAGTTTAGAAAAGCCCACGTGCAGGCAAAACTTTACAACATTTTAATATTAATCAAATTTAATTTCTGATCTACACTGAAACTGTTCTTCCACACATTGTTATTTGCCTCACTGAAACTGAAGAGCCTAGGTCATGTAATTTAATCTTTGACTCATCATGCAAATTAAATCACACCATTCCCACAAGACAGCATATAGGTTTTAAATAAATCCTGGGCACCTAGATGATCCCTCACCAGAAATCAAAATTCAAGAAATTTAAAAAACACCAAAGCCATCGGATACATCCTAGTGTCAGTACCGGTAGCATTCCACGGATTTGCAGGCAAAAAAACAACGCCAAAACTTTTCTTATCCTACAGAACAGAGAGATCGCTGCGTTAGCTGTCTGTGGGGCAGGCACCTCAATAAACAGGCTCTCGCACAGCTACTGCTGCGGAGGCCTATCGGGGCTACCAACAGGAACAACAATTGTAGGAAGAGGCCTCGGAGCCGGACCCCGAGAGGCCGCGTAAGGCAGTGCCGGCTCCGCACCTCCGGCCGCTCCGTGCAGCCCAGGCCGGAACAAAGAGCGGTGGTCGCCGGCAGCGCCCCCGGCCCGGCCCTGCCCTGGGACGGGACAGGCGCTGCCCCTCCGCCCTCCTCGGGAGCGGCCCGGGCGCTGCGGTTCGCTCCGGGGCGAGCCGTGCGCGGCTTTACGTTGATCGTTCCCCGGGCTCGACGTTCGAGGAGCTCGGAGACCGGGGCGCTGCCGCACGGGAAGCGCAGCCCCGGCCGTGCCCTTCCCCTCGGGCTGCCCGGCTGTGCCGCACGGCACCCCCAGAGCAGCGGCTGCTATCCCCGGACCTGCCCTCTGCCCAGGCCGGCGGGACTCGGCCGGTCCCTCCCAGCGCCGGCGGAGAAACGGGCCCGGAGCGCGGAGGGCACCGGCCGGGCCACGCTACCCGCGGCCCGCAGGNCGCCACAGCGCCCCCTGCCGCCGCGGAGGACCGAGGGCGTTGCCGGTCCCTCCCCACGGTTTCGTTATTTCCTCGTTTTATTTTTCACCGTGCTTTTTATCATTATTAGAGTCATAGAGACACCGGGGTTGGAAGATACCTTTCGGATCATCCGGCCCAACCATCCACTGCCACTCTACCCCCAAGTCACTAAACCACATCACCCAGCCCCAGGTCTAGGTGCCTGTTGAGCACCTCCACGGTGGGGACTCCACCACCTCCCTGGCAACCTGTTCTGATGCCTGACCTCCTGAACAGGGACAAATATGTCTCTAATATTTAATCTGATTCTCCCGCCTCAGCTTAAAGCCATTCCCTCTGGGCCTCTCACTGCAGACATGGCAGAAGAGACTGGCCCCATCTCACCACAGCCTCCTGCCAGGGAGTTGTGCAGAGCAAGGAGGTCCCTCCTGAGCTGCTGGAGACCAAACAACCCCGGCTCCCTCAGCCACTCCCTGTAACACAAGTGTTCTAAACCTCTCACAAGCCTTGGTGCCCTTCGCTGGACACGCTCCAGCACCTCAATGTCCTTTTCAAAGTGAGGGGCCCAAACCTGCATGCAGAACTCAAAGTGCAACCTATTCCTTTATTCTTTATTAGTAGTTAACAGTTTTCATAATTATTATTTAAATTTTATTTATTGGTATTTATTAATTTGTTATTTGTATTTACTATTCTTTTCATCATTTTTACCCCCCTCTGCCCTGCCCTTCTGCAGACCCTTCACACTCTCTGTAGAGTCACAAAACTTCTTTTCCATGCCACGACCCTCAGGCTTTCAGTGTGGGGCTGGAACCCAGCATTGTGCTTTGGACATGGGCTGATTGTCCTGATGTATCAGGTGCTGGTGATTTACAGCCTGGATGTTTTCTGGAGTCCCCAACATGGCATGGAAGGACTCTAGACTGGTTTTCTGTCCCTGTACGTAATGCTCATCTATTATTGGCACTGTGACAAATGCAAATTAGCCTGGATGGAGAAAAGCCCACACCTCTCCCAGCATAGATCAAGCTGATATTGTCCATTAGTGCGGTATAATACATTTAAAGCAGAAAATACATTTTTAATGGAACAAGTCATGGATTTCTTACAAGCCACGAGGTGAAACCTTGCCCCAGGAGGTCTGATGCAGTACCGGCATGCAGCCATGTGGAACCTGATTTCCCAAAATGTCCATAAGCTTCTCGTGAGCTGACAGCTTCTATCTCCAGCTTCTTTTTGATTACGTGTCTCCACATCCCTTTGCTGCACTTCCTCATCTCACTGCTGGGGAGGGTTTGGGTTGTGCTTCTCGATGTTTTCCTGCAGCAGCGTGTTGCTGCTCTGACCTCCACGTGTCACAGTTCCCTGGCTGGTGAACTTCAGATTTCAGTGGGCAGAGCTGCCTATTGGGGGTCTTCATCAGCTCTGTGCTACAGCTCAGACATGGAAAAATGCGTGTGCCCACACTTGCAGCCAGCATCCAACAGCAGGGGAGCACAGAGGGGCTGGCACTGGGTGGCTGCAGCAGCGCTGGTTCCACGTGACACTTCCCTGGACAGGCACCACGGGCTCCAGGTCCAGCCTGGCACCATGCTGGTGCCACGGGGGGCTGCCCCAGCCAACCCTGCCACGCTCAGCACCTCAGGGGACAGGGCATGGGGGTATAAAAGAGTGTGTGTGTATGCATAGCATTTATTTATATCTACTTGCTAATATCCCTCACACATTTGCTTGCTGTTGTAGAAAGATGTAAGAGATGCAGCAGCACTGGACCTGAAGCAGGAGGGGTGATGGTGCCTGTGTGAGGTGATGGGACCTCGACCCACAGTGTGTGGTCAGCACAAGTTTGGCAGTTCATATATCCCACTTGTGAGCTGGGAATAGTTGATTTCAAAGCCAACATGGAAAGGGTGTGTATATCTGAGTTCAAATTGTTAACCCATACTTAGGATAAAACCATTCAAGTTTAAACATATAATAATCAGGGTACTGAGAAAAGAGGAGGAAGAGCTAAAGGCAAGCACTGTTAAAGGGATTCAATATCAGCTCCTGGAGAATAGACACTGCTGCTTTACAAAAGACCATTGGAAAAGAGATCACTCAAGAAATGGGTTCAGTGCAATCACCATCCTTGCACACTGCAGAGAAATCCCTGAGCAGAGAGAGCATGATTTTTCTAAGCTCTTAGAAGCAGGGATTAAATGCAGCATGTGAGAGAGCTCTTGGCACACTAATGATTCACTAATTCACAGCCTTGACTGAGAGATCCATTGTGAATTAATTAATGCTTGCAAATTAGGAAGTGAGTAAACATTTTAAAAGTCCAAGTTACTTCACTGGGGGGGGAAAGGTATTTAGAAAGGCAAGCATGCAGGTGCTTTGCTTAGGAAGGATAGAGCTGTATGGGATCCTGGAGCTTGCTGCTGCTGGTGGGAGGCCCAGGGAGCCCTACAGCTCAGCTCTAACTCCTCCCATCACCATCCCACACTGAAAAACAGTAAAACTGGGGAAAAACAATATGTCAGCCTGTGAAATTATTCCTCCTTCAAGCAGCTCCGTTCTGCTCCCCTCTTTTCTCCCTTCAGCCCTTATTTCATGCAGAGCAGCCGTTCCCTCCTGGGATGCCATGGCAGCTCTGAGGGAACGTTCTCTCCTGGAAGGCCATGGCAGCTCTGCGGGGCCACTCCCTCTCGAGATGCCATGGCAGCTCTGAGGGGCCGTTCCCTCCTGGAAGGCCATGGCAGCTCTGAGGGGCCATTCCCTCCTGGAAGGCCATGGCAGCTCTGAGGGGCTGTTCCCTTCTGGGATGCCATGGCAGCTCTGAGGGGCCGTTCCCTCCTGGNTAAACATTTTAAAAGTCCAAGTTACTTCACTGGGGGGGGAAAGGTATTTAGAAAGGCAAGCATGCAGGTGCTTTGCTTAGGAAGGATAGAGCTGTATGGGATCCTGGAGCTTGCTGCTGCTGGTGGGAGGCCCAGGGAGCCCTACAGCTCAGCTCTAACTCCTCCCATCACCATCCCACACTGAAAAACAGTAAAACTGGGGAAAAACAATATGTCAGCCTGTGAAATTATTCCTCCTTCAAGCAGCTCCGTTCTGCTCCCCTCTTTTCTCCCTTCAGCCCTTATTTAGTTCTGAGGGGCCGTTCCCTCCTGGAAGGCCATGGCAGCTCTGAGGGGCCGTTCCCTTCTGGGATGCCATGGCAGCTCTGAGGGGCCGTTCCCTCCTGGAAGGCCATGGCAGCTCTGAGGGGGTGTTCCCTCCTGGAAGGCCATGGCAGCTCTGAGGGAACGTTCTCTCCCAAGATGCCATGGCAGCTCTGCAGGGCCGTTCCGTCCTGGGATGCCATGGCAGCTCTCCAGGGCCATTCCCTCCTAGAAGGCCATGGCAGCTGTGAGGGGCCGTTCCCTCCTGGAAGGCCATGGCAGCTCTGCGGGGCCGGCCGCCCTCAGCTCTCCACAAGGCCCCGTAACCATTGCCTGCTCTATCTCCTCTTTTCCATGGGACACACGTGCCCTTTCCCTTCATGGGTGCTTCCCCCCTGTTTCCCACTCTCCTGTGTGGGAGCAGGCCCCGAGTGCCTCTCATGTCCCCCCAGCCCTTTTGGGTGTCACTGCGCGCAGCCCCAAGTTCTACTGGTGGTGTCACAGCTGAGAGCTCCCCAGCTGGAGCCCCGTTTGTACGGAGCTCAAACTGTGGTGGGAGCAGGGCAGGGAGCCCTGAAATAACTCCTGAGCTGTGGATGTGTCACCCACGGCTTGGGATGAAGGGGCTCTGCCACCTCCATGGCCATCCGACACAGATCATCTCAAAAAATACTCTGGGTTGTCTTGCCAGCTGTCTGGAGAAACACACACGGAGGGGAGAACAGAACCAACACCCAGTTAATGTTTTAACTGGGCATGGACTGGTGTGATTCACAGAGCCTGTGCTCCTGGTTCCTGACAAGGTGCTTCAGGGAGGAAATATTAGAAGTAGGAACAACTGCAGTTATGCTGAATTTCTTCTGTTTAAAGTTTGGCAGAAGAAGAATCCTGAGTCTTTCCATGGACTTTGAACCAAGCTGCGGTGGCTGAATTTTATCACCAGGTTTCACAAGTGCCTGTGACATTTCCTGAAACTGTGTTTCACCTATTAACTGCCTGGAGACATTCACTGCAGGCTCCTATAGCTTTTCTCAAAGAAACATCTATGGGTGAGTATTTTTTTTACCTTTCAGTTCATTCACTTAATACATAATGAGCAGACTCACACTCCCAAAATCCTATTTATGGTAGAAAACACAATTAAATATAATTGTCTTCCATATCAGTTAGGAGGTTTTTTCCTCCTGGAGATTCCATGATTTATCTGTAATTCAGGGTTCCATTTCAGAATTAGAACACATTTTAAAAACATTATAGCAAACCACAAGAACTAAAGGTTAGCACGTAAACGTTGTCAGAAAATAAAAAACAATTACCTGAAAAATCATAGAAAAAAATCTGTTGCGATTTCTTTCCTGGAGAGCAAGTCATACTAATAAACTTTTTATTACTGTAGAACAATTGAAAGTTATCTGTAAAGCACAGCATCCATTCCAGGGAGGATCTACTACTAAAGCCAAAACCAGGTTTCCATCAGCATTGTAAATATGAAAGGAAGTAACAGAAGTCACCCCAAGAAACAGCACTGCTGTAGAATGTATTTTTTGAGCTTAAAAAAAATCTAAAAACAGAAAACAAAACACCATACACAAAAAACTAGTCAAATACAGCCATTAATTCAATAGAACCAGAAGCAAATAAACTAAGAATTGCAAATCATGCAGAAAGACACAAGGCTGTTGAACATGCTGAAAATTATTGTTGGGTTATTTTTTTAGATGCTTTCCCTGTTCCTTTACATCTTAAAGAAATTGCAAGGTGACTAACTCGGTTCATATTTAAGTAGTGCCTGTTAAACTCTGAAGTTCACAGCCTCTGGGTAACGCTGCTGTGAACTTGCTCACCCCTTCACCCCTTCAAAGGGCTTTGCAGAAACTCATTAATTGGCTCTTACAGCAGAAACCTGTGACGGGCACGGGTTTAGTGCTGCTCTTCAGCTGGACTCGGGCTCAGCTAGCACAGGAGCCCTTGTCACATCACTTGACAGCGCCAGCAAATACACACACGACCTTTCCTGAGACTTTCTAAAGCTTTTCTGCACCTCTCCTCCTTCTCCTGATGGGACCCCTGGCTCCCAATGAGGAGAGGACTCCAGAGCTCTGCTGTCCCAACCTTCAAAGTCGGGCACTGCTTTGGAAAAGGGCTACACAATTTTATCTTCTGAAAATTGTTTGTGTGCAGGTGTGAGAGGGCATCGCTGTCTGCACGTGTGTACAGACACACCTGGAATGGAGAGAGGGGATGAAACATCATCTTTGAAACACAACAAGGCACCCAGCTGACCACAGGTATTCTTCTGGAAAACTCCTCGGGGAGCTCATGTGTCTCGTGGTCTCTTGCTTTTTGACAGAGCAAACCCAGGGCACAGCTCCTAATATTCAAAATAAACAAGCAAGAAAAAAAGGGTTGTGGCAGTGGGGGTTTTGGCCTCATTATGGAGAAGCCAAAACAAGTGCAAACTCTGCTTTTCTTCTTCCCAGACCAGTCCATGGAGCATCACCCACCTTCTCACAGCTCCTGGTTGCTCTTCATCTTGTCAGGGCCATGGCTTTCCTACCCCAGAGTGACTGTGCCCCAAGAACTAGCAGGACATCCTACACCTTTTGGTTCCTCCACAGGAATAAGAAATGCTCATCCCTGTAATAAAGGACAGTCTCCTAGATATACCTGAAGAGGGGGAAAAAAGTAAAGAAATTGAAGAGGAGAGTTGCTTTAAAGCAGACAGTATTCATAAACAAAAACAAAGTAGTATAAAACCTTTTGCTTTAATTGGTAAAAAATTAGTTACAAAAATACAGCTTAAAAAAAATCTTAGAGAACATCCTGAGACTTCATACACATCCAGGATGGACTTGGCTCACACAGACCAGAGATCTGGCTGCAGAGCTCCCATAAGGTGGTACAAGGGAGAAGAGCAAAGCTTCATGAGGAGAACATAGGGGACTTTGAGGGACCATTCAAGGACAATACTTGAACTTTCTTTATGCAGCATGCCTTATTTCATTCAGGAGAGCAGTGCTGGGTGTTCTCACACTCAGTGTGTGTGAGATGTTACCAGATGTCACCTGATAACAAGCCTGATCTGTAATGGAGCAAGTGCTTGGTTTATTCAGTAAGCTTCACTTTCACAGCAGCAGGGATGCCTGACTGCCCACACGTTGGAACCCCGGGCTCAGCCCCTGTACCCCAGCCCTGCACACCCCCCATCACAGCCCCTGCACTTCCCACACTGCCTGTTTCTGCTTAGCTTCTCCTTTCCTGAGGCTGCAGAGTGATGTGGGTTGATTCATCTCTGTGAGGAAGATATCTTTTCTGTGCGTAAATGTGGCTTTTGTGCCAGCCTGGCCACACGCCAACGCTTGCTTTTTACAGTCCGTGTGAATAGGTGTGCTGTCACCACATCCTGAGCCCCTGGCACAGAACACCTTGCCAGCATGAATGGGGCAACCAGGCCATGCTCTGCAGGAAGAGTGACCCCTGGGTGCTGTCCTGGGCCCTGGGTGCTTGGGCTGCCCACGGGGGCACTGGCCTCAGCAGCAGCATTCCCAACCTGCTGCCCGTTTCTGTTGCTGCAGGGCTGGGATGGCAGCACCCGAGGAAGTGGGGAAACACTTGGGTGTTTGGCACATTGTGGTTTTGGCACAGCCTGGCTGCTGCTGTGACAGTGGAAAACAGGAGGGTTTGGGAGGGGAAGGCGTGAGCTGCAGGGTCTCTGGTCTGTGTGAGCCAAGTCCATCCTGGATGTGTATGAAGTCTCATGATGTTCTCTAAAATTTTTTTTTAAGCTGTATTTTTGTAGCTATTTTTTTACCAATTAAAGCAAACAGTTTTATACTATTTTGTTTCTGTTTATTAATACTGTCTGCTTTAAAGCAACTCTCCTCTTCAATTTCTTTACTTTTTTCCTCCTCTTCAGGTATATCTAGGAGACTGTCCTTTATTACAGGGATGAGCATTTCTTATTCCTGTGGAGGAACCAAAAGGTATAGGAAGTCCTGCTAGTTCCTGGGGCACAGTCACTCTGGGGTAGGAAAACCATGGCCCTGACAAGATGAAGAGCAACCAGGAGCTGTGAGAAGGTGGGTGATGCTCCATGGGCTGGTCTGGGAAGAAGAAAAGCAGAG
This sequence comes from Promerops cafer, assembly GCA_013398275.1. Lineage (NCBI taxonomy): Eukaryota > Metazoa > Chordata > Aves > Passeriformes > Nectariniidae > Promerops > Promerops cafer. Next base: position 145,348 of record VZSE01011984.1, read on the forward strand.
TTTGCACTTGTTTTGGCTTCTCCATAACGAGGCCGTGTAAAATTCAGCACCAGCAAGGGGCTAACCCTTACAGCCTGCAACCACCCACACAGATTATCAGATCTTCTGCTTCCTATAGGGTGCTTTTGGCCCAGGAGCTGTGTTTCAAGCATTCTGGCTGAGAAGCAGCAGATAAGATTTCCTGTGGGGCCTGGAGCGCTGCTAACCTGCCAGGCAGGAGACAGCTTGAGCAATGGCAAGAGCATCAGCTGATCCTTAACACGAAGGATGGATGGGGGTGTGTGAAAGAAAAGCTGAGAATTACTCAGCTGGTACCAGCCTTGTAATTATTTCCTATCCCAGGAGTTCACTCCCAAAGATGGTAAAGCCAGCTGGTACCCAGGAGGCTGAGCTGGGCCCAGAGAGGCTTGGTGCACTCAGTAAAGGAGATGGATTTAGAGATGTCAACAGAATTTCCAGATGTTCAGTGCTCCTTTTGGAGCTGGGCTTTCTCTGTGATGAAAATACTTCATGTGGCACTGTCCAGTGCCATATATGACCTCTCTCTCTCCACCTGTAGCAGGAGGAGCAGGTGAACTCCCAACTGCACTCCTCCCCTGCCCACACCATGGTGAATTCACAGGCTTTGATAGGCCACCACAGACATCAAACTCACCACAGACATCAAACTCATCTGCCAGATGCCCTGTGCCTCTTCCCCACTCGCCACACAACGCTCAGCCAGCCACAAACCCCATTGCCTCCAGCCCTCTGCCAGAAACGGTGACCTGGTACACACAGGGTCACTCCACCCCCAAGGACTCCAGCACAAAGGGTGTCTGGAGCCCCTTCCCCAGCACAGCCATGGCTTCCCTCACTGCAGGCTCTGATGGTGACCTTGGGCCCATGTCCCATCGTGGGTGGTATCTGCTCATTGGGACTGTGCCCTCAACACAGCAAATGCTCTTCCCCACATCCCAAGAGCAGACAGATCATCCTTTGCTTTTCTGACCAACTCATTTCCGGCACTGTCCTGTCCTGGGTGGGCTGCAGGACGCGTTCCTCCTGCCAACGCTGCGGCACAGGGCTGAGATGGGACACGGCAGGACCAACCCCCTGAAGTGAGGCCAGTGTGGAGAGGCAGCCCTGGTGGCCCCGGGCCCGCAGCAGTGAGTAATCTCCGAGAGGCTGCGGCGGAGGTGCCGGTGTGCCGGGAGCCAGGCTGCCTGCCCAGGCACCACCCGCACCCTCCGCACCCGGCGCGTCCAGTCACCGCGCTGGCACGTCCTGCTGCTGCCTGCATTCCTCCCCACGCAGTGCTGCAGCAGCAAAACAGCCCTGGTGAAGCATGGCTTCAGCACAGGCTGCTTAGGGGTTATAGCTACTGAGGAACACCCACATTTAAACATTTCGAAGGACAGCTTTACTCCTCATTCTGAAACTCAGCCTTGAGCCAGAACCGACCTTCTGAAAAAGCTGGACAAAACCTTCTTTATTCAGAGTGAGTAAAGCCCCTGTAAAACAGCTTCTCTAGGAGAGTGTTTGTTCATGGCAAGGCAGGCCTGGAGCCCGACCCGAGGGAGGGAGCACAGGGTGCAGAGGGTGCCCCGTGGTTGCACATCAGGGCCAGCCCACCGCCTGTGCTGTCCACAGCAGCCACTATCCCCACCTTACCCTGCCCACTGCCAGACCTACGCTTCGCTCCTCGCTTCCCAAAGCCCACATCACGGGGTGAAAGCAGAGCTGCTGTCAGCAAACCAGCCCCAGCAAACCCACAGAGACCTGGGAGTGATGGACTGGCAAGACCCCTGGAGCAGGACCCCTGTCCCTCCCTCTGACAGCCTCACTGGCACTGCTGGGGCCAGGCACCCACAGCCCCAGACACACCCCAGACAGGGTGCGAGCAGTCTCTTGGCTGGGGACAAATCCAGCCTGGATGATCTCCAGCCTGGAAAACAAGGGGGATCAAGTAGTCCTTCTGTGACCCACACTGCAGACTGGGCAGTGCTCAGGAACACCTGCCCAGCTCTCCTCCCCCTCTCCCACAGCAAATCCATCCCTGCAAAAGGCTGAGCTGCCTTAACGAGGCCATTCATTAACCAGCCAGGGCCGAGGCTGGACTTGGGGTTGCCCCAGTACTGCACAAGCCTCCTTGTTAGTCCTGTCAGGGTTGGAGTTGGTGTCCACAGCAGCACCCCAAGCTGCGAGAGGCAGGAGGGACCAGCCTGGGCGGGTGCACAGGTCTCTGCTGAGTGCAGCATCCTTCCTGCAGCGTGGAGCTCCTCAGTCCAGCTGAGATGCCTCCTGCTTCCCAGCTGCCGTGCAGGAAGGGCTCTGCTGTCAGGAGGAGCACAGCTGACACCCCCAGCCGGGGTTTGGGCACCTTGCCCCCGTGCTTGGCCTCCAAAGCAGCAACACAGCTCAGCTCACCTGCCTTTCCCCTCCCGCCCTGAGCAGGGAAGAGCAAGAGCTGTCCTGGCACATGGCAGCCTTGCTGGCAGGAGCAGCTCTGCCCTGCCCAGAACCCAGAGAAAATGGACTGGGACGGAGATGAAACAGGCCAAAAATTGCAGGAATTAGAGGAACAATCACAGAGCTCCTCAGCTTTAACATCAAACTGGAATTAATTTCTTTCTTATGTGAATTCTCTTGGCTCGGCTGCTTTTTCTCTGGGCTTCTCACTTGTTTCCTACAAAGTGCCTAAGTAGAAACATTACCAGCTTTCACGGCAAAATCTTATTTTAAATTATTTTATCAGCCACAAAGAAGGGGAATGAAAGGTTCTCTCAAAATTTTTGCTTTCATTAAAATAAGCTTTTTTTTTTTTTTCCCCTACCAAAGTCGGTTTCACAAGGCTATTTCAACTAGATGTAATCAATAGGATTGGAGGCGGTTGTTTATTATTATTATTATTATTGTTGTTGTTGTTGCTACTATTATTGCTATTATTGCTATTATCTTGGTAGAAGCTCTTTTGCAAAAGCCTTACCAAAGATATCCCTGCTGTCCCACAGTCTCTGCTCTGGTGCTGCCTCATCCAGAGTGTGGGGCAGCCCTGCCCAGCCCGGGTACCCGGCAGGTACGTGCCCTGCATCCCGTCTGCTGCTGCCGGGGCAGCCGGGGCTGCAGAGCAGCCAAGCGCTCTCAGCACCTCAGGAAGGACGGTCCCCGGCCACAGCACCGTGGTGGATGCCCCAGAGGGAGCGGGCAGGGGCCAAGGAAGGGATGCTCCCGCCTGCAGCCCGGTCAAAGTCCCTCGTCCCGTGGCCACCGGCTGCCCCGAAGCCCTCGCTGGCGGGGCCGGGGGCTGCTGCCCATTTCTCTGCTGGTGATTAGATTGTTCACGGCTCTCAGGTTTGTTTGAATAAGCCCCTTTGTTCGGCGGCGCTTTCCCACGTCCCCCGTTCGCTCGGCAGTCGCGTGTCCCGAGTCACAGAGGAGCCCCGGCCGCCGCGCCCCAAAGAAAGTTTTCTTCGGAGCAAGACATCTGCGCCGGAGGGAACCTGACAACATCTGCCACACTTTCCCCCTTTTCAAGAGCCTTTCTTTCCCTCTTAAGTACTGCGGGAACAGATGTTAAAAGTTGTTTTCTTTCTCCGGGGTATGAAGTGTAGACAAATAGCAAAAAAAAAATAAAACTCTAAGCAGCGCTCACCCTCTCTCTCTCTCTCTCTCTCTCTCTCTCTCTCTCTCTCTCTCTCTCTCTCTCTCTCTCTCTCTCTCTCTCTCTCTCTCTCTCTCTCTCTCTCTCTCTTTTTTTTTTTTTTTTTTTTTGAAAACCCAGGAAAAAAAAAAAAAAAGGAGGCTTTGTTTACAAAGGAGAATCCCCTTTTCAGTGAAACCTGGCAGTGGCACCGCAAAAGGAGAGCGGGAATTCGCAGAAAGCTCCTGTAATGCTCATTTGCATGGGGCTGTTGGGTCCCTACAATCGCCGGCACAGATGTCAGCCTTGCCCGAAGCCAGGGCAGCCCTCCCGCCCGCACCCCCGCCTCCGGAATAAAAGCTTTTGCCGTGACTGAGAGGTGTAAAATAACTGTTTACAGCCAAAGCTGCTCTTCTTTTTCACCGCGGCGCTGTCTTACAAATGAACCTTGAAATGAGCTCACCCGCAGCAGATGCCCGTGGGCAAGCCACGGGGCTCAGATGCCCGGCGTGGGCTGGGCACGGGCTAGGGCTGGGCACCCGGGGCCACCACGCTGCCCGTGGCCTCCCCTGGCACGCTGCTGTCCCCCTTGCCACCACCTCGCTCCGTGGCCCCGTGGAACAGCCCCGGAGCTCGGGGGCAGCTCGCAGGACAGAGGAGGAGGAGGGAGGCTGAGGCAGCAGCCACGAGTGGAGGCCAAGGAACGGAGAGAGGGTGAGGAAGGAGGTGCTGCCATCACAGACACCTGAGAGATCTTTCCCGGTGGCACCGGGGGCTGGCCAGCCTTCGGGGCCACCGACACGGGGGGCACACGCTGCCCCCTGCAGCAGTGCCAACAGGCACGGGACACGCTTTTCAGAGCTTTTGGGTCATTCCGAAGTTGCTGACACCCCTGCCGTGCTCGGCTGGGCCAGGAGCTGAGATCACCCCCTGAGTGCCTCGCGAAGGTGCTGCTCTCTGCACAAGGTGGAGGGAGATGGGCAAGCACTGCCAGCCTGGGCAGAAAACACAGATGTGCTCTGTGCCCCCAGCCCAGCCCCTGCCTCCTCCAGGCCGAGCTGCTGGAATCATGTGGCCTCAGCTGCACCTTTTATAAGTATCAGCAACAATCCATTTCCTTGGACTGGAAAAAGCTTGGAAAACCAAAGGGGACTTCACTGGTGAGGAGCCTGGGCTGGTGATGTGAGGGCCTCCTGCATGGGGTGCTGGGATCTCCTTTTGCTGTCTCTGAAGACAACACACCAGCGAAAAGAATCCCACCCCTTTACCTGGCACAAAGGAGAAGTTATTAACCATCCCCTCCCTCTGCACAACCACCTCGCAGCTCGTCCCAGGCCATTGCCAAGGCAGGGCACTCACAAACCAAGTGACTGCGCCCCAGCTCAGCGTGTGACTGACAAACAGCCTCTGCCTGCCAGATCCCATGGCTGGGGACACGTTTTGGTGATGAGCCCAGGCAGCAGGGCGTGCAGACGTGCTGCAGGTATGTTTGCATTGACACACTCACACCCACACGGTGCTTGAGCAAGGAACAACGGGATGTCCTCGCTGCTGTCGCCGGGGTATGTCCCCACCCAGGGCTGGAGGGGCAGAGGGCTCTGCAGCCACGGCACCACCCATCTGAGAGATATGTTTCTTTAAAACACTCGTGGAGCAAATCTGCTCCTGTAGGTGTACTAAAGACCTGGGTACTTCAAGCTGAAGTAAACCTATGTGTAGCCTGCACTGTAGAATGCTGCTATTATATTTTATTTATTTGAATAAAAATATTTCATTTTCCCGGGAGCTAGGAAATCCCACCAGTGCATTTGGGAGGGCTTGCAGTGCTTCTGAAACGCTGCAGCTGCTTCCTCTCCACTTCAGTAGGGTGACACATTCGACACCAATTCAAAGTGCTTCACCGGTGGGACTCAACAGGACACTGCCAAATCCTGCTGCTCATTAGCAAAGCAGCTTCAGAAAGCAACGGCAAGGTCATGAAAAATGCCTTCATAGTCTCCCCCAAGCCAGGCAGAAGTGAGGAAGTATAAAAGTGCATTCTCACCCCACACCAAGCCTCCTCAAAAGGCCCCTCTTCTCCTGCACCAGCATTCCAGAGGGGCAAACAGACAAACCCCCCTCCTCACAAAGCCACCCAAGCCTCACAGCATGGGGGGAAAAAAAATCAAAGAAGTAAAGCTTCCACAGGACTAATTCACTTCTAGGTTTGTTTGCATCTTAAATACCCTGTAAATTTAATATTAAATTCTGCAGAGAGGCCAAAGACCAGAAGAGTTACATATTTCCTACATCCACCCAGGTGCAACAGATAATTCAGAGTACCAGGAGGTAAATAAAGTTCCCATGTTTTCCTGTGATGGAAACAACCTTCCTTCGGGTGTCTGCTGTCAACAGTTTTTAATCGATCATCATTTCCTTGTAATAATAATCCCTGGGAGCAGGAACTCCTAGCTGAAGTACTCTATTATTAAATTCAGAGGCTGTTACAATGATGTGAAACGACCGGGGTCAGGTTAGCAGGTAAAAACAGGCATCGCTTCAAGGAGATAGAGGAGGAAAAGATGGGCACAAGGCATTTTCCCAGGTGTAATTCAACCGCTTCCCGGCTATTGTGTCCCTCCCTGGGAATCTGCAAATGGAACGAGGAGCCGTGCAAGCTGCTCCGAGCGCGCCCATTTTCCTTCCCTTCTTCCCGAACAAAAGATCCCTCCGAAGCCCAGCGTCGGAGGCTGGACATCTGTCGCCGTTTGGGGGGGCCGGCGTGGTCATTGAAAAGAAGCAGTGACCTGTCAGCTTTGATTGATGGCCACAAACCTCCGGGCTCGACCCCTCGTGTGGGAAAAGAAGTCCCGCCAAGGAAAGTTGCCTTTCAGATGCTAATTCGGGGTTATAAATACAGCCGAGGAGCAGCGGAGCAGCAAAGAGCCCATCTGGAAGGGGAGCGAGCCACTGCCCGAGCGCCTCCTTCCCATCCCCTCCCTTCCCATCCCATCCCGTCCTGTCGAGCCGGGCCGGCTGCCTGGACCAGGATGACGGCCGCGGCCACCACCGGCACGCACAAGGTCGCCAGCAGCAAGGAGGAGAGGAAGGTAAGTGTCCCCTGTACTGGGCATGTGAGTGAGGGGTGCTGGGCCACTGCTTCCAGGACACAGAAAGGGGACAATGCTTTTTCTCCCGTTAGAAAGATGTTTTCTCTGAATTTAACTCATTGCGGGTGTTCTTCTGCTTCCTTTCTATGCTTTCTCTCTGTTTTGATCGGGTGAAATGAGTTTCTCCCTTTGAAATGGTTGGAAGTGGGAGAAGGGAGAGGTGATGCCACCTCAGGGACAGGCCATGGCTGGAGCTGGCACACACACTCCATCCACATCTTGTCCCTGCTGAGCACTGTGTCACCGTGCTCTGGCTTCACACGGGGCAGGGGCTCTCTGGCCTTGCTGAACTGCAGCAGGGAGAGGAAATGAAAATACCAACTGCAATTTTTCCTGCTCCTTTTCTTTGCCAGTTGAGGAAACCCCTCATTGAGCGGAAGCGAAGGGAAAGGATTAATAACTGCTTAGACCAGCTGAAGGAGACTGTTGTGGGTGCATTTCACCTGGATGTAAGTGCTCGTTTTGTGCTGCTATTTGTCCTTTTGCTGGTGGGAAACTGGCCTGGGGGGAGGTGGGAGGAAGGGAAATGCCTCATCTCTAGAGAAACTGGGCACGGTGCAAACCCTTCTTTGCCTCTAACTGCCGCACTCTTTCCTTATCAGCAGTCTAAACTGGAAAAAGCAGACATCCTGGAAATGACAGTGAAGCACCTGCAGAACATCCAGAGCAGCAGGATGATGGGTGAGTGCCCGCTCCCTTTCCGTGTGCCCGCTCCCTTTCCCGATGCCAGCGGGTCTGACCCACGGGCAGCCCGGCACACGCATCTTTCAGAGCGGCCGAGGCGCTGGCCGCTGCCGGGCTTTGGCTTTCTCCACTAGATGGGGAGATGGAGTCGGGCACTGCTTAATCCACGGAAGGTGTCTTTTCCTTCCACAGCCGATTTCTGCTTTTTGGAGCAGTTTTGCCTCGGCGCCGGGCAGTGGGGCTCAGGGATCATACCCTGCTCACCCTCCCCCCGCAAACAAAGCATCTCGTGAAGCGCAGTGGCTCCAGCAGTGACCACCCCGCTCACCCTCACCCGCTCACCGGTTCCCCTTTGTCTCCTGCCCCACGCAGCCGACTCCAAGGTGGGTCTGGAAGCCCAGCAGAGGTACAGCACCGGCTACATCCAGTGCATGCACGAGGTGCACAACCTGCTGCTCACCTGCGAGTGGATGGACAAGACCCTCGGGGCGCGCCTCCTGAACCACCTGCTCAAATCCCTGCCCAGGTCTGGGGAAGACACCTGCAAAGCTGCCCTGAGGTCTTCGAGCCCGTCTCAGCAGCCTCTCCTCCTGCAGAAAAGTCCCCTGAGCCCTAAGGGCAGCACTCGAGGCACAAACCCGTCACAGGAGCGCCTCTACCCTGCGGAGAACAAGCAAGTTTCCAAAAATTCCTTCCAGCTGCCCTCGCTGTCGGTTCTCAACCAGGTTGATGCTGCACCTCCCAGACAGGTTCTGCAGCCAAATTTTTCTCATAACAACCCCAGAATGGGGTCACTAGATATGTGGAGACCGTGGTAAAGTGTGTTTTCAATTTTTGTCCTAACCTTAGACACTCTTACGTATGTATCTTATAGATATGTTTCTTTAAAACACTCATGGAGCAAATCTGTTCCTGTAGGTGTACTAAAGACCTGGGTACTTCAAGCTGAAGTAAACCTATGTGTAGCCTGCATTGTAGAAGGCTGCTATTATTTTTTATTTATTTAATGCATCTAAATTATTGTATAGAATCCTCTCATGCTCTTTAGTGTATAATAATTACATAGTTTTCTTGTCTTACATTCTAAAATAATTGACTTTCTATCAATAAAAATACAAGACAACAAGCAACAACCCTCTCTGGCAATCAAATTTACCTTCAGATCTCACATAAGCCATTGAGATCCCTTTGTTGGATAAAAGGGTAAGCAACTGGTCTCTTCTGCTTTTTTTTTTTATTATCATCCCTGTGCAGTGTAGGAGATTCCAGTGTTGAGTCCTGTAAAAATGCTGCTGTGATTAGGAGGGGGAAAAAAAGAGAGAGAGAAAAAGGGAGAAACTTGGTCTGGACTTTTTAGGCTGTTTAGAAACACTCTCTGTGTTGCTCACTCTGGCTGTGCTGCTCCCAGCCATCCTGACATTGCTCTTAAGCTTGTGAGTACATTCATGTGTGTATATATATATATATATATAACATATAGTTGTATTTAGGGATTTTTTTTCCATAGCTAAATGTTCTAAATAAAACTTTTGAAGATAACGACGGACGTTTCTCCCAGCCTTGTCCCACGTGCTCTGAATAAACAGTGTTTGAGCATCTGCTTTTATTTGCTTCTTTCACGAACATTTTTTCCCCGGTGCAGTTGAAAGAGCTGTTTTGGGGTTTGCCCCCGATGCTTTGTAGGAAAGCAGCGTTCCCCACACACACAGACAGCATCGCCTGGGTCACAGGAACACTTTAAAAGTTATGAAGGAAATAGAGAGTTGGGTTTATCAGCCTGGATCGATGCTTTAGCTTTTACTTATAACTGAATCACAAAGATCATCCAGAGGGCAGAGGGTAAAATTCCCTGCGAACTGGACCAAGGAGACTGGGACAAATCCGCTCTCTTGCTGGCAACATTTGGTGCCCGTTTTCCATCTCAAAGGCAGCTAAAAGGTGCTCACAGCAGAAATAAAAGAGCAGGGAGCTCTTAAACAAACACGGCGCATACTAATGAATGGCCCCGCAGTTCAGAGGGGCTCATTATGCAGCGAGATCCATTTGATGAGGTGCTGAAGCCGTGAAAACCAGCACCTCCGGGTTTAGCATCCTTTGCTGGGAAGCTTTCCCTTTTATCCAGCCCTCAGAAGAGCCCTTAGGAGCAGTGGCATGAGGGTGGTAGGAGAAACAAGTGGCCTACACCTGGCTGCAAGGAGGCAAGGCAGGTCAGTGTCAGGTAAAGACACAGAACTGCACACACCAAGAATTGCACAAACCTTAGCCTCAGTTTCCACCCTCTGCCTGAAAATTAAGACTTCCCCCTTTCCTGATGGGGCCCTTTGGAGAGATCATCAATGTGAAGAATACACATCCTCATCCTCATAATCCTCATCCTCATCCTCTGCAAAGGTCCGAGGAGAGCAGGGGGTGAGGCCACCCCAAGCAAACCACGGCAGCAAAGCACACAGAACACTCATGGGTAGAGAAACCAATCAGGCAAAGAAAACTGCAAAATCCTGGCAGAGAAAAGACATTAAAAATCTTCCTGGTTTACTGCCACAAATGCAGCTGAGTTTCGATAAAAACTCCATCCCGTGAGAGCCCCCAGAGCTGCACCCACCAGAGGAACCTGCACTGCACAGCAGTGTGACAGCTCCCTGTCCCAGATTGGGCCTGCAGTGCTCTTTTACTTCTAGATGGTGTCAGCAATGCATCTCATGGCACTCGTGGCCACCTTATTGCTATGCTGGGAGAGAATGTGATGAAAATATTTTACTACAGTTTGACAGCATCATCTTAAAACATGCATTCCCTCTAAAAGCTGTAAATCCCCAGTGACTGTAATTATTAGCTATGGTTACTGTGCTGAAAAGAGATCAGCAGGAAGTATCTATTTCCCACTATCTCCACTTGTTTATTTTGTGTCTTTGAAAATACTTTGTGGTTAGCGAGTTCTATTATTTCCTGTTTCTAATCAGTAAGGGCTTTTTTTTTCTGTTGTGGGTGTGGAGGGAAGGGTCACATCATAGCTGGTGAGAGAGTTTTAAAAATAGGAAAGTGAGACTGCAATACTTGGCCAACAATCTCCAGTAACACTTTTAGTACAAGACACTCATTTTTCACTGCCTTCACTTCAAACCAAGGGTGACTTTTTCTATGATCACCTTGTCCTTTATCCAACCAGTACTGTGGGAATCCACTGCAAGTCACAAGTTTTCAGTAAAAAAAAAAAGAAGTTTCTTCAGAAAGGCAGAGTATTACTCATAGCACTTCAAACACATGAATTTCAGCTTCTAATTACGTTTGACAAAGGAACTCCATATTTACTTCAAACCCAGCTGGTTTCACCAAAGCCAGGACTGTACAAGAGCAATAATACTTTGCTCTTCAATATAAGCACCTCTCCACTGACAGCCCAGAAATGCATTGCCAGCTGCTACCATCCTCTCCCCAGGGGAAGGAGCAGAGCAGCTCCCCCAGCCAGCTGGCCAGTGCAGGGTGGAGAGCACAGTCCTTGGCAGCTGGTGGTGGAATCTGCCCCTCACGCAGGCTCTGGGCACAGCAGCAGAGCCCAGACAGATGCTGCTCTCACATCTGCAGCAGGCACCAGTGGCTGTGCCAGAGGTGCCACAGCACAGCCCAGCCCAGGGATGGACCCCCCAGCAGCCAGAGCAGCCCCTTCCAGGCTGCACCCCCATTCCCAGCTGGGACTGCGTTCCCAAGGCACAGACAGGGTTTGGAGGCACAGACACCTCACATGCAGGCTGCAAACAGCCAACACAAGCACCCAGACCAGATTCCTGGGCTCGGGCATGGCCAGACAGACCTGTTTGCTGGATGCATCACATCTCCTCAGCACATGCAGGGCTGGGACAGGGCTTTGTCCCCTGCCAAAGTGCTGTTCCAGGCGTGTGTTTGTGAATGGAGAATTGAAAAGCAGAGATCAGTTGCTGTGTACACAGGGATGTGGGGGAGGCTGGACCCAAGCCTCAGGACCCTCACATGCCTTCAACACAAAGCAATTAGTGATTTTTATAGCAGCACAAGCCCAGGTGGACAAAACACCCACATTCTATACAGTCCCTTGTATAGAAACTTCACTCCCAGACCTGCTCTCATGGAACCCAAGAGGAAAACTCTCACTTATTTCTCAGACAACAGGACCAACCCTTTTCCCACTAGGGAAGCACAGAGCTTCATCAGCATGTCAGAGAAACTGGGGCCCTGCCATGCTGTCTTCTCCTGGACACACACAACCCTTGGGGCCTCTGAGCATCCCTGCCTTTCCCCTTACTCCTCCTCCCAGCCTGAGGGTCCCACAACCTCCCTCAGTGACAAGGCCAGAATGGTTTAGGGATTTAGGAGTGGTGCTGAGCCCCTGCACGTCTCTACCTGAGTGGGCTGAGCACAGTGCAGAAAAAGGGAACGTGAGCTGTATCTTCACTTGGCCTCTTTGTGGAGTGCTCACTTTGGCAAAAAGGAGACTCTGTGCTGCCAGTGTGACCTCTCCAGAGGGCCTGGAGGGGCTCCTGACCCTCTGCACTCCCAAGCAAGCAGCCTTGCAAAACCCCACAAAAAGCAATTCAAATGTTTTCAAACTGCTCTGAGCCACGCTGTGAGTGCTTGCAGGTCACTGGCAGAAGTGATCCCTTGGGAGAAGGTGAAAATGAACCCACCATCAGCAGGACAGCAAAGACTTCACTCTCCCTTTATATATGCCATTACCCCAGAGCTTCCAGCGTGGGCATTCCTGTCTTAGAGGCACATGCTCACATTCCATCTCATGAGAAGCAATGCTGTGTTGAGGACCTAACCCAAAGTCTGTCACATTTTTCAGAGCTTTCACACACTCATGAATAATGCAGCAGAAGCTGAAGCCAGCCCTGGATCTGTTCTGCACTGCTGAGCTATTTAATCTCTAAGTCAAAGTCTTGGTGAGAACATGGCTTGAGGCATCACCACGGACCTACCAGAGCCTGGGAACACTTTGCTCTGAGACTCTCCTACGGCTCCTGCATGAGGTACCATAAATTGCATAAATCCTACCACATATTTGGAATTGGAAAGTGTATTAGAACATTTCCATCAAGTTTTCCACCAAGCAAATGGCCTTCTTCAATCAATCCCACATCTACTGCCACAGAGATTGGTTCCTCTGGAAACAGCTCCAAGGGCTCTTCTTCAGGGCTGAAGGACTGTCCATTCTGCTCTGCAAAATGCCATTGAGGAGAAATAGGAATGATGACTCCTCTCCAGGGTCCCTTCCCAAGGAGGCAAGGGAAAATGGCAGCACAGAAGCTTTAGTGGCTATTGGAAAGCTGCTCAGCAGGGAATGACTTGCTGGGGTAAAAGAAACCACTGCCAAGTTGGCCCTTCCTTTACCAGGAGTTCTTCCAAATCCCCTCCTCTCTGCCTCTCTCCCTGCCCAGCCTCCTTCTCCTCCTCCAGCACAGCAGCAGGAGTCTGCTGTGGGACAATTTCCCACTCCAGCTGGCATAACCTGAAAGTGGCACTTGGCAGCCCCAGAAGCACCTTCCCATGTTTGCACCATCTCCCACTGCTCAAGCTGCTTCTCTTCCATGCATTGAGAAGAGCAAATGTTAGGCAGGATGGTGAAATGAGGCAGGGGAGCCATGGCTGAGCTCCTTGGGACAGAGCAGCTCCAAAATCAAGGGCAGAGTATCCCTGTGTAGGAGCTGGGACTTTCCTGGCTCCCTCTGGACTGTGGGAAGAAACCACTCAGGAGCAACCACATAACCTCAAACCTCTCTGTCCCCTGCCCTGCCCTCCTTAGCCTACGTGGGTATTAAAGTACAAAGCAAAGCACTTTAAAATATGTACTCTTCCCACTGGAGAGGCTGTGAGAACAAGCAACCCACATGGGATAGCAATCACATCACCTCATGTCCTCCTCCAAACGCTGAGATGTTGATAGGTGTGACAGAAGAACAGTCTGGTCACTGAACACAACGAAAGCAATGCCTGCACAGACAGGTTCTCCAAACCAGACACGTTGCTGTCAAAATAGTCTGGGCAAAAGGAGGCCAGTGGCTCCTGGCTTCTGCCATGGCTTGGCACTCATGAACACACCTGTTAGAAAACCCCTGCGGGAACCCAGGGCTTTGTCCTGCCTTGACCATGAGAATCCACAAGCAGAGAGCACTTTCCACCACAGAGTCAAGACCCCAGAGGAGAGCCCTGAGCTTACCAGCACAGCTGAGCTCAGCCACAGCCCTGGGCTTGGTGTCAGCAGCCTCGTGGCTCTCCAAAGCAGACGCAGTTTCAGCAGCACAGAGTGGGGCAGCTGCTCTTTAGTCCTGGCTCTCACCTCCACCTGCTCTGCACCTGAATTTTTCCAGCCTCCTGCTTGGGGGTGATGACTGCATTCATCTCAGAGATCTCTAGATGAAAAGCACCAGCAAGATGCCAGGGATTACACAGATTAAAGGATGAGGCAGGACTTGAAAAGCACCTCTCCAACCGACTGTCATGAATCACTTCTCCACTGTCTTCCCAACTCCAACATTTGCCTCTTCCCTGTCCCCCTGTGCATTCCTTTGCTACCACTGGAGCCTCTCCCCCAGGGCAGGCAGTGCCTGGCCCAGCCTTCCCACTGCTCCCAGCCTTCTCCAAGGCACATTCCCCATCAGGCCTGGGACACCCAACTGCTCTCCTGCCATTCTGCCCTTGTGCTGGCAATGGCACTGCCAGCCCAGGTCTCCCTACCTGACCCAAACTGCCCAGCTCACTCAGTGCACAGCACCAGCCCTGTCTGAACTCACCCCAGCTGTGCCCCCCAGAGCAGGCATTGCTTATCCTCCAACAGCAAACACAAAGGGAGCATGAAAGCACCGAGCTGTGCTTGGGAAGATTAGTTTGTGGCTGGGAGATGCCTTGGTTTTGAGGAGTGACCCTCTGTTGCTTCCATGAGCGGTTTTTTCCCATCCCGGCCCCTTATCAGCGGGCTGGGAGGGGATGTCCCCATCAGAGTAGCAGGCTCTGCCTCTTCCTGCTGGAGGTGGTGCCTGGCCACTCCAGGCACCAGTGATTCACGCAGGAAGAGCGTGGGTTGAGATGATAGCCCAGCCTGACAAGGAGGAGCAGCAAACTTTGGCACTGAGCCTGAAAAGAGCCCCTTTCTGTTCCAGCTGTTCCTCTGCCAGCTGCAGGGAAAGTGGCACTGCTCTGAGCACTCACCAGGTGCTCCTGCTACCCTGCCCGGGGCAGTGGCAGCTGAGGGACAGAGCCTGAAGGTGGTGAGCTTGGAAGTGCTCCTGGGGGTATTCCCTGGCCCAGTGCATCTCCTGGTCAGGTTGCTCAGCCCAGTGCAGCACAACCAGGGCACAGCAGCAGGCTGCTGCTCTGCCCCTACCCGCAGAACATCTCCAGCTGCCAGCCCAGTGCCTCCCACACCCTGACCTTCTCCAGGAGAGGTGCTTTTACAGCTGCAGAAGGCAGCAGGGGCCTTTCCAAGGTGTCCCAGGATGGCTGCAATCACTTTCCAGATCGCAGGGACCCCAGGGAATATCCAGCATCTGTTCTGATGGAGGTCTCAGCAAGAAGAAGTGGAGGAAGAAAACCATTGTGGTCATTCTCTCAAAACACCTACTGTGTAAAACAGTGGCCAGTGTTCTCCTGATGGCCCGTGGTGACCCCACCACAAAGGGGGGATACTCGACCCTCACCCTGGCAGAGCAAAGCCTGCAAGTGCTTCAGCACAGGCCACGCTGCAGCTGTAGGTGTGGGACACAAGCGAGATGACCTGTGCTCCCTGGAGAGCTAAACTTCAACACCCACTTGAGGTCACTACTCAGCAAGGGCTCAAGGTCACATAAGCTCAAGGGCAGTGCCTCCATGAGCAAAGAATTGTGTGTGATAGAGGAGATCAGCTGGCTGAAGCAGTTGGTTTTGAGGCTCCTACACCTACCATGTGTGCTGCTCGAGGATGTGCTGGATCTCCTGGACCAAGCCCCTAGACATGCATGTCATTCCCAGCTGCCCAGAGGACCAGCTGCTGCTTTCATCCACCACATCCTCCTCCACAGCTGGAGAACATCTGCTGCAAGCAGGACTTCTGATCTGGTTTCCACCAAAATGAACCTGGTTTGCATGCAAAAACCTGCACCGCCAGCCCATGGAGCACGCAGAGAGTGAGGACAATTAGGAAATTTGCTGCAAAACCACACGGCTGCTCCAGTATGAAACACCAGGAGAGTTAGAGCCTATGGTGTCTCAACTCCCACTGGTTCTGGAGGGAAATATGGCTACCCCAGGTGGAGCCTTAAGTGTTTCCATAAGCTTTTGCTTTCTCGGCTTCAATCCTAGCCCCTCGGGGGGGATTTTACACACCTTTCACCTTTCATCCAGCTGTCTGTGTCTGTAGCCAGCTCCTGGCAGGCACATCAGAGGGGCCTCACCCAGCGTGCAGACAGCTCTCCTGCCCTGAGCGCGGGGCGGGCAGCGCTCCAGCCGCGTGCGGAGAGCCAGCCCGCAGTGCTCCTGGGCATCGGGAGGCAAGTCTGAGCAGGAGGGACCTGCCCACCCAGGGCACACCCCTCCATGCAGGGCCACTGGGCTAACAGCCCTGAGATAGTTGTGGGTAGTGGCCACCCGCCATCAGCTGGCCACGTCCAGAGCCACGCCCGTGGCAAGGGAGCATCCCCAGAGCATGGACAGCTCGAGGCAGCCCTCGGACACACCGACTGCTGCCAGCTTGAGGACAGAATTCTCCATTTACATGGGAAATGCTGGCTTTAGTGGCTGTCATCAGTCAGAGAGGAAATCCCGAGTAAAATGAACGACTGGGACAGCAGGTACCCCAGCTGTGTGTTCTAGAACGAGAGCAGGTTCACTCCAGCACCAGTGTCTCTGCCATTGCCAGCCAAAGGTCCTTCCACAGCTGGGACAGAAACCACAGCAAAGTGGACAATAACCACCTCCTCAAAGGCTAGATGTCCTTGTCCCAGAGGTTTTTCATAGCTTTAACAATATTCTTTTCAACCTTGTCACCTCTTCCCGGGGAGGTAAAAGGCTGAGGAGGAGTGGAGCCTGGCTGCCTCAGAGCCACGAAATATTCGTGGCTGAATTGATGCCAGACACGTTCAGTGCTGCGTGGTGCTGGGCTGACCTGGTGACTGTGCTTACCACGGCTGCACTGCTGCCATCTGGTAAAACTCCTTCAAATATATGTGAAAACCCCTCTCAATAGATACGTGAAGAGAATACACACTCATTTTCAGGGACACTGCAGTAATTCAACAATGGTTTCTTTGGCCCACCATATATATATCCATGTGTGCATGTGTGTATACATAAATATATATACATATACATGGATGTGCATGCCTTTAAACATACACATAAAGAAATATCTGTAAGACTTCTTGGGAAACAGAAAGATAAGGAGGCAGCAAAACACGAGGAGCCTAAAGCCAGTACACAAAATAATTGTTCCTCTGAGAGCCTCCCTACATTTTTCCACAATAAAGTCAACACCACCGAGGGCAGAAGAACCAGCCCGAAGCAGCCATGAAAGCTGCAAGAGCAGAGCAGAGACAAACAGCCACAGGCAGGGAAGTAAAGTGCATAAGGCAAGCAGCAAATTGGCTTGTACACACTGCCAACAGAGTCCTACTGTGGTGTTTTTTGTGAGTTCTGTTCCCAGATATTGTGAAGGAATCCCAGCTCAGCTCCTGGTGTGCCCCTCGGACACAGTGCAGAGACAGGGAAACTTCATCCTGGGCTTCCAAAGAGTTACTGCACTCACAGGCAGGACAAAATGGTTTCCAAGATCATACAGCTTGTTTGCTGTGGAGTAGGGGCCTTCTTTTTTGAAGGGACATTTAAGAGATGTGAGAGCAAAAGAACCACCATTTTCAGGAAAAAGAAGGATAGAAATGCTAATTATTTCCATGCTCCCCTCTTTCTCCAGCTCCCTCTAAACCATCAGCTCCTCTTTAGCATCCCCCTCTCCCCAGCTGCAAGAAGGTGATTTCAGAAGGTTATTCCTAGAGACAGCACGGTGTGTGTACACTGAATGAAGGCTACACTGCATTCCTCCTGGGGAGATAAGGAGGTGAGGGGAGGAATTCTTTCCCCTGCATGTCTGTGCATGACCCAGACCCAAAGAGCAGCACTGTGTGACTGGCAGCTCCCCAGCAGATGACTCTGAAGTGTTTGAATGCAAGTCAAGGTGGCAGAAATGGTCAGGCAAAGGTTTCCCTCCAGGCAGCCCGTTCAGACCTCCAGGGCACAGCCCCGTCTGAGGCTCCCTGCCTGCCTGGGGACCTGGGTTTTACACAGAGCTCAGGCTTTGAGCACTCAAATATCTCACTCTGGGGTGCCCTGAGGAAAAACCCCCAACCTCAAGGCGTGATGGGGTATGGGAATGTGGGCACAGGCCCACAGACACATGCACACACTTCCCTGGCATGCTCTGCTGCCAGTGATGGGAAGCCCACCACCCATTCCTGCTTGTAGGCAGGAGCAGGGATCAGCCATGCCTGCTCACAACACGCTGGACGCTGGCTTAGGGAGCAAACACCCTCACTCATCATATTCCTGAGCCAGCAGTGACTGAGCAGCAGATGCAGTGTATTGGCTGCCAATCAATTGATACACATCCAGCTCCTGCCACCTGCCCTTAACCAGTCCTGCTGGTGCAGCCATACTGGCAGAACTCCCCACCACAGCAAAATCCACCGGTGGCATCCACACATCAGACAAGCAAAATCAGCTTTGTTTACCCAGTGCTTTTATACTGGTATAACTGGAAGGGATTTTGCAATGAAGCAGAATAATTAAAATCAAACAAAGAAGCAAATCTTTGTCATCCATGTCCTGTGCTGTGCAGCTGTTGGCAGTGTGAGGTGTCTGATTTGAGGTGCTCTGCAAAGCAGGCACAAAGGACTGTTTAATTACTGGTGGAAAACTCCCAGCTCTGGGGTGAAGTATATGTGGATTTATGCTCTTTGGCTGGGGTACGCAATCAAAAACACTGTAGGCAGCTGGAAATGGAGGCAGAAAAGCAGAAGAGAGCTCTTAGCATGAGGCTTCACTCACTGTTACTCTGAGACTGATGTAAGTGGCCTCTGGCCTGGAGACCCTCCGAGCTGTGGGGTACACCTGTGCAGGAGTGTTTGGTGTCTCACAGCCAGGTCAGAGACTGGAATTTCCCCTGTTTGCACCATTGCTCGGAATACCTGTTACAAAACCAGAGCAGGAGAATCACTTTAGATGAGAGTAGGAGCCCACCCAGCACAGCATCCCATCTCTGATGGCCCAGGGAAAGAGTTAACAGGGTAAGCACAGAGCTGCCACTCCATAGCACAGCCTTATTTTGCTTTTTTTTTTAATGATTCCCATTTGCAAATTGCCTAATTATAATGCCTGTACGCTGAAATCAGAATTAAGCAGGGCCAAAAAAAATGAAGCTTGAGAAGAGCTGAATTTCAGAGAGCTGATGTTGAGGCTCTATTTTAAGTCCAGTCAGATTTAGGGCTGCCAGTCAAAGGGTCACATTTGCCTTCAAAGGCTGTGTGCTGTGAGGGATTTCCTATGCTAAGCACCCTGGCTTAGCTGCCCGTGGCTGCGGCGGGCAGCGACCAATCCCGCCGACGTATCGAATACCCGGCGGCTCAGTGCTCCTGTCTGGGGGACACAAACAAATATTTGCCCTAATCCCATTTTCCAGGGGATGGAGCGGCCTCACAGCGCAGGAGCTGCTCTCCAGAAGGTCCCGTCCCTGGCGTCCCTTGCTGGTCTCTCCAGCAGGGCCTCTGCACCTCGGCAGCCCAGGGGTGAGGACACCGGAGGTGGTGGGGGCTGTCTGGTGTTTGCATGGTCCCACTCTCTCCAGGCAGGTTTTTGACCAGCCAGCACAGCTGAGGGGATGGAGATGGCTGAGTCCCTGCACGGGTGCCCCCGGGAAGGGGCGAGCTCAGCCCGAGGCAGCTGCAGCATGCACAGAGCAGCCGGGGCAGGGATCTCCCCACGCTTCCCCTCTCCTCCCATCACCTCGCCAAAGATTTTACAATTACTTTTATGAGTTTCCCCAAGGGAATGAAAAGATTAAGGCATGAGTAACAAAACCAGAGGCATGTGGAGTCTGGCCATGGCACAGGGATCAGCCCAGGCTCCCACCTGCACAAGGGGGCTGCTTTGATGCCTGCAGCACACGGGAACTCCCGTTTGGGTTACGGGAGATCATTTTCTCCAGGAATTTTGCCACACCTCGTGCTCCCACCGTGCTATCCTCCATTGCAAACCTGACCCCACACATGAGCACACCTCGCCTTGTCTGCCCAGGGATTCTCAGCTCACAGTGGGGTGAGTAGCAGTGGCTATTTATAGGGAGAAAAGATGTTTTCAGAGTTGAGCTTTGGCATCCCACCCCTTCCCCAGTCGAGGGGAAATTTGGATTCTGATCTGGTTCCAAAGTCTGCACCACCAACCCCTTTACCAGAGCCATGATTGATTGCCCAGCTGCCTACCACAACGCAGCCTGTGGGTGAAACCCACCTTTCTGAGTAGTATCAAATCCATGTCAGAGGAACAGACAGTTGCAGAGAAGGAGGTGAAGTGTCTCTGGAGGAGACACACCACAGGCAGGCCAGGGGAGGAGAAACTCCATGTTGGTCTCTTGGAAATACTTCATTTCACATGTAACTTTGGCACAAATGACCACCAAAACTGCTTTGAGGGGCCAAAAATAATACATGTACATCACACCTGTGAGAAAAACAGGTACAGGAAGGAACTGCCATCGACAAAGACTTCCCTGTACAGGTTGTGCTCCACTTGGGAACAACCTGCTCTGAGTGACTCCACATTCCAGCCTCAGAAATCAGAAATGCCTGCCGAGGTTCTGAGCACAGGCAGCCCTTTCCAAACGGGGACTGGAGAGGTGAACCAGTGTGCAAACCCTCGGGTCCAGCTCCCCATGGCTGCACGGGCAGCCCGCGGGAAGCCGCAGCGTGGGCAGGGTGTGCAACACCTCCCTGCTGGCACCTGAAAGCAGAGTGCAGCCAGGGGCTCACCACAGCCCGGACTGCTGGGGACAGCATGCCAGGGTGCTGTGACAATCTGTGTTTATGGGAACACAACACCCACAGAACACTCTGGGGGCTCTCCCGGCTGGCAGAAACGGGGCAGCTCCTGCAGTTACACTCGACACAGGAGCGAGAGGATGCCAGCCAACACCTGCCCTGTGTTTGTACAACAACACAGTTCAACAGCTGCTGCGTGCCCCCCGCACCCCAGACCTCCTGGAAGGTAAATATGCTGATGCAGGGAACCCCCAAATTCTCAGCAGGCAGGGCACACTCTCAATGTCATTGCTGGGCTCTGGAAAGGACAGGCACAGGGATTTGAAACAGGTCCCTAGGATGGAGCTACCAAAACACTGATGCCCACAGGTATTTTCTTCCCTGAAAGCTGCATCTCTTCCTTCTTTCCTTCGAGTGAGCGTGTTATTGCAAAAGCCTCGTGGAAGTCTGAAATCACACTTGAATGAGCTCTAGGAAACAAAGCCACAACTTAGAAACAAATACTGATTGCAGGAGCAGTGGAGGCCTCTAACAGGCTGAGCAAAGCCAAATTCCAGCCCAGGTGAGCTGCTCTGGGGCAGTGTGGGCACACACAGCCCTGGCTGGTGCCTGTACAGAGCAGGAGGTGCTGTGGGTGGTGGAGGGGTTGCATGCAGATGTTATTCCAGTGTCTGATCTGGAGAAACGAGACACACAGTAACTCAAGAACAGAGCAATGATCAGTTGCTCCCCCCTTCCTCCTTTGCACCCTGAACCAGGTGTGAGAGGCAGTCTTGCTAAGCACCAGACCCTTTCCTAGTTTCAGATGATCAAGGAACCAGCCACACAGTTACATTTAAAGAAAATGAGCAATAAAGAGAAGTGGCCCAAGTTTGCTCAGAGCAGATGGATTCTGCCAAGTTACAGCACACAGCACTCAGTCCACACAAAGCCCTGCTAAATTTAGTGAACTAGAGTCAGGCCAGGTAAAACTGCCAAAATACATCCCCCTTGGAGGCGTGACAGACACTGCCCAGATTTCCACAGGACAACAGCTAACTTAAAGCCACAACTCATGCACAAAAATACCAAGATCTGCTGATTTCAGTGTGTACCTTCAATGCAATTCCAGGAGACATATTTCACCAAGAAAAACTGGGATGAACCGAAAGAAAAAAACTCAGCAAAGGGGTTCCATGAAGGGTGAAACCGTCGGTGTGGGGTTCCCTGCTGTTGGAACCCCGATGTTGGTAGGAGAGCCCTGACCTGAGCACAGCAAAGCACCAAATGGTGCCACTTTGAAGCCAAGCTAAGAAACTAGCTCACCTGTTGGCTTTTATTGTGCTGCTATTACTTGTGTGATGAATTCCAGGTGGGGAACATAACAGCAGACAGGCCAGGAGTGCCTCGCTGGTGGTAAAGTTCAGGTGCAACGTGCAGCCCATAATGAAGAGCTCTGTGGAGGTCCATCCTGGGGTCACTGCTGAGTCACAGGGTTTGGGTGGGGCAGACACAAGGTGGGACAGCTGGCAGCATTTGTCACCCCTGGGGAGAAGATGGATTTTTAGCCCAGATCTGGAGATGGTAAAAATTTCTTAAAAACCAGCCAAGTTTACTGCTGTTAACAGCTGGCTTGGCTGTTGAAATCCTTGAATGGGGTGTTGGTCGCAAGCAGGGGGAGTTGTGCAGCTTTGCCTTCCAGATGGAAATCAGCAAGCCAGACTCTCTGTACCGTCCCTTCTCCACCTCGCCCCGGAGGCTGGAAGGAAGAAAGAACAAGGGGAGGGGATCTACACAAAGGAATATCGTGGAAGGACAAGCACAGGAGCAGTGTACTTTGGTGGGTAGGGCACCAGAAGGGCTGGGTGGTTCCTGCATCTGCCAGCTGTCGGCCCTGTGACTGCAGGGGAAGCCGTGTCATTTCTCCACCTAACTCTTCCAGTTTGCACAAGTACTTGGATGACAGTGTTTGCAAACTAAAGAACAAAAGTCCTGTACATGACAGGCCTACTCAAGCCCAAGTAACCTGTGTGTGCTGTATTCAGAAAATACACTGTTTTCTTTGGCCACAGCTGTCGCACACAGGTAAAGCCCAAAGGTGTGCATTGGTCTGTCAGTCCTGCTAATGCTACACCACTGAAGGGTACAGTGTAGCAGAGAACAGCACCCAAACAGGATGGAGAGCCTAAAACACCCCCACACTCCACCAACAAGCAGGTGATCAGCGAGCCATCACGCAGCCTGGCTGTACGATTTGGGTCGGCTGGTATGTCTCTATCAGGCAGTGACCTTAAGGGCAGGCATCCCTGGAGCTTTTTCAACAGCAGAGACAGGCCCTGGCACAACGAATCAGTCACCAGCTCAGATTTGGCACTGTGGTGAGATGGCAGCTGAGACACTACTGGGCAGGTGTACACATCAGAAGCAGTGAACACAGGGAAGACACTCAGACCCTACCCTTCCTAAGACAGACTGTGCATTGCCTGGGTCTTCTAGGGCACTGATCCACCCAGACCAACAGTACCTGCATTGACACACCCCCAAAAGAGCTGCAGATGTGTCCCTGCTTTGCTGGAGTAAAGCAGCAGGGAGTGCAGGGGGTGCCTGAAGGCAGCCAGGAGTGAGTGCTCGCTCAGGCAGCTCAGCCAAAACAGATCAATAGGCTCCAGAATGGGAGGGTCCCCATGGAGAGCTGTGGCACACAGAAAGCTGCTGAAAGGAACAGAATGTGCAGGCGAGCAGCTTTCCCAGGATATGATCTGAACCAACCTGAAGCAGCCCCAGCCAGATGCACCATCTGCTCAGAGCTTTCCACAAGGACATCGCGGGCGACACTGTCAGAAGCAGCAGACAGATCAAGGGGTGCTAATGCAGAGCATATCCCTGAGCCAGCTGGCAGGGACAGATCATGGAAGACCTTCAAAAGGGCTGTCTAAGGACCATGCCTCCTGCTTGAACCAGGCTGGAATTTATCAGTGGCATCACATATGCAGAGGTGTGACTGCCACGAGAATGCAAGGGCTCTCCAGAGGGGAAGGAATGACAGGATGGACAGACAGCAGCTGACGAGTCACCCAACAAAAGAGATGGCTGCTGTGAGACAGAAGATGGGCCATCCCATTTCATGCTCTAACAAAGCAATCCAGCTGTACAGAAGCCCTGGCAGAAGATATGGTTTCACAACTATCATTGGTATGCTTGCAAGCAGAAGGCCACTCAGTCAGATGATAAGGGTAGCAATGAATTCACATCACATTTCTGAAAGTTCACCTACTTGGTGTGATCTCCAAGGAGTTCCCACAAGCTGCAGGACATGGCCAATACAAACACACAGCTCATGAGTAGGTCAGGGGTCTTGTCCTGTCTCTGGAAGGTGCAGGTTACCTCTGCTTTTCTTTTCCTCTTGCCATCTCCTGCCACAGCAGATGCCATTTCTGAGAGCTCGTGGGCCGACAGTGCAGCTCCTCCTGGGCCTGTCACACACAGGAGGCCATTGTGCTGCAGTGCCACAGCAAGGAGAGCACAGGGGAGCAGCCAGCAGTGGGCTGGCACTGCCCACCCCTCTGAGCCTCCCCTCCCTGCACGCTGCTGCCAGCACAGGTTTGGACCATCCCTCCTCAGGAAATGCCACACCCAGGTCACTCAGCCCTCTGCCCACCACGGTTCCTCAGGTGTGTGAGGACCAGCAGTACATCCCCACTGTTCCCACGGGGATGGAATACACACCAGGGGCTTTCTCTGCACCTCAGCTCCTCTGCATGCTCCACACACCAGCGTGGTTGTCCGAGGTCAAGGGGGAAACACAGGGAGCTGTGTTACAAACCCAGCTCCTGAAGGATTTGGAAAGCAGACAGGCATTAATGGGGAAGGGGTGAATTATCTCTCTTTTCTTTATGGGATGGTTACATCAGCATCAACATGGATAATGCCCGAAGCAGGCAGCTCATGACACGTTTGCTGTGTCTTAGGAGTAAGATGAGTCAGTGCAAGAAAAACAAACAAGCAAGCAAACAAGCGAGGGCTGGAGGCCAGGCAAGGGCTAATTAGCACGGAACAGTGTTGGCCCAAAGAGCCCCCTGCTGAGCTACAGCTTCTGCTGGCAAAGCATTCCTCGGTCTGTCCACACAAATCACATCCCACAACAGCTCCCAAGCAGCAGAGGGCCGAGAGGGCTCTCCTGGGGGTGCCCCTCTTGCTGCCCCCCAGGACACCCTCCGCAGCACCCTGCAGGGCCAGGTGCCCTTTCTTCTTCATCCCCTAAGACAAGGCCATGTTGTGAAAACACTTAGGCTGGAGCAATGCAGTTCACTGGAGGACAAACCTCTTGTGGCAACCTGGATTTTAAGAAGGAAATGTGGAAATTTTACAGGTCTTCCTGGAAAAGGTGGAGTGTCCTGAGCTGTGTGCAGCAGAGGCAGGGGACACTGAGGTGGCTCAGTGCCACTGACTGCAGCCCTGCAGAAGGGCTCAGCTGCACAGCATCTTCATGCTTGGCCTGTTCAGCTGATCTCATTCATGTACAGAAGCAAGGCAGGCCCTGGGAACACAGTGTATTTACTCTGTTTGAGGTGCGTTTTAAAAACCTGATTCCAACAGCATTAAAATTGAATAACTTGGCAGAGAGCCTGTAAAAGAGACTGTATTTCAAGACTTACCAAGACACGAAGATGGATCATACAATTATGCTGACAGTAAAATGCTGAACTTAATTATGACTTTAGCAATGAAGATATATTTGTGATGATTAAGTTCAAGATCTGCAGGTAACAGGACATGGATAAACTGCTGGGTTCCCTGGACTCCCTTTTTTACTCTCTTCCCCTCCTCTCTCCTGAGGAAAAAATCCTGCCACAAGCCTCAGTCAATCCTCTCCCAGTAATGTTCAACTTCTCCAGATAAATTTAACAAAGGAACAAGGAAGAAAAAACTATGAGGAAATGAAGTTCATGTAAATTCTGTCAACATGGGCATCTGGGCTGAAGTGAGAGGTCCTGCAAAGGGGGTTTTCCTTCTGCTGCCATGCAGAGCCACAAAGGATGGGCACAAAGGAGAGAGGATCCAACCAGACAACACAAAGCCACAGGGAATAAAGCTTCACCACTCCCAGAAAAGCTCCCTTGGTGGCAAGTGCAGGAGGAGACTTTCTCCTGGAGGCTCACAGTACATCACAAAATATATTACAGATAGTTTCATGTCACCCCTCCTCTCTTTCACTGGCTACTTGTGTCTCACAAATGCCAAGGACAGTGCTGTTACTGCCCCAGGGTCTTCTGCACACACTGCACCAGGCCTGCTGCTGCCCAGAAAACCTTGCCTTGCTTCTATTCCAAAATCCTGGGTGGGTTCAAACAAAATTCCAGCCACCTTGCCTGCTAGAATAGCTCCCTCCCCTCACACCCACCTCCTGGTCAGGGGGAAAAAGTGACTCCTTTCCACATCTATTCCCCTTCCTGGGCCAATAATCTTCATCTTGAGATCATACTGCCCTGGGAAACTGGAGCAGCCAGCCTCCATCTGGGTCTGGCTTACTGTGTCAAACGAAAATCACCAGGTACTTTGATCCAGAAATTCTTGAGAACTCTGACAGCG
Source organism: Promerops cafer (assembly GCA_013398275.1). Lineage (NCBI taxonomy): Eukaryota > Metazoa > Chordata > Aves > Passeriformes > Nectariniidae > Promerops > Promerops cafer. Next base: position 171,399 of record VZSE01011984.1, read on the forward strand.
TGCTGGCAGTCTTACCAGAGTGAATGGAGAGACTGAGAAGCCTTTTGGAAAGGACCTGTGGAGGTCTCTAGTCCAAACCTCCTTGAAGCACAGCCATTGCCAACAGCAGGCAAGGGTTTCTATAGCTTTATCTGACCAAGCCTCAAAAGCCACACAGGAGGGAGATTCCCTGACCTCTCTGGGCGACCTGCCCCAGTGCTGCACCAGCCCTGTGGCACAGAGGGTTTCCCAGTACCTTATCTGGACCTCGCAAGCTGCATGGTGTGACCCCTTGGCTTGTGAGCTGTCACTGATGGCAAGGGAGAGCCTGACTCCACCAACTCTGTAACTGCACTTCCAGCAGCTGTGGGATGTTGCCAGCTTCCCCTCAGCCTCCTCCTGACCAGACTAAACAAGCCCTTTTCCCCAGGTCCTGAACATGCTGGTAGTTCCCTACTGCACCCCTCCTCCTCCCCTCACCACCCTTCTCACCCTGGGGTCCCAGAACTGGACGTTCCTGCAGTTGTCATTGCACAGATCCGGAGTCCTGCCCACAGTCCAGCACTCAGCGTTTCTGCAGCTGGGAAGCAGCCTGGTGCTGGGCAGTCTGATGTGGGTAAATTCTACCCAGCAGGACCATGGAAGAGGTGTTGCAGTGAGCTACTGAGCAGTTCAGGGTGAAGAGACCTTTCAATAATTCACAGCAGTGAGCAGTAGTGAGCTGCTCAGTATAAAGCATGTGGGTCCAGGGTGCCAGCCCTGCTCAGGCTGCTGCACGGGGATGGCCATCTGCTACAAATATTGAATGAAGTTTGTCCTGCCCTCCCCAGAGACTCACCCCACACCACCATGGGGCTCCTCCTGCCTTGGGGAGCCTCAGGTAGCGCCTCTGTCTGGAGAAGGAGCAGGAAACTCTGATTTGGAAGCTTTCAAGACCACTTCCTCCTTCAGATGCATTCTGTGCACATAACGTTATTGACACAGCAAAGAGGCAGATTGCACTCCAGTAAATCATTCGGCTGCCCTCCCCACAGGGCCTGAACTCAAACATCGTAAAGCCTTTTCCTGGGACCCAACACAAACAGAATGAAAGCAGCCTTATAGCCAGGACACGAAACCAGAGTTCCCCTCTCTTAACCCCTAACCCACAGTCCACGCTGCCCTTCCCTCCTGGCTTTCGCAATCCCAAGAGGTGGGTTTGTCTGGCCTGAAAGGAAAAATTGAAAGCAAGTCCTGCTTGATGCCAGACAGGGCGTGCCAAGCGACCCCAACAGCAAGGGCAGCCCCTGCCCTGGTGGAAGCAGTGCTGCCCACGAGCCCTGTGAGTGCCCACCCTCACAAGGTGGGGCTAGCTGCAGGATGGATGAGCACCTGTCTGAACCCTTAAACCAGCTCCAGGGGTTAGGAGGGTTTCATACACACCCACGCAATGTCTCCTGACAATTTCCAGATGGCTTCTTGCTAAGAATGTGGATTTCCTAGATCTCCCTTCAAGAGACTTAACTCTCAGACACTGTGTTTAGGTGGTTGGTGTTTAGGTTCCTTCTCAGAGCTCAACTCTTTCTCCTTGTAACTCTTCTCTTCTATAAAAAGCAGTAAGAAATAAATGAATGCATAAAAACCAAAGAGTCATCATAATATAGGAGCTTCACCTAGAAGAGAAAATCCTAGAAAACAGGAAGGATTCTAGGAGAGATGACTGGGTCAGCATAGCTGTGGGGAGATGCTGAAGGAAACCAAATGCTCCAGCACTTGCAGGACCTGCTAAACACAACTCACATGAGAGCCAAGAGAAACTCATGACAGCTTCTCTGCCTGCACTTTGGACTACATTTATCACCAGAGTGTTTCCCCAAAAGGCACCACATGCTTTTGGCAGTATGGAGAACACTGAGGAATAAATGAGTGTCAGGTGATTGAGGAAAAGCAGCAAAAGAGCAGGACTGGAACTTCCATGCATCTGACTGACCCAGCTCCAGAAGGTGCAGAGCTGTCTGGGAGAGATGGGAGGAAGAAAGGCGAGAACCCAAAGGCATTCAGGATGCTGCAGGATGCCACCAGGCAGAAACACCTTCAGGAGTCATCCACCACTACCATGTGTCATCCCCTCATTGCTCCTCACCAGAGGGACAGGAGGGGCAGGCATACATCCCACTCAAACAGGAGGGCTCTCCTCTGGGGGAGGGCCACACCAGGCCCAAAGGTGCTGCCTCCTTGCTCCATGAGGAGCAGCACCAGCCTCTGTGGGGCCTCTCCCAGAGGACGCTGTGACCTGTTGATCTGTCCCAGCAGAGGCACACAGGGCCCTGCACTGGCCCAGAGCAGCCCTGCTAGGGGCTGGGCTGAGCCCTGCAGAGCTCGCCCCAGGTCCCTGCCATGCCAGGGACAAGCCAGGGACACTGAGGGCTAGGCCAGGCCCAGGCAGGAGGCAGCTCAGCCCTGCCGGCCCAGCCTGGGCTGGCTGCATTTCAGGCACTGGCAGGTAGGGACTTGCAGCTTGCCCTTGCTTTCCATGAGTGCCCGGAGGATCTGTTTACATTGACATCTAGGGTCAAGCCTGAGGGCTGACTCCGCCCAGCTTAAGCCTCCCTCAGAGCTTGTACTTGAAACCATCTGCTCTGTCCTCCCTGATCCTCCAGATGAGCTCTTCAAGGTACCAGTGCTGGTTCTCCCAGGCTTGTCTCTAATTACAGGTGTTAGAGAGAGGAAGTGAGCTCTGCTCCAGACCAGGCCGCTGTTGGGTTTGGTGTTGGCCAAGTGCTTGAGCCGACATCTTGTAGGGCATGGCTTGATCCCAGACGCTCAGCATGCAGGCGTGGGACGAACAAGTTGATTTCTTCCCTGATCCTGAAGCCTGTCCAGAAAGCCTTGAAGAACAAAGCACAGGGAGGTGCCAGAGTGGATGGCCAGCAGGGCAGGAGCTGGAGGTGCCCGAGTGGATGGCCAGCAGGGCAGGAGCTGGAGGTGCCCGAGGGGATGGCCAGCAGGACAGGAGCTGGAGGTGCCAGAGGAGATGGCCAGCAGGGCAGGAGCTGGAGGTGCCCGAGTGGATGGCCAGCAGGGCAGGAGCTGGAGGTGTCTCTAAGGGCAAGCTTCAGTGATTTCCCTTTATGGCCTGACACAGTATTCCTCACAGAGTTTGCACTGTGTACCCCTATAGGCCAGGGGCATTTTACAGACCACCTGGAGCAAGGGCCACCTTCTGCACCTCCTCCAGCACGTGCCTCTTGTGACACTCAGGAAGCCACTGGTCACAACCCCAGAGCTCTTGCTCCCCAGCTGAGGGCACAGCTGTCAAATGAGCTTGCTGAGGGATCCAGGCAGCTCAGCAGCTCTGGGGACGAGCCACCCCAGCTCTCACACAGCCCTGGCAGACCACACAACGCTCCTCTGAAAGGGCTGGAGGGAAGGAGGCAGAGAACAGCCCAGGCAGAGGACAGCCCAGGCAGAGTTGCCCACATTTTCAGTTTGTATGCTGTTCTTCAGAGCTGCCCTCTAATTACAGTTTTAGGCCGTGTATCACTGGGATTTTGATTTGCCCCAGCAATGTGCACCAGGCTCGAGTGGATCTAGTCCTGCCAGTCTGCTCAGAACCCCCTGCTTGTGCACGTGAGCAAACTTGGTGTTTGCTTTTCTATTAATTGCAAGGACACAGAAGCTATGGCTGTGCTAAGAATTTTTTACTGGAGTTTATAGAACATTGAGTAATCCCCAGAAGCCAATAAAATGGCTTCAACCCCCAAAACTAGCCATTTCAGAGTCCAGTTAAACTGGATCCTGAATTCATGGAATAGATGAACCCCTTCCCAACATGCCCCATTAAACCAGGTGTGCTGCAGGGATAGTGCTGCCCTTTCTCCAGACTTTAAAGAAAACAAGCCAAAATAAAGCACTTTTAATTCTCTATAAAAAATAACGTGGTTTAATATGAACTAGCATTTTTTTCTCTTTTAAGTCACCCTGCAAAGCATAAATAGGAGCCTACACGGTGTTCCTGACTTTCTATGATTCCACTCTTCTTTCCTGAGCTTTTTTGCTTCTGTGATTTGTGACTAGCCAGGTGAGCTGGCTGCAATGCCCTGTGCCTGCTGACACTGGCAGAATCATGAGAGCAGCCCTCATTTCTTACAGATTTTGGAGGCACAGCACCTTCATGCCAGCCCTCAGAAGGTCCCTTCCATCTCCACTTCACGACAGCAGAGAGGTGAGGGGAAATAATGAGCAGCCCCACGTGACCAAAAGCCAGCACGTGGAAAACAGCAGGAAGACATTTGGCATTTTTCTGCAAACACCTGAGTCCCACTGAAGAAAGATGTGAAGAAAAATGATGATCCAGGCAGAGGAATTGTGTTCTCCTTTGCCAGCTGTAATCCTGCTTCGTGTTCCTGAGTCCTTGTAGAGTTCATGTTCCTCTGTGCTCAAGCTCCAGAGCAGTTTCTTATTCCAAGTATTCAGAAATGTTATGCTCCTCTTAAACTGTGCTAAGCTCCTCCAGAAAGGACAAATACATCTGGGGAGGAGGGAATGGCAGCACTCACCTGCTCCTTCAAAGCTGCCTGCTCAGCTTCCTCACACAACCACCTGTCAATGCCTTCCAGCACCACTTTAGCCATGGCTCCTCACCAAAATGGATGCAAGGAGCTCTTGCAGAGGCTTAGGGGACTCAACCACGAGCATAAATTAAGTGAGCACTATGCCAAACAGATGGGCTGTGCCAGGCAGCAAGGCTAAAATCCACTCTAAATTTAAAGTGGTTAAAAAACACCCTCTTCCATAGTACACAGCAGACCAAGCCCTCAGGTTCCTTTTCCCACAACATTTAAAGTACCCTGGGTTACACAGTGTCACCTCCTTGAAGAAACACCAGCTTAGAGCTGGAGTATGGCACGTTAGGACAAGATCCACAAATATCTGTTGCTGTGGCCAAGCTCCAGGTTGTTCATGGATACCTCCAGAAAACACATCTGCCCAATCTGAGGCATCCCCTGCAGCTGGATCAAACCCAGTATTTGTGCAAAACACAAAAAGGGGTGCCAAGACTCTCGGTTGGTTTCTTGTTCTAAAATATTTTGACTTTTAAGACCAGTGTTTCTCAAAATTGACCATAAAATATATTCTGTCACTGCTAAAAAGGATCTCACAGATTTCCCCTAGGGAACAGGACTTTTCCCCACCTAGAGATCTGCAATTTGTAATGTGAGTGCAAACCTCTGAGGGAGAGTGAAAGGGAGCATTTTCCAGAGCATTTCACAAAACACACAGGAGCGAAGTTCAGAGCCTGATTATGTACATGTTAATCTGATAAAAATAAAACCTGTGTCCTGTCAACAAACGTGGAGTGTCACAGCCAGAGGTACAGGCTGGGAGTTACCCTGGGCACGCACTGCATGTCAGAAGAAATACTCTCTGAAGGGCACACGCTTTAAAAGCTTTCAGCCCTAGTCAGGATTGTGTTTAAGGGCTTCAGCACCTTCTCTGGAGCAAATGTACTTTAATGAGGATGTCTGTAAGGCATTTAGGAACTAATATAAGTATCTTGCAGAGGAGGACTAGTGATACATGCAGCCCTGTTACAAGCACAGCATAAAAGCCTATGATGAAGACAGCCTCGTGATAAAGATAACTTTTAATTACCAAAAATATTAGAGAAATCAAATACAAGAGGCTTCCCTGGAAACACGATGGAGCTGCTCCCTGAAGCACCACAGGCAGACTCTGTTTTTTTAATCCAACTGAAAAAAACCCCTCTGTACTTGCTTCAGACAATTACTGTCACCTCCCTGAAACACCTGCCACAAAGGTAACGTGCCCGAGTGATGCTCTCTGTAACCTCAAAGGCACAGGATCCTGCCACAGTCACTGACAACTGCTAAATGGCAGAGCCAAGCAGTTTGCAAAGCTTTATGAGTTTAGGCTTCTCTTTGTAGGAGCCCAAGAGGCTGACAAGGTAAGAAATGTGGCACAGAAGGTTTTGCTGGGGCAGTCCCCACTGTGCACAGCACCCATCCATCCCTCACCACCAGGGAGAGGCTCTGCTCTCCTCTCTGCGTACTCAGCACAGCCCCTCACCGTTTCTTCCATTTGAAAATCACCACCTCTGAAAAGGCAGAAAGTCAGAGTACCTTTGACAGAAGGCTGGGCCCATCTTCTCAGGCAAAGGGGATGCCCAGCTCCCACAGGCAGCAAATGCAGTCTTGGGGCTCTTCTGTGAATGGACATAAGACCCTTTTGAATGCTACTCATTAGTGTTTTGGCTGCCATGAACTGCTCCTCTGTGCCCCAGCTGATGAACACTAGCACTGCTGCCAAGTCTGCTGATAAATAATTAAGGATAGGAAAAGCCTTATGGTTTTTGAAAAGGGCAGCAGGAACTCTGCTCAAGGCAGCAAACACAGTTTGCAGTAACAAACAGACTGGAGTCCAAGAGCAGCTCACTGGTGATATTCAACCCCATTTTCCTCTTAAACATTAGCTATTAACAGCAGAGAAATCGATGGCACTGAGGGCAGCTAGGATCAAGCTGATGGGGAATGCTGCAGACTTCTTCCTCCTTTGCTTCATTTATCACCTACAGCCTCAGCTCTTCCAGCTCCAGCCTCACTCCTCTCCTCCTCGGCTCTGCAAGCAGGACTAATTTTCATCAGTGACAAGGCAAGAGACTAATTACAGTACACATTTCATTTGTGAAGGGACCCCAGGGAGAGGAGGAGGGGGAAGAAAGCTTTTTGCTTGCTCTTCCACCTAAACAGTTTGTATTTGTTAGTAGAAAATAAGTCTGATGGCAGCGAAGTGATGCCTAAGGAGCAGCTCACCCATTAACCTCACATCCACAGTTCACACCCACCACCATTTATATGCATCATTAATATTTATAAGGATGACGTGTCTTTTTGACAGGAACTTGTGCCTCCAGCGACAACAGATGTTACACCATTTATGAAAGAAACTACTCAAGCATTTCCAACGGACCTTGTGCATGCTCATCATGTCTTTATCCCGTGCCCTGATTGTATTATCCACGCAGAGCCTGGGTCACCTCCTGACTCCAGTCCAAGAGCATGGATGGCAGCACACTTGCCTGTAGAGTACTCAAAAATATTTTGAGTTTCATTATGTCTCCGTGAGTGTTTTTCTGGGAGCCGGAGACCTTCCAAATGCACCTGCCAACTCAAACAGAAGCGTGTGAGGCCATGAGATGTCAGAAATGAGGATTTGACACTTACCTGGGCCTCCAAAACACAGGGCACATAGCTGAGGCTGCAGGACGGCCTCCCACAGTTGCCTTTGCCACTGTCACCACAGCTGCATTAGTGCTCATGCATCATCCAGAAGGAATTAAAGCCGGTTTTACAGGCTGTGTTATACAGCTCTGCACACAGGCTTGCAGGAGAACACATGCAGCAAGGCCCAGCTAAAACTGCTGTTCCTTGGCTAAACTGCAATTTATAGCTTGTCTCTGGCAGGACAGAGCTCCCTGCCCTAGCAGAGGTTAAACTCCCACCCTTCATGCAGGAGGAAGCAGTGCCTGTACACCTCCCCATCAGCAGGGAGCAGGCTGGGCTTAACCTGGATAAAATACAGATAAGTCGATGGGTTTAGTGAAATCTTCAGGAACCACTGCATGGATAAGCACCGAGGTACTGGACAAGGTATCTAAGGAATGTTTTCTTTTACTAGATTGCAGTTGACATTGCCATTAAAATGCATGAGGTTACCGTGATTCGCTTCACCTGATGTGATGTAACTTGTTTAAAGTAGCACAAAAATGTCACGTTGTCCCTGTGGGCTAGAGGAGATAGCCTGCAGTGACTTCCACCTCCAGAATGGCAGCTCCAGTGATGCCCTGATATTTATGGCATATACATTTTTAATGCCCAGCACAAACAGCTCTAGCGTTTGTCAACTCATTTGACCTGCAGCTTTTCAAAGGAAATACAAAAAGACATGCTGCAGAACAAGAGCCAGCAATGTGTACAATGCCTTGCCATCAGCACCCGCCCAGTCAGAACAGAAACATGATAGCCATGGCCAACTCCCCCTGGCCGTTCCTAGCCAAGATTTGCTGCTGAAGTCTCCTCGTGCAACCAGAAGTGCTCACCTTGTGCCTCTAGCTCCTCACTGCTCAAAAACTCAGATTGAGGCTTGTGAGAGATCATTGCTGTTCAGCAGCCACCAGAGTTTCATCACCCAAGTCCTGACACATCTGAACCTTGACTGGGGTGAATTCAGGAGCTCCTTCACTGCTCATTTCCCTACATTAACAAAACAGCACCTCTAACCCGAGTTAGTTCCGAAACACAACTGGTACAAAACCCTGCAGTAAAGAGGCCTGGCAGGTCTGGGGACTGCCCACAATTTACACCAGTGTTAACCCCACTGTTTGAGCAGTGAATACGTGAATATTTGTGTGGTTTGGTTTCACCCCAGCCAGCAACCAGGCTCACCCACTTCCCCTACCCCCTTTCTAGGAAAAGCTGAGCTTTCTCTGAAGAGCAAACAAGCCCACAAAAGCTTGGAGTTCATCTTTTACCAATGATTACATACATTGTGTGTTACTGCACATTTCCCAGATGTGTGTGTGCATTTATTTATACACCTCTGATGACTTTAGGTGCCTAGAACGAAGATGGTTCCTTCAAAATTGTGACACCCATTGCTTTGCTGCAGTTTGCACATGTACAGTTGTGGTTTTCCCCTGCCACTTAAGTAGGCTAAGTGTGCATCAACCAGGCACAGAATGGTCACAGGTGTCTCTAAGTAAATACAAAAATGTTCTGTACCTGGCCTGGCCCACACAGCCTTTCTGCTTAGCCAGCATTAATTATATCATCGAAAAGAACGAGCTGCTTTCCACCTCGTGTTACACAGAGAATTCGGTGCATCAGAAGCAGAAGGACAGATTTAGACATCCAGGCTCCAGTACATCCCACTGTGCTCCTGCCTGGTGCAGGGAAACTTGTCACCACCTGAACAGACTCTCTGACAAACCCCAAGCACTGATGCTTTAACATAAAAGGAAAAAACACACCAGGAACACCTCTCTGAAAATAACACCTCCTGTCCATTGCGACACAAAACGAAGAGTGGCCTGAGCTTAGGTCTCCAGCCAGGATGTCCCATGTACTGGCTCTACCCGTGTGCCCTCCGTGGTGGCTTTGGGAAGGCCGTGCTGAGCCTCTGTGTCCCAGCTTGCTGTCCTGTCACACGGATGAGCACAGTGCAGGCACGGAGGTTTACACGGCACTCAGAAGATGACAAGCACTGTTAATAAGCAACAGTGGGACTGCCAAAGTAAGAGCCACCCCGGCCTTTCCCGGAGCACGTGCCGGTACCCGCTGGGCCGCACGGGACTCGCCAGGCACAGATCCAGGTGTGGGTCCATAAGAATCGATGGAACCCGGCGTCCCGCTGCTCTCAGCGGCTCCAGCTCACGCCAGACCTCTCCGCAAGGAAAACTTCAGCGCCGCCAAAACCAAAGGGCTTTCCGTGGCCAGACAAACCGGGAGGAAGCTGGAGCAGGAGGCGAGCGATGCCGGACACGTACCGGGAGGCGAGCGTGCGGCTCCGCGCCGGCAGCGCCGATTCAAGCGGGGGACGCGTCTCCCGTTTCCTCGGGCGGTAAAAATATGACATGCATTAGCGAGGAGAATAAAAGCGGGGAAACAAAGGAGCGGGAGCGAACACCTGTCGCTCTCCTCGGGGACAAGCCCTAATGCTTTTATTTGCCTCAGTCTGCCGGGGGAACTGCAGCTGCCAACTGTCATCAGCATCAAGTTACCCGCACAAAGCTGCCCGGCTCTTTCAGCCAGGGAGGCGGACGGCTGCGGCGCGCCGGGGCCGGCACCGAGCGCTCTGGGCCCAGCTGCCCGTGGCCACCGGGCAGGCGAGCAGCTCCCGGGGCTGGGGATGCGCTGCACCGCCGAACAGCCCCGGTGCCTCGCACAGCCCTGCGACACGGCCACCACGAGCGCGTCCTCCCGGGCTGGCACCCACGCCCCGGCCCGAGAGCCGCCCCCTCCGCCGGCACGGGGGCAGGACAAGACCGGCTCGGTGGCCAGCTGTGCCTGCTTAGCCCCACGGCTTCCCGGTCACGGCTCAGACTGACTTTCACGGCCAGGCCGGTGCTGACGCCCGGCTTTTCCCGCCAGCAGCTGGCCGGCCGCACTGTGCCCTACGTTGCACGAACACCGCAGCCGCACACACGGGCATTCCGAGGCTCTGAGCCCGTAACGGGCGCTGGCGTTGGGGGCTCCTTGGGGGTGAGCGATGCGCGCAGCGGCCTCCGGGAGCCGCACGCCGCTGGCGGGGCCCGGGCCGGGAGCCGCTCCCGGGGCC
>VZSE01011984.1:182111-242177 GCA_013398275.1 Promerops cafer
GCCGGGCCCGGCCCGGCCCGCGCCTCACCCGCGCCCCTCTCTGTCCCCCGCGGCGCAGGGGGCGGGCGGCGGCTCCTCGAGGCCAGCGAGCGCTTCGCCGCCGGCTACATCCAGTGCATGCACGAGGTGCACACCTTCGTCTCCAGCTGCCCCGGCATCGACGCCACCACGGCCGCCGAGCTGCTCAACCACCTGCTGGAGTCCATGCCCCTTAACGAGGGCGGCTGCCCGGACTCGATCACGGACGTTTCGGGGGAGCCCGCCCTGGGCCCCTGGCCCGCCGGCGAGGGGCTGGCCCTGCCGGCCGAAGCCCACCCGGGCCCGGCTCTGCCCGCCCCCAGCGAGGAGACCTGCTCTGACTCGGACGAGGCGGAGGCCGAGCCGGGCCAGACCTCCACGGACGGACTGGACGCGTCCCGGACGCAGGGCCTGCCCTCGCCCGGCTCGCCCAAATCCATGTGGAGACCCTGGTAACAGCGGAGAGGAGTCAGCGCAGACCCACCCGTGGGGCGGGCGCGGTGCCCGCACACGCGTGTGTTGAGCGTGTCTGGGTGTGAGTGTCGGTGTACGTGTGTGTGCGGCTGGGACGGGACTCGGGCACTCTGACGCTGTCGCACCCTGACAGCCTAATAGCGAACGCGGTAACATTTCATCCCTGTGTGTGTGCGTGTGTGGCATTTTGTAACTTTAGGGGTTGTTTTTACAAACAGAGAGGATGGGGGGGAGGAGGGAAGTGGTTTGTCGTAGCAAAGCTCTCTGGTGGGGACACACCAGTTATTTTATAACCCTGTCTCTTTCTTCTTGGCCCTTAGAAGCGGCCCAAACACCACTACCTGTTGAGAAAAAGCCCTTGTGCGTTTTAAATCGCGGTAGTTAATTCCAGGAGAAGCTGGAGCTAAGTCTGCATGCACGGTTTTAAGCGTTCTGGTGGTAGCACAGACCCCTGAAAGGTGTCAGTGGGGGTAGCAGCTGTACCTGGTAGCAGTCTAAAGTCTCACCTTTAGGGAAGGGAGAGAAAACTTATAAACCTGGTGGAATTAGACAAACGTTTTAAAAGATGTTGGTGGCAGGGTGCCTTTTAGAAATGAGTGTCTTTATGCACGTTTTGCTTTTAGCACATTTGAGTTTATTGTGACTTTATGTATATTAGGGTGTCAAATGTTTTTTATTTTTAATCTTTAATAAATCCTGAATTCACAACGTGGCGTTTATTGTGTAATGTGATGCCCTTCTAACCCATTTAAAAACATTAAAAACACAGCTCCCTCTTTTTGGCTCTTAGCACCAGTATGTGTATGTCGTGGAAACAATGCTGGTAATTAAGCACTTAATTCTTACACGAAGCATTGTTAACTACTGGAATTCAAATATTTTTGTTTAATTCTAGGTGACACTTAAGGTCGTTGCATGAGCAAGGTCATACTGGCTGAGGTTGGTCTTGGGCCACAGAGTTTGGGGCTGGTTGGTCTGGATGCCAGTCTCAAACCTACTCTGCTTGATCTGCCATCTGAAGGCACTGCTCCCACATGCACAGCCCTCACTTCAGAAGTGCTGGGCCAATCCTGTCCTGGGGCATAACTTCACAGGGGGGTGGTTTGCTTTTTGGGTTTTTTTTTTTATTGGTGGAGAGCAAAGAAAGACTCCATTGAATAGAGTGTGCAATGGATTTGGAAAGTGCTCTTTAATGTTTCTGGGGGCTTGGAGGGGGACCCTCAGCATTCTTATCCATGAGGTTTGACCCCTCCCAGGTCCTGCTTTGGGGAGATGCCAGGTTATTTATGCTGTGATACAATACATTTCAGAGAGCTGTCATTGTAAAGAGGGGGGGAAAAGGGATTGTAAAGTGTCTTAAATACATGGAAGTTTCCAAACAGAGACCAAGCAAGAAAGGAAGCAGCCCAGTGACCAAGGAACTAGACGTGTACCTTTGTTAATGACCCCACAGAATAATAAAAATAGAAACTGAAGTGCTGGCAAGGCCTCTCCTTCCTAATTTTCTTTACCTGAGGAGGGTGTTGTTCAAGGCTGTCCATCAGAATGTTTGGTCCTTCCCGTCCCCTGTTGTGCTAAATTCCCTTTGGACTGGAGGAGAGGGGCAAAAACCAGCTGAGCAAGGGGAGGTGAGAGCCTCTGTAGTGACCTTTCTGCTTTAGGGAGGGAGGTTAGGGGTTTGAAGTGTAAATGAAGCTGGGGACACTTGCACTGACACCCCCCACGCCCCCTGACCTCTCGGCTGAGAAGAGGCAGAGCCCCTCACACCTACGGGCTGGAAAAGGCCCTGGAGAGGGAGCTGAAGGCACAGGCCAGCTCCCCAAGGTGACAGCAGCAGCCACAGCCCAGCCTGGGGCTCACAGCAGCCCTCGGACCCTGCCGGAGCTCGGTGGCTGCAGCCGGGACTGAAGGGCTGATCCCGGCCCCAGGCAGCCTCTCCCCTGCTGCAGGAACACCAGAGGCAGCTTGCCTTGGCTTCACGGGATGAAAGACCCTCGTGTTAGGGCCCTCTGTAATGCTCCTGTGAAGGCAAGTGCAAATCCTGACACTTTGGGGACAGAAACACAGCCCAGAATCAACACAGACGTGCCAGCTTTGGTTCAGCAGGGGCTGGGGCAAGCAAGGTCATCCCTGCTCGGCAGCACTGCAGATGTGGTGCCCAACTTCCCCTGCACTGGCCTTGGAGAATGGGAGCCAAAGCTGCTCTTGCCAGGTTCCTGCTGCCTCTCCCAGTCCTGCTTGTGCTGCTGCCCTTCCCACAGCCAGGGGAACCTTCCCGGGCTGGACTCCTGGGCAGATCCCCTTCCCTCTGCTGCAGGAAAACAGGCAGCAGGGCTGTGAGGCCACCTGGACAGCTGCTCTCCCAAAGCTGGAGGGGTTGGGAAGAGCAGAGGGATTGCAGCCCTTGCCACTGCTGTGCTGGCTGGAAAGAAAAGCCAGGGCAGACCAAGTACCATGAGGAGTTTTTCAGTGGTGTCAAAAGCATTTTAGAAATGTGTTAGCAATATGGCCTTTTTTTTTTTTTTTTTTTTTNCACAAATTCGGTTCACAGAAAGTTTACATCCTCTGATTAGGTGTTGCTGGATTTGTCCATTTGCATTTCTGTACCTTACTGCAAAGGTGTCAAATCTGACACTTGCCTGACAAAGGCAAGAAGAGGTGAGCATTTTGGGGGTGGGTCTGGGGAAGGGGCAGTGTGGGGAAGGAAGGCTTCCAACAGCTCTAATGAAAAACCAGGGAAGCCTTTTCAAGTTCTTCTTTATAGAAACTGCCTTTATTCTTTTCCATTCCAAAGTAATACAAACAGACCATCTGATCTGACAGTGCCCTGCTTTGTAAAAGGAGAGAGAGGCAGCACACTAACAGGACTCCTCTCGTTTGATATGCAGGTGGAGAATAATAGAAAGAAGGGCTCATTTTCCCCTCTCTTTGCATGTCAGTCACTCACACCTGTTACAGGAGAAAAATGCTCCTTGTTAGACCAGGTCAGCTGGGAGGACTTGGAGTTCAAACCTCTTCCCAACCTCTTGGCAACATGTACCAGTTCTTTTATCAGAGCCTCTGGCCAGGAGGCAAGTTCAAGCTTTTAAATCACACCAGTCAACTTACATCTTCTTTCATCTCCCACTAGCAGGTTACCCTGCAGCTCTCTCTGCAGTCTCCCTCTCCAAATAAATGTTTCAGCCTCTATTCCAACTAAAAGGATAGAAGAATAAAACCAGCCCAGGCCTCAGCAGCAGGTCTAGGGGGTGCACAGACATCATGCAGGAAATCTCTGCTAAGCAGGCAGTTGGTTCCTGTCTGTAACACAGCTTACATTTTTTACCATCCAAGATGCTGCTGTTAGCAGAATGGTACCGAAACGTCTCAAAAAAAGGAGGATTTACTCCTGTGAGAAGTGCTGGAGTGAGTGTTGGTTAATCCTGGCACCCAGAGCCTTGCCACGTCATGGTAAACTCTCCACAGGTAACAACCCCACATCCCCAAGGGGCCATCCACTCTTGACAGCTCCAGCTGCTGGAGCCCAGTTTCAGGATTTCCCAGGTTTTGGGCCCATGTCCAAGCACAGCTCTGCACACACTCTCACAGCAGCAGCTCTCCAGCCCTGACTGCTCCTCCACCCTGCAGACACTCAGGTTTTACAGATCCCGTGTTCAGCTGCTGGAACACACCCAGACTTTGTCCAAGCCACTTGTTCTGTTCTCTGGAGATGAAAACAACTGGGCCAAGCAGCACATCTCCTGTCAGGGGTGCCCCAGGCCGTGGTCTGGGCCATCCCTGCTTGAACCTGATACACACAAGTCAGTAGGGATGGGCCTGGGGGGGAGCATCATCTTGCTCCACAGAAGAGCACGATGGTTCCAAGGTCATGCAGGCAGCACATGGAAAAAGCAGGGATTCACACTAATCCAGCTGCCTTAACCAGAAGCCCACCCTTCCTCTGCCTCCTAAGAGATACTCCCCTTTTTTTTTCTTTTTTCTTTTTTTTTTTTTTTCCCCACAAGATGCCTGGTTCCAAGGGGCATCCTCTAGCAAATTGCCAAGCCCACAGTTACCTAAATGGGCAGAGTCTCTAAATTGTCCACTTTGGACCTCTCAGGCTTCTGCATGAGCTAAGCTAAAGGAAAAGCTAAGGGGGAAAACAGTCTCTCTCCTTCCATGAGATTTTAGCTCCCTACACAACATTAGCATTTCATTACAGTTTTCAGCAAGTGAAATTCATTGCACTGCATTTTAAGGTAAAAAAAAAATCCAAGCTGGTTCAGAAAACATTCAAACATGAAGATACACCTCAGAGCATGAGGCCTTAGGTTAATTCAGTTAATTAACAGTTAGATGATGACTGAGAGTGATTTGATTAGTTGTACTGCCTATGTTGCATTATACATATGTTGATAGCTCACTTACCAGCTGAGGAAGTCATGGCTTCAAGAAGTCTTTTAATCCAATAAAGCAGAGCCTTAAGTGCCAAGACCTAGACAGTAGGTCCACATTGTCTGAAATGAGAAGGAAAAGGATTGAAATTAGACACTGGAAGAAGTAATGAATTTCCTTTCTTTTAATGTCAAGTGAGACAGAATATATTTCCAGAAGCAAATACAAGTTGCTTTGGTTACAAACAAAAACTACTTGGTAAAACAACAACATGCCAGTAATTACATTAACTGATCCCTTCTGGCCTTGGATTTCTTAAGTGTAAAATTAACTCAGTTTGTGGTTTTATAGTTTTTGCATTGGTCTCTGGCTAAAATATTAGTAGAGAGCAAGGAGAGTTGTTTTCTTAGTATCTGAGAAAGCTCAGACCCAAAGCATCTTCCAACATGCAAACACAGGCCACTTCAGGAGTTGCACAGATTCAGTCACCCTCAGCTGAGCTCCTGCACCATTTAAGTACAAAGCAGAGCAGCCTAATTTAAAATCACCACCAGAGAGGCACAGCTGAAAGCATCCTGAAAACGAGGTGCCCGTGTCCCCTGAGAGGGACGGGACATTCCTGGGCATCCCCCAGTGCCTGTGTGCCCACCCAGGAGTTCCTAAATGGGTTTCAGCTTCTCGTGGCCCCCGTGGGAGCCTGGCTGTGTTTTGGGCTTTGCACCATCCATGACTGACACACACACACACAAATGAAACTTCAGACTTCCAATCTTCCTAGCCTAAAACAAGTTCACCAGCAGCAGCCTGTGCTGAGCAAGGTCACTGTGAACCCCCTTCCACTGTCACCATGCCACAGGTTTTGTAATTAATGCTCCACCTGCTGAGAAAGGGGGGAAGCCCAGAAGAGACATCAGCCCCACCAAACTCTTCCACCCGTGGGGAGGGGTTGTTCACAGCCCCCACATGTGTGTTCTCACCGAGGATGGAGTCACACCAGCTGAGCAAATCTGCCTCCTTTGGGCCTGCAGATGTCACTTGAAGTTTACAACCAGCCTTGGAGGCCTCCTTACTCGTGGCTGACCCCAACACTGGCAATACCTACCTACACACTTCCACTCTCCAAAACAACAAGCTCAGATTCCTTTCCTGCTCAACAGATCCTCAGCAGATTCCAGCACACTACCAGGAGCCTGGGGCTACACTACACGCATAATCCTGCTCCAGATTTTCTCTGTTGTTCACAGGAGCAGATTAACTGGTCAGAAAATGAGTGGAATTGAATCCCCCCCATCCAGGCAGAGGGAGCACACAGCTTCTTACCAAAATCTGGGGTTCTGGAGCAATCTCTACTGAGGAGCTGCTACTCCCCAAGCAGCCTCAGGCCTCCCTCTCATTAATCCCTCAACAGAAGCAGCATTTCTTACTAAGCCACCACATGCACTCAGTGAAGCCCAAGACTCCTCAGGAGCTTTAAGGTACCTCTACAGCATGCCCAGGATTTGTGTCCTTTGTTTCCCAGCAAGCTTCATATAAAGAGACAGAGTTTGGAAGGCTCCTGAATGTGCTTGGTCTCAGAGAGAAGGTTTTAAGACCCAAAGGGCACAGGTAGTCCCACATCACAGCTGGTGGTGATGCCTTGGAGGGGCTGCCTAGAACTGAGGCTGGACTAAGAGAATAAAGTGTAGGTATTTATTGAAGGCCTTCAGTGGCTACACCTTGGGCAGTCAGAAGCCTCCCAGAGGCTACACCCAGGATGGACAACGGTCACCAGTTTTTCAGACAATTGTAAGTTTGGTCCATTTCCATATCAGGGGTTAATGCTGCAATTACAGCTTCAGGTAATGAAGCCATTTACTCCAAGTTTTCCCCCATTTCATTGCTGTTTATATCTCTCAGGGCCTGAGACACTGAGGTGTCCTTGAGTTCCAGGCCTAGAGAGGGATTGTTCTGTCTGAATAAAATGTGAAAGCAGCATCTGACAGGCCATGGAGATTTAGAGTTACACACTGAAGCAGTACAGGATCTGAAAAATACAAAAGCTGAAATCCTAAGGCATCAGTGGGCCTGGCACCCCCAGCTGCACTGGTAGCACACAGTGACCACGGTGGCTCAGGAGCAGTGGGACACCCTGCACCCTCAGCTGCTGCAGGAAGCAGGAAAAATGATTCACATCCTTTCAGCTCCTCAGCTACAGAGCCCCAGTGGCAAAGCAAAACACGATGCAAACCCCCAGTCCCTGATGCTGCTCTGTGCTTACTCAGGACTCAGTTCCCAGCCTTTCTCCTTCCCAGAACCACCACTCCTCTATTGCTGAAATTACAATCTACTCCCCAAACCCCTTGAAAAAGAAAGGCAAACAAAAAACACCAACCAAGTTCTTACCTGTCAGCTTTTTGCTAGAAGAATTGGCTGCAGTTCCAGGGAGGACGTGCAGCAATAGGTACCTGCTTGCTTTAACACCTTGGGATTTATTTGTGTTTTTTAACAGATGCAACAAAAACATTATGCTGATGTGCAAGTTGTTATAAGGACAGCCAAGAACAGTTTGCTCTTGTTTAGTTCTATCAAGAGCTATACATAGAAGGGAGAAGTATTATCTCAGGGTTTCTTGGGGGGAAAGGTGGTAAAAGCAGAATTTACCAACAACTTCCATGAGTCTTTTGTGGGTTTATAGAGTCACACACCAATTTACAGCTGTTACAATCAATCATTTCATAGCACAGAGAGGCAAGGGGCAAAGGAAGAAGGGAAGGGGACTAAAGAACTCTTATTTAGGCTACGAGGGAGAATGAATCTGTAAGGCCAGAGCATCTGCTGACCCCTCAGAACTGTCAAATCTTCCCTAAAACCAAGGATCTTGCTACCAGCCACTGCTGTTGAATCAAGCTAATGTTTTCTTACACTTTAATTTGCATCAAAGATGAAATTCAAGTAAGTACATTCAAAACAAGCAAGATCTTCTCAGTTTCCCAGGATGGAGCCTGCTGCAAGATGCTCCTCCCTCCATTCTGTATTCAGGCAGTGTGAATTTAACTCCAGAGTTACATTGATGGTCAACTGGTCAGGTGTCTCCCAAGGCACAAGTTTCACTGCCTAAGTGGCCAATTCAGCTGAAAAAACCTCCTCAAATTTTACATTCTCAAGTCTCCTATGACTCAGGTACTGGATGAATCACTGAGGTCTTACATGAAGAGCAGGTGTTGATGGGGGAGGGACAGATGCATAAACTCTGCCTGTTCCCCTGGGTCCCCCAAACAGATCTGTGAAGTCCCACCCAACACTGAACACTTCAGGGGAGGGTTCTCCTTGGTCACCTTACCACTCTGACTCAGCCACAGACATGCATTTAACATTAATAGATGCAAATGACACGGGCCAGATGGAAAATGAAATATGCAGACAAACACAATCCGTGTCATGCAAAACACGTAGATCAGAAAAGAAAAAAGTTGCACATGTTCAAGCATTCTTTGGTTTGGTTGTGGGTTTTTTGTTCTTCCCCTTCCCCTCCCAAACAGAATGCTTGCATCCCTGCTGCCTGCCCTGGAAAAGGGATTCCTGCAGTGCTGGCAGCACCACGGGAATTCTCAGGTGTTACCTCCCTCCTTGAACACATTCGAGTCCCTGCCAGGTACTTTTAGATCTTGTGGACACCAACAGGTGGATCCTTAGGTCTGGCAGTCCTTCTGTCACTTTTCCAGAGCAGATCTCCAGACAGAGCTCCTTGCCACGAGAACACAGCAGGGCTGCCCCAGCAGGAAGGGGTCTGGCTGTGGATCCCAGTTTGTCCAATCACTTCTGGGAAAACCTATCAGTTTGTGAGAAAGTCTCCCCTGAGTGTGCTGTCTTCACCTTCCCTTCATTTCTTGTTGGTGAGAAACCAAACCAAACCTGCTGCTCACACTGCATCCCCCTAGAAATGTAGCAGAATCCCACAGGGTAATGGGGAGATTTGGCTGTCTGGCCCAAATTAAAAGATTTTGACCTCTGGTCCTTTTTAGTGCTGAAAGAAATGAGCCCTCAGCCTTGCTGCATCTCCCGTGAGAATCTCAGTAATGGGCAGGGAAATGGGGAGGGCAGGAGAGGCAGAGCCCACCTGGGGCTGGGGGTTTGTTTTCTGTAGTGCCTGTAACCATGGCATCTGAGCAGCCCCAAACCAAACACACACCTTCCAAAGAGGAAGGGCTCCACTTCCCCTGTGCTTCCCCTGGAACAAAAGAGCATCATTCTATACATGTTTTGTACTTTCTGGTTTTGTTTTCAGAGAACATTTGACACTAGGGAACTGTTTGGACAATGGTATTTTAGGCATTTTTCTGAATAAAGCTGCAAGGAGATTCAGGCAGCCCAGTCACTTATCTGGGGTTTGGTTTCCAAGGAACCCAAAATCTAAAGTGCCTGCTCACACAGTTTTGATTTTACTCACGCTACCTTAGAGTTCAGATCTGTGTTGATCTGACAATGCAGCTTAGCACACAGCCCTTCATGGGGCTGGGTTCTGCAGCTGTAGCTTCTTTTGCCAAAAGCTCTAAACATCACTTTTCTCTGTCCTCCTCAATTTTTTTTTTTTTTTAATCTAGACACAGGGCAATTCCAGCCTTCCCTGTTTTGACAGCTTTCTTGTTTGTTATGGTCACAGAGTATAGATGCACACAGATTTAGCCCCCGTGTCTTTCTTTTCTGCTTGTGTTTTAACAACTCCTCACTTCCTTTCAATTAAACCGTTCCTAAAGGTCCAAACACCCTCAAGCCTCAAGAGCAATTCATCTTTGTTTCTTTCTCAAATTCTCTCTGACAAGGAACCCCTGTATCTCATCCAAAGAAAGGAAAATCGTGTTTTGCCGTTGATAAAGCTATTTTTAAAAAGGTAGTGTTAAGCAGTTTCAAAGAGGCAGTGCCCTTTGGAGCTGTGTTATTATCCTCTTCCTCCAATTCTTTCATGAAAGTCTCAAACTAGAGTGCAACCACCCAAATGTCTCCAAGAGCAGCAAAGCTGTCACCTTCTATATATAGCCCAGGTGTCACAGCTCAACCCCAGGCTTATCTGACAGCCTTAGCAGTACAGAAATGTGGCTTGGAAGGCTGGGGATATATTTAATTACAGCCATTTACTCATGGTAAGCTTTGGCAACCAACCAAGTCACCCCTGCGTGTGTCGACGACACCTGCAGAATTCGGGGAAGGCTCTGGCACCCACGCTCCTGGGAGCAGCAGCCCTGCAGGACAAGCAGGACAGATCTCTCTCCTCTCGACTGACAGACAAATTTCACATCTGAGCGTTTTGCAAGTTTGCTTTGGAAACGCTTGAAGGAGCGAGTTGGGCCGCAGGAATTTCCGAGGTGACAAACGCCAGCTCCACTCCGAGACCCTTCTCCGGCCGAGCAGGACTCGGCGCTGCGGGGATTTTGTTTAACCCCTCAGAAGGCACCACGGGCACTGTTCCACAGCTCCCTGAGCCCCCTGGGCCCTTTGATCCTGCCAAATCCACCCGAAAAGACCCCACCCGCAAAGCCACCCTGCCGGCGCGGTGAGTGAAGGGAGCGCCATAAACTTCACACTAAATGAGGTGGTAAAGGCAGCCCTCTATCACCGCCTCAAACTAATTCTGTCAGTAAGTGGAACCTGTAAAACCATTTACAGTGTGCAGTCTGCTTCAATCCATATCATTCTGCCATGAAATCGATGAGAGACTATCAATGGTTTCCTCAGATCGAGATATAGGCACCTTTATCCCACCTGTTAGCTGAGAGACTATCGGACAAAAAGCAAAAAGTAAAAAAAAGCCAAACAAGCAAACAGATCTTCCTTAAAAATCCAAGCCAGAAATCCCTGAAAATTCTATTATTAAAATTTAAGACTTAAGCATCACCTCATAATGGTAGAGCACATACAGGGCAGGTATTTTAGGGGGACTGGCAGGACTAATAAAACAACTTTGTTCATACGTGTGCTCCTAATCAGGTCTGTACAGCTGAACTCATTTAAATTCACTGCTCATGCAATGCAAAGTAATTATTACTAAAATAATATAAAATTCACTGCCTGGCTACATCCAAAGCTTTAGAAAAGAGCTCTTTATTGAAAAGAGTTCAGTAACCATCTTTTTGTATACTAAAAGACAAGGGAAGCTAAAGACAATGGAAGAAATTCCTAGTTCTTTACACGATGTGGGAATCCTTCCGTGTGGCCACGTGGCTTTGGCAGTTAAAATATTTCAGCACAATTCTAAAATAAATATATTTATACTTGGATTTGTCTCTAAAAGGGAGGGAGGCAAAAGATCTTCAAGGCAACCACGAGCGAACAGAAGTTTTGCTGCCCCGAGGGATGCGGGGTTCAGGAGAGGCAGGCATCTCCCTAGAAATCAGATCTGAACAGAAGGCTCTCCTGCCAGCCTCCCCTCCCCTCCCAGCCCCGCTCCGAGCAGCTGGGACAAAGCCCCCCCTATTCACAGGCAGGCAGCAGCTCTTCAGAACACAAAAAAGGGGGAGGCTTGTGAAGACAACTGCATCTAGACACTGGAAATAACTCCCGATGGCCACATTCCTGCCATTGTCACTGCTGCCGCATTGTGTCACGCCAGATGCTTTTGAAATGCACGGATCGCGATGGAGAAGATGCTGGGCTTGGCCCCAGGCTGCTCCGAGTCCCAGCTTGGTGCTGAGCCCTCCACGCCACTCCAAAGATCCTCCTGCAGCCAGAGCCCTTCCAGGTCATTCCTGGGTTTTCCATGCCCTGAGGCAGACATGTCTCTCTTTTTCAACTCCATTATTTCCTGGAGAGGTTTTTTTTTTAAAGTAAATTGAAACCTCATTTAGCCCAAACAGGAAGAGGAACTACACTAGAAGATAGCTATTACACTGAACAATGAAAAATACAAAATGGTTCACTTACATACCATTTGATACTGAAATACACTGGTTGGTATAGTAAATTACACGTGTTCTCTCACTGCAAGAGAAAAATAACATGATTTTATGTCCTAGAATCCTGTATTGCTGCAGAAACAAATGTATTTTAGGACTCTAGAAGGAACAGTACCTCTGCATTGCAGGTACTGCTCAGCACCAAGTTGTTACTCTGCAATGTAATTAACCATTTCCATCAGAAACCCCTGCTTTTTACCAAATTTACAAACGCAACTGAACCATGAAAGAACAGTTTTCCAAAATACGTGAGCACAGATCTGCCAGTGTTCAAAACTGAGACTGAAGGCTAAAGGAGGTGAGGGAAGTTTATTAACACGAGAACAAAGAAAGTCCTGAGCCTAATGTACGTGTCAGCCTCAGTCTTTATATGCTCCCAGCAAAACTGCAAACACTTAAACGCTGGAGAGAGGCAAAAGTGACAGCCAACAGAATGGACAGATGGCTCAGATGAAATCGCTGGTGTAAATCCTGTACCACCCACAGCACTCACCTGGGAGCTGAAGGAACTGAGCCCATCCCACCAGGCTCCTCAAAACTGAGCTGCTCCAGCCCCAGTGCTCCTCCAAAGCAGAGCAGGCTACGCACAGGCCACCCACCAACCCTTCTCCTGCTTCTACAGCTAAGCAAATTAAAGATTACAGCCCATTAGAGAAGCACGTTTGATGAACGTATCCAGCACCCTGTGCAAAAAGGCCACAGATTTCCAAGGGAGTCAGCTGGTGACAACAGCAGGGAAAGCAGCAGACCTTACCTGGGACAAGCAATAATCAGGGTTTTTAAAAGGGAAAGCATAGCCAGTAAGATCTTGGATAGAAGTAGAATTTTTCAAGCAGGCAGTGCAGCAGCAACACAAGCACTGTTACAATTTAAAGACAGCAATAAATTCACTGTATCCTGTTTTACTAGACTGAGGAGTGAGAGGTACACCTAGACATGCTTATCAGCAGATACCCAGAGAAACACCCGTGACTAAGAGTTCAGCTGCCTCAGTTTCTACCCAGTTTATGTCACTTTTCCACTTGGAAAGCCTGGAGAAGTTTGGGGTTAGTTTTTTGTTGATTTGCTGTTTTGTTTCAGCGAAGCAGAGGCACAGCTGTTTCACACCTTGTGTACCACCCCTGAAAATAAGGTCCTCTTCCACAGCCCCCGAGAAAAGGGAGTTTCTGAGCTGCTTGTTACCTCGTTCAACATACTGAATAAATTTCTTGAGCTCCTAAGCACTTGTGATCAATTAAACAGAGGAATTTTGGGAAGTTACACCTACAAACCTTATCCTCCTTCAAGTCATCTGTTTGTTACTTTGCCAGAAATGTGCAACTCATTTCACCACGTTCTTTTCTGGGTCAGAGGCTTATCAATGCCTTGGGTTCTTTCCACCCTTCTTAGAGACAAAATAACCATCAAGAATCTTAATTCCCAGTAAAGACAGCATCTTTTTTCACCTCTAAATTCATGACAGCTGTTAAGTGGACTAAAACCTGATGCTTTCAGCAGTCTGTTTCCCTTTTCCCAGCAGAGCTTATGTTTGCATTCACTGTCATTGGGCCAACAGCTCTTCAGCATGAATTTTCTCATCATCTTATTTGAAATTCAAGCCACAGAGCTTTCACTTCACATCAAGTAATGTCATGGCAAACTCAACAGCCCCATACGGGAAGCTGAATGAAGACAAACGGGTGGAAGTGGTGCCAATAATCCCAGGACACAGTGACATCTAGGGGCTGCTGAGGTGGGCAAAACTCGGACAAAGGCTCCTCCCAACAGCTCTGCAGGGCAAGCCTTGGCTTCTGCCAGAAGACACCTCACCAAGGAGGAGGACATGAACACCTGAAGCCACATTTAACTCGTGCTCTTATTATAACTGAAAAAAAAAAATAAATTACCAAAAGCAGAAATTAGTGTGAAACATTACCTGGTAGTTTATCCCACCAGCAGCTCCTCAGTGCTCCCAAGGTTCTTGTTATCAGTTATCAGAACTTGCATCCAAATGCCAGCACCCCTGGAGGGGCAGAGGGACCCCGTTCAGGTGGGTGACACTCGGGTGTGGAGCTGTGTCACAGCTCCATCCACACATCTCTCCTCTCTGCAGGCTCACCTGAGCAAGGCAGCGAGGTGCTGTCAGGACAGAAGTGTTTTCAGACAGACACAGAACTGCCCACAAGTTTAGGGTTAATTCAGAGGGCTGCAAAGAGCCTTGGATGATGTGTTCAACAAGCATCTTGGCAATTAAGTGCACACCACCACCGTTCTGCCCTTGGTGTGAAGGCAATTCAGCTGTGTGCTGGGCTGCTCTGTGCTACCCAAACACCTTGACTGTGCAGCTCACAGAAGTATCTGGGTCCTTAATGACCAAATCAGGGCTTGTACTAGCTTGCTCTACTTAAAAAGTTCCACAAACCCCTCAAAACAAGACCATGGAAAAAAGGAGTTAAGGAAGGTCTCATAACCCGAGTCCCTTCTGAACAGGAGGAGTCCAAGCCCTGAGCTCCAGCACTGCTCCACTCACCAGAGAAGAAAACACAAACAGGGAAGCACTCCAGCTTGAGAAGTTTCAGCAATCTTCAAAGACAACACCTCACACCTCCACAGAAGACTGAAATCACTGTACAGAGCAAATCCAAGGGGCATAACTGGAATTCTCTGTCCCTAAGCCACCCCTGTAAAAGCTCAGGGGTTGCAGCTGACACTGAACAAAGGAAGTTGTACAATGAAGGTGTCTTCTGGCAGGGCTGAACTACACAGAGCCTGGCTGCACGGGCTCTTCCAGGCAATTTGCACATGATTCCAGAACAACTCCTCAGCATAAAGATTCAATCTTCCATGTGACCACTAAACTCAGATGTCAGAAAAGCTGGCAGCAATTTTACTCCAGCACAGGAAGCCAGAGCTAACATCACAGCAAGCTCCAGAGTCTGAAATACCATTCATACACCTTCAGTAAAGCACATATTCTGACTTCTTACTTGGAGTAGAAGCCTCAAGGAACAAAAAGGCAACTAAAAATATATCTGTTTTATTTACCAGTTTTCTAAAAAGCAAAGTCATAAAAATTAGTCACAAGTGGCAAAACCAAAATATATTGCACAGTGTACAGAAAACATCGTTGACATGTTGACAAAGTGTCATCACAAATAAATCATCTTACAACAGTTTGGAAAAATTACAGCTTCAGAATCTTATCTATAAATGGAGGCATGTAGATTTAAAGTTACAGGAAAATATTTTAATACCACCCTGTAAATGCAAACACTTTAAGGATGCAAGATTAAGTCCATAAGTAAGCACATCCACAAAATGCTCTAAATATACTTTTCTCTTCCTTTCACTAAGTTATGGTTACAAGATGGTCATTGAAAAAAAATAATAAAAGAAATGAGGACAAATAAAAAAAGACATGGGGGAAAAAAGCATGCTAAAGCAAAGAAGTTCAAAGTGGTTGAGAAGTCTTTGAAAATTATTTGTATAATGATGATGCACTCCTTTTATATAAAGCTTTTAGTTTTCCCAAACCCTGGTCCATATTTGTGTTTCCATGTAAAAATGAAATATATTTCGTATGTTGGTATAGCTGCACTGTTCCATTTATGATTAAAACACTTAATGCATTGGACGTGAACACCAACACTGGAAGGTTTCTCATTCACTTTGTATTTACAAATATTTATGTTTGACCTTGCTGAACTGTTAAAGACAGGCATCAGATCTTGCTGGGTAGTGTTTCACACTACATTTAAGATACTTATTTACATTTAAGATATTTATTTTTTAAAACTGTGATTCTGCTTGTTTCACAAGTTGACACACTTTGCTACCTGCAGAACCTGTCTCCAGTGCAAGTTTTCCAATTAATAACTAATTACTTGAAACAAATAATTTCTTCTGCTAAGTGAATACCAGTTTTGCATGTTTTTGGTGTCAGATCTAACTTCACATCCTCTCTGTATACAAAGAGAAATATTTGTATAGAATGAAAATAACCTTAAATTTCAGTGAATAAAAATGTTATCCTAATAAAAAAGGAAATGCTTCCCATGAAACATATTTTAAGACAAACATATCGAAGTTAATTGAATTAACTTTCGTCATTTTTCACCCCAAGACTTACAGCTGACATCTAGCAACACAGCAACTAAATGTCCTTTAACTAACCAACATATTAAAAGCTGTCCTCTCGTGTCCTCTTCCCACATCCAACAGACAAAAACAGCACAAGAACATGAAGTACACATATTCAAGTCAATACAATCTCAGAGGCATTAAAATGAAATCTTCGACAGCAAAGGATTCCAGCCACGCTAAATTTGAGATTATGTAAATCAGAGTCAACACTATTCTCAAAATCACTTCTTTTTTATAAGAACTAGCTTCAAATGACAAGACACATCTAATTCTCTCTTGCCACATTCAAATTTGATGTTTGTTTAGCCACACTGGAAAAACTGATGGCCAACCTTCTGACAGAACAAGTCAGAAATAAAGGTTACAGTTACCCCTAACAGCCACTGGGGCATGGCCAGTCAGCCTCTGTGGTGCTAAGTTTTTAAAATCTTTAAGCATAAGGATTTCTTGAATAAAAATTCTCAGAAATTATGCTTCAAGGTAATAAACAGTTCATAGTTTTGCAGTGTCCATTTAAATAAAAGGCTATGAAGTTGTCAGCACTCCTCTATACTGACACATCAACGTGAACTTTAACCCAAGACCATCTTACAAAATTAGCTCAACGTTCCTCTTAGACAAAAAAAGTTCCTACATTCAAAACTAGAGGAGACAAACAGGATGGAATCAACTGGTATGAGAAGGGCAAGTGTGAATTGATTTCCTTGAAGGTTATTTCTTCTACTATGCTGGACCACTTCAAATATTAAGAACAATGCTAAAGAGCCACAAAGCAAAATTGCTCAACAATTTATAATGCTGAATCATCACCAAAAGGAGATTTGAAGAACCGTATGTACGTGAGGAGATTTTCAGCACTTCTTAACCCACTCTACAAAAAACAGTAGGCATCAATGAAAGGTTTCTCTAGTTTATAAAGAAATACTTGAGGCATATAAGTGCAAAATGAGTCTTTTAAAGAAAAGCTATACCATCTTCAACAATGTCCTTACTGGGAAGAGATTGCCACCATTTAAAAAGAGATTCATTCACAAATGACTCTTCTAGAGCAAGAAAAACACATCTGCTTTTATGAACTGGATTCATCCTCCTGGATAAAAGATTAAAACCTTTATGGATCCTTCACTGTCGTTTTGAAGCAATTTTCAAAACAACAGGCTCAAAGGCTATGTTTGCTCTTCACTGACTTGATTCAGGGAAACCAAGTTGTTTTCTCCACTGTCTTCAATCATTTCATTAAGGTCCATTTCATGGATTTCTTCATCATATGATGTATAAAAATTGCTCTGTATATTGTCCTCACAAAAAATACATTCCTAAAAAGAAAAAAAGAATAGAAGGACTCATAAGTAAAATTTAAAAAAAAAGCTTTTCCAAGCACCAGTCCACCTGCATGCAATCCTTGATTCCAGAGAACATTTCCACCTGTGCTGTAGCTACCAGATATATTTTACTCCACAACTTTTCCACACACCATGATTTTATAAAGTGGTGATTTTATAAATTCTTCCCAATGGAAGTACTTGAGAACTCTACTGGAAGCAGTTGTGCCACAGATCACAAGGTGGGTGCTTGTAACTTTAGCACCATGATGAGGATTCCACTGCAATTCCCCCACACTGACTTTTGAAGCACTGGTGTGCAAACAGAGCCTCTGTGTTTGACAGCTTTTGTGCAAAAAAGCCACAAATGACAGAAAGCTTAGGGAAAAGAAAATGCAATCAGGTATTTGTGTGTGAATAAGTAAAATACACAGACAACAAATAAAATTGGATGGATGCTTTGTTTTGTTGTTGTTGTTTTTTTTTTTTTTCCTTCCAATCCATGAAACTACTTAGAGGAATCATAACCCTGAGTGAGAAGTCTGACAGAAAAAAGGATCAGTATATTGCCATTCATTTTGTACTCTGAAAACAATGGGCATCCATTTCTGCACATAAAGTAGAGATTTTTATGCAGCGATGTTTCTGCTGTGTTGCTGAAGCATTTCAAACAGAGACACAGAAATTCAGAAGAGGAAGGAAATTTCTTATACTGTATTCACCAGTACTTTAATTTCCTCCATTGAAAAGAAGCTTTATGCTAAATTGAATCAAGCTAGAAACCACTGCATGGAAGTTTGAATTTCTTTTTTTTGCCTATGCATAATTGACCAAGCTTTCATAGCAACAGGAAAGGAAGAGTCTAACACAGGCAGCTAATAATTTAAGCAGTATTATACATGCAAAAGTAATTAACCCATTAAACTTACAGAATTAGCAACAGTTTTTGGCAGTCCACCTTGCTGGATCCATGGATGAACTTCAATAAGCTCTCTTTTCTGTTCTTCTGTAAATTTTGGCTGTAGTTTCTGCATTTGCTTTAATTTCTGCTTATCTTCTTTTAAAACTGTTTCCAAATCCCTAAAATAAAATGTATTTAGAAATTGAGCTTCATCAGTTTCTGGGCTTCATGCCTATGTGAGGTTACACAGTCAAATACTAACATTTTTAAAGACTATTTTTGTTCCAGAGCGTTATGCTCAGAAATGTTATATTGGAAGAAAATGAAATGTGATTACTCCAGCTGCTCTCTGCATTTGCAGACATCTCTGCTGGTTCACTGTCTTTTCAAATCCCATCAGTGGGAACAGTTTTCTTAGAGCCATTCAGGCAGCACCACCAGTGAAAGCAGCAAAATTCCAGTTTCCCTCTGCTGCTGCTGCTGCAGTTCCAAGCCCCCCTGCAGTGGGAGGACAACCCAAAGCAGACACAGGAGATAAAGCAGGAGTAGAAAGATGTGTTTAAGAAGGTCACCAAGAATGAATTAAACTTTAGAAAACAGCTCTATTTCAGCAGCCAAAATTCTCTCTCCCTTCCAAATGCCCTACTTCCATTCAGGAACTTACAAAAACCCACTCCACAGCAACATTTACTGTATCCCTCTACAAAAGACAACAACAGAAAACAGGTTCCAAGAAACCTAAAATAATTTCTATTCCTTACAGGGTACCTAAGAACAGGTTGGATTTACACTTCACTTCTTGGGTATCACACTCTGACAATGAACTTCACTCTTCTTACCAAAATATCCTGTTCTTTGGCAGGCTTTGCTGCTTTTATGGGCTACTGGAATTCCCACCTATGCCTGTCAGCACTTCAGACTACCAAAACTGAGAAATGTCAAAGTATTTTTAAAACTAGAAAAAAAAAGCTGAATTTCTTACAATGTATTCTTTACTTTTCCCATCATGCCTGTGCTTCTGTATTTTGAAACCTTGTTTACCTTCCCTTTCAAAGGCTTGTCTTTACTGAAACTTCCTATTCTTCTCCAAACACCATTCACTGCTCCCAAAACATATAAACAAGTAGGTTGAAAAAAATAATCCACAGACTTGTCACCCCTTCTTCCCCTATATCTGCTCTTTGCTACTGAAGTAGTGAGCTTTTTATTTTTTTAAAAATAGTTAATTTTATTAGCAGCCTTATGCTTTTTACCTTCTACTTCCTTGTCCTAATTTATGGAGAAGAATGAACATATGGAAGTTAACAACTCAGAAGAAAAATCCACAAGTCCAAGAGCTGCATTCCACTGAATGTGGCATCTCAAGGACTGGAGATCTTCCAGGCCAGACCATGCCTAGATCTAAGCACATTCACCAGGGATTTCTGGGCAAGTAGTTACAAATCACTAACTATGGAACAGCTTCCAAAAAATACACACAATTCACTTCAACTCAGGAAATTCACCTAAAAACACAGCTTAGCCTAATGAAACGATTTTTCCTTCTTCAGAAGTTCTTGTGTAGTACACAAAACATATAAAGGAAGCAAGAACTTTTCTAGATGCTGAGCTAAACATTGAAACCAGTTTATTTCTGCTGAGATAGAGATTACTCTACATCCTTCCTCCTGCACATTCTGCTTGCCCTAAATGCAGAGTGTGTGAAGGGCTGTGCCACTGGCATTACCTCGAGGGGATCTGGTAAGTCATCATCACTGTGTCATCTGTGTTGGCCATCAGCAGCCAGATGGGATCCTGAAGCACATACTTGATGAAGTGCTCACTTTCTTCCATTTCTGTCTTCATTTTGGTTTTATGGTGATTCTCTGAGGAATCAATGCTGCCAAAGTATTTGCTGGTGTGACTAGTTTCACTGCTACCTGTAAAACAGAGATTTAGCATTTCATTATAAATTGTCCAGTGCATGGATTATCTGAATGTTTTTGGGTGTAGGAAAGATTAAAGAGAACTGAATGTATAAATACAACCACTATTCTACTACTTCTTTTTTTTAAACAGAGGGAACTCCCACCCTTGAGTAACTGCATTATTCTTCTAAAAACTCAAATTCTTAAGTAAAGTTTCCATTAAATTTCAACAGAATCATCAGCTCACTTTATTTAAAAGTTTTAAATGAACATGAAGGAGTATGGTCTTTTTGTTATTCCTTTACACCTGCATAGTATCTAAATGCCTGTTTTACACAGACTTAGAAAAGGTTCTATTCTGTAAATCAAGCACAACAGAAAAACATTTGTGCAATGCAATAAGAAAGAAATTAAGAATAAACTATGCAACAAGGAGTAAAGACAAAGCTTTTCACTGGCTGTTCATGGTGTTTGCAATACCTCAAACCCTTCTGCAATGCCAGGAGGGTTCTGGCTGCCTGAGTTACCTGTTCTGCTCCCTGACATGCCACAGCCATTGGACCCAGAGCCCAGGGACTCAGCAGCTGCAGACACACCACTCCCTGAAGAGGCTGAGCCAGTGCCTGAGCATGCATCCTCTTGCAGTAAAATGTCCAGCAGGACACTGGACATGGAGAGTTCATCGCTGTTTTGGGCATCCATTGGAGATTCAGCCTAGTGATAAGGAGAAAAAATGAAATCAAAAAACCCAAACACCAAAAATCAAAGCTATTTATTACTAAATGTAATAGCTTTGTTACTTTAAATTGATAAATTCTCAGAAATTATGCCTCAGGGTAATTAACAGTTCATAGTTTTGCAGTGTCCATTTAAATAAAAGGCTATGAAGTTGTCAGCACTTCTCTACACTTAACACATCAACGTGAACTTTAACCCAAGACCATCTTACAAAATTAGCTCAACATTTCTCTTAGACAAAAAAAAGTTCCTACATTCCAAACTAGAGGAGACAGACAAAGAGGATGGGATCAACTGGTTTGAGAAGGGCATATGAGACAGGCTTTATTTATTAATATATTTATTACTAAATGTAATAGCTGATCATGTAAACGATTAGTAATAAATCCATTTCACTTCATATTGTAATGTTTACATGATTATTCAAAGACAGTCACCAATAACATATGCCAAGGAATCATGAAGTGGACTGACAGGCAGACAGAGGGTCCTTCAGTAAGACCAACTGAATTTCTCTTCAAAAAATTAATAATATTGTATTTCCTGTTCATTTTTGACAGCACCTACTGTCCTGAACAAGTCAGATTTTACCCAAGCCACTCACAACATACTAGCAATTGCTCCTACCATAATCTACCTCAAAGGATTTGCAGCAACAGCCCTCACTGTTCCATCTCCTTGAGATGAGAAGGAAGAGCAGCATTGAGAGTAGTAAGAAAATATTCCCAGGTGCTTCCCAGCCAAGATCACTTATTTGTATATTTTTAAGGGAAGGAGCATTAACTACACTAATTTTTAACCTAATCAAAACTTGACTGCAAATCAGTTTGAAGATTAACTATTAGAAATGAAGGCTGCCAGAACTTAGCAAAACATGTAATGATGGAAAGAACTGACTTTACCCTGAACACATTCCTGAATAATGGAAGGAGGCAGCCAAAAAAGATAAAGGATGCAGCTCCATCCCATCAGCATTTATAACGATACTCTATGGTGCCTTTAGAAAGCACAAATAATAGTTTACATATTTCTACCATGGAAACCTTTACAGACATGTTACTCCATCTCAAATTATTTGTTAGACTGATTTATCAAACTGAAATGAGCCAGGAAATAAAAAACTCCTGAAGTTACCAAATAGTTCAGCACAGTTTTAGTGCAACAAACAAAACAAAAATAAAGTTATGGTCTGCAAGAAATGATGAATTCTTCTTTTACTTTGGTTGTTTGTTTGTAAACACAGATGTGATTTTAATTTAACTCTGCTTCTTTCAGACCACTTACAGATTGTTTTTCCCATGCACACAAATTCACTAGCACAAAAGTTTTTTTGCTAAAAATGAAGTGCCCACATTATTTTACTGTTTATTTCAGTGGCTTTCAATGGGCTTATCCATATTCTTATTTTTTTCAATGAAACAGAACAAAACTCTTTCAGGATATATTTCCAAGCTTCCTAGTGTAACTAGGAACTTCAGAAGAATGATGAGGTAGATTTAATTTTTAAAGGTTGAGCCTATTCTAAAGTCTGGACTTGATGTTCAGTGTGCTGAAGTTTGAATTTACTGACTACAACTGTGAGTCCAGCTCCTGGCATTATATAACCTCTGTCCCTTGTTAACAAACAGGTCCTGGAAGATAAAGGACTGAAAATGATGCACCAGAGCCAGGAGAAGAGGGGTGTGATGCAGACTTACAGGTAAGGATTCCTTCCCGCTGCCGTTATCCGCTGCCCTGATACTGCCCATGGCTCCCTCCTCGCCCAAAGGCCCGTGCAGACCCGCAGGAGCTCCGCTCTCCGCGGTTTTTGTGGTTTCTTCCAGCTGCAGGAGGTTCAGAGGAGAGCTGCACCTCGACTGGAACAGCGGCGGCGAGGCCTGGTCCCGAGGAGCCGGCGACTGCGGAGTGCACGAGCGGGAGGGGTCGTTGCGCGGCTCCGCCACCGGGGCCTTCTCAGCCTCTGCTGGGGGGCTGCACGGGAAAGGCTGTGCTGGGAAAAACGCCTGCTGTGGGAAGGGGCTGGCCGTGGCAAAGGGGGGCTGTGCTGGGAACGCTGTCTGTGAGGAGAAGCTGGGGTGGGCAGGGAAGTTGGGCTGGCTGGGGTAAAGCGTTTGAGGTAAGTTATTGTTCATCTCTGGGTACACGTAGTTGGGGAGCACAAGAGCCACCACAGGGGTCATGAAGGGTGCAGAGAACTGGGATGGCCCTATAGGGCAAGTGCTCCCGGAGTCTGGCAAGTGATTAAAACCAGAGAGAGAAGTTTCAGGAGCCGGTGGCACCGTCCCTGCTGCTGGAAAAACAGGAAGGGAATATGCAGGCATGACAGTGGGGAAGGACACTGCTGAGTAGCTGGCTTGGGAAGTCTCCGAGGGTGACCAGGCTGTGGCATTTAAGCCCTGGAGGGGGAACCGGTGGGGGAATTTAGCTCCAGAAGTTGTGCTGTCTGAAGATTCCTGTGGCTTAATGCGCTTCGATTTCCTGTTCTTCCCACTTTTTTTCCAAGGCTGATCCGTTCCAGAAGTGGCGTTTCTTTGTCCGCGGCCACCTGCAAAAGGAAAAGTTGTAAGAAAGGTTATAAAAACAGAGCTATACAGGACCTGTGTAACTATTTAAATTAAAAAATAGAGATAAAAATCTGACAAAAATGCTTAGTAGTGTCTGACTTCTGTTACGAGTCAAGTCAAGTCCGAAATGAGAACAAAGACAGATCATATCAAGCACTTCTGAAAATGCCATCCAGAGCTCCTAGGCCTATTAGAACAATCTCACTTTTACTGCTAGTCTCTGCCATTTCCATCCTGCTGATCACATAGGCAACCAGACCATTATCAGATTGTCTCACCAATTACACAAGAGTGGAATGGGGAAAACTGGAAAACAAAGGAGCTGAAAACAAAACAAAAACACAAATCTGAACAAAAGACAGATGGCAAGACAAAAGGAAAAGAAAAGCAAGGGAATACATCACAGATACAGTGAAGCAAACATCCTAAAGCAGGTTTTTTTGTCCCTTGAAAGCAGATGCATGACAGTAATAGTATAGAGAACAGGCAAAAATCAAAATATTAGTTACTAAAGTGTCTATTATGACACTAAAAGCAATATTCCACTTTAAATCTTTTAGCAAGATTTGTCAGAAAATTTTTCTGTGGGTTTTGAAAATAGCATGCAACTGTCACTGTTCACACTGGCCCCATGAAACAACTAAAAATGGAAATGCCCTCCCAACAGGGTTTATTTTCTATATAAATACAAGTTTTACTGTGAAAACTATTGCCATACCACGTTCAGCAGGCCGTCCTTTTGGTTTATCTTGTAAGTAGTAATTGCAGTGTGATTGAAAAATATTAAATCTCTTTATTTCCTTGAACTTATTCAAGAAGCTCTGCTCCTCTTTTTGCGTATGTACTGCAAGGACCTCCTTTGTAAGTCCCAGTTTTTTAAATGGCTCCTTCTCTTGATTTATGTGTGCAGAGCTGGATGGAGGGGCAAGAAGTTGGCCATCTATGATTTCTGCTCCACTTGGACCATCTTCTATCATTTCTACAGGAACAGAAGGCAAAACACTCAAGATGAAGCAAAGAAAGCCCTGTACATGCATTTTTAAGGTATTACAATTCTGTAATAATTTTGCTGCAAGTTTAAGATTACACATTCCATCCCTATCTCTTCCACTTTCTAAGCATCTTGGCTGTAAGAAAATGTAAGTCATGAGCAGACATCAGCTGTTCACATGTCTGAAATTTGAACTTGCTAGCACTTGCCATCTTGAAGAAAAAATATTAGCAGAAGTCCTACCTAATTCAGGTTGTGTTTTTTTGTCTCCAACGTGAACAATGGTGCTACTGTAGCTGCACTGACTGGTGAGAGACACAACACTTTCAGGCTTGCCAGGTAAAGCCAAAGATGTTAAGTGAGCACCAACCACTGGAGGACCACTTGATTTACCAGATGCCTTCAACACAGCAGGATCTGTTAAAAGAAATAAAGTTGCAGCTTACTGAACATGAACAAGAGCAAATTCAAGTTACATGCTGCTAGGGTTGCAAAACAGTAAAGGCCAAACTATGCTTGACAAGACAAAAAAGTGAACTTTTTACTTTACACATTCCAGGAATAGATTGACTGTGGAGCAACAAATGCAATCCTCTAAGCCCATGTACAGCCAAACCAAACCTCTCCAATGAAGGATATTTTCCTCTTTTTCTAGTCTTCACACTTCTTTCATGGCACAATTTTGGAAGAAATTTTCTAGCCTCTTCCAGCCCAAGAATACAGCTCCCAGAGTGTTGTACACTGATTTCTTTCATTAGCTGGTTACTCTAAGAGCTTTGTTTTGAGCATGCAGCTATTTGAAATTCTCTCCCATGAAAGCTACACACAGCAATCCAGCAGAGGTCAGAGCAGTGCCTCACAAAACAGCAGTAAAACATTCCTCCTCTCATGGGAATACTTCCATAACACATATTTAAGATCTAAAGTTTGTCTTTTTCCTGACTGGTGCCTTCATCTGTCTCACACACCAGTGCAACAAAGAGCTGGTGACCCACATCACCTCCTGCCAACCAGAACCACAGAGACACCAAATTACAGCATTTCAATTCCTTCTGCAGGACTCTTTGTTCCTGGCCTACTGATACCTTCTAATTTGATTCTAAAAGCTGCATTAGAACTTCTTTTTGAAGCTCATCACATAGCCAAGATCATTCCCACAACCAATTTTTGAGAAACTCCACTGGACACTCTCCCTGCAGCCTCATATAATGACAAGGCAGAACGAGCAAATCTCATTTGCATGCAGTTCTTTACCAACCTCACAATCCTTGTACTAACCAGTTACAAATCTTCATTTAGCTCCCCATCCAGACAAGGGACTATGTCAAATGCTACATCTAAGGCCTAAAAAATTAACTGAATGTTTCTGTCTGCAGCAGACTTCTTAGACAGCTTGCCTCAGTAATCCCAAGCTTTTTGTTTTCATGGATGAACATTGGGTTCTAAGATCTTACAAAACACAGAACAGTCCATGCTGCATTTTACCTTCTCTTGATCCTTTTTTTAAGCAGAAAAGTAATATGCATATTTTTGTTGCAATTAATTAGCTGCTAGGTTCTTCAGCTGATTGTTCTTATAAGTCCTAACTGTGAAATAAACTTCCTACATTTGATAATGATTCAAGTCCTGAACCTCAAAATCCTACTGTATTTTGCACAGTACTCATTAGTTCACTGCATCTACAATCCAGATATGCAATCAACTACTCAGTATTTTAATTGTAAGGAAGATATTAATGATAGAAGTTAAATCACCAACACCAAACACTGAGAAAGCAGCTGTGAGGCCATGCCTAAGATACACTTGTCATTATTCTGCAAAGAAGTAGCATCCAACTGCTGGCCAGCAAAACTTGGCCATGAAAAAGCTGTGATGTAGAGTTACCTCCCAATGGCTGGATAGAATTATCAGCTGCTTTTTGTTCATGAACTCCAGAACTCAGTGATGCAACACTTGTTGAAGGTTCACATTTTCTTTTTGCTGTACCAGGCACGTTACAACTCTCCAAGTACCTAAAATAAAATGATTTAGCAATATTAGACATACAAGTTCTGTGTCCAGAGGTCAAGAGTAATTTACTCCCAGGTTGCTCACCTGATGACACTGTCCAAACAGCTGATCTGCTGATAGGAATACACAGGCTGTTCTTTCCAAGCCAGCTCTTCAGTAGTCACATTTTTTGGAGCAGCTGTTCCTGCAGTATCCTTTCCCCCTACACCTTTCACCTGACCACCAGCAGTATTCTGTTTTTCTGTGGAAACAGATACTGCTATTATGCAATTAAAACATTAAATCCTTACAAACTCCCCTAAAACCTAGTAAAGGTTTTTCATTTCTACATATTTAGCAGGTCACAAATTAACCACTGTAATGCACTAATAAATGAATATTATGTAAACATTTTCCCGTCCTTATGGGTTCTTGGAGTTATAAAGTTTAATTAGGTTGCATATGGATCCAAAGGGAATAGACACTATGGCTGTAAGAGAATATACATCATTAGGGTTGAAACACTCTCAGCATGAGGACAACTCTAGTGCCCACTTAAATTATTTCAACACAGCAGCTTTAGGCCATGCCTTAACTGTGTTACACCACTGTTGATTGAACACAGCCAAACAAAATACTTTCCTGGGCACAGGAGAGAGACACAGGACAATATAATCTGAATTGATAAAGGGCTGTCATTATGCATTGATTAGAACTCAACTAGAAAAAAAATCCTGCTGCCATATTATCCAAGGCAGCAGCACAAGAGACTAGGAACTGCTAATGTCTTACCTGCAATAGACTCTTTCTTATAGTCCAGTTTTGCTTTACTGTCAGTGAAAATATGTTGTCCTTTATTCTTGACCTTACGGGCATATTGACAAACCTCCTGAAAGCAGTTTGGGAAGAACAGTTATTTCCAAATTTTGACACAGAACATGTATTACAAAATTTTGACATAAAACATTTTGCATAGTGATTCCTCAGTAGACTAAATCTAACCTCAGTTAATCTCTATCTTGCATTTAGTTTGATCACAGGAGAAATATGTATATATACAATTTTATTGAGCAGTTGCAGAAATTTGGAAGGAGAAGAAATTTAAAGTATGTTTCTTGTAAACAATTACTCTGTATTTTGTGTAATCTGTTTGAATAACTTGGACAGGAAAATATAAAATATCCATTACAAAGATGACTTCAGGAAAAAACCAAACCTATCACTTGGTAAAAAAACCAGAAGTCTAACCAAGCACAGACAGGATGTTACAAAACTGGACTGTAACAGCCTCACTGTCTGTGGAAATAGTGAAGGAATGCCAGGCATCTATTTCCCTGTTAAATAAGAAATCCTGAGACTTCATCTGCTTACTCCACCAGTGTTTAAGAAGCCAGGAAAAGTGACCACCTTGGCAAGAGCAGGAGTCTGCAAAGTCTGATCACAGAAGCACAAATCAGATTTGGGAGAATTAGCCTACAAGCCATACAACTTACCAAGGAAAATTTTTGGCTTCAGAATTAAACACGAAGTAAAGTTCTAAGCACAAACTAGACAATTGTTTTATTCCATTCAATTTATTTCATACTATATAACTGCTGTATTTTTGCAACATTAAAAGTGATCAGGGTCAAGCTATCCCTTGGTTATGCAGGTATTACTGCATTTAATCTTCTTACTTTCATTTGGGAAAACAGATTTTTAATTACAGACTCTCAAAAGAAACTGCTTTCACATATCCAGCTGGTTTTCCTAGAAACACAGCATATAACATGTAGCAGACATGAGATTAAGTAACCACACTGTACAGGTTTAAATTGTTTATAACACTGACTTTCATGTCTATCACTGTGCTTCAGTACCCTGAGGCTTCATCTACACCACAAATGTTTATGCCCTCAGATAAAAGGGTTTTTCTGTATTAAACAAAAAAAGAAAGATGGCATTTTTTTTATACTTTCTCCTATTTCTAATTTGAAAACGTTGTTCTAGAAGTTAAAAATCCCCATTTAGTTTGCTTTGTGCCACATACTAGAATGAGAAAAATTCAAAACCTACTGGTTTATCCTTATGAGTGTCTTCATTATTATTTCCTGTGCTGTCACTGGAGGATGCCACACTCATCAAGTGCTCATGTGAACCATTGCTACCCAGACTTCCATAGCCACTGGATCCACTGTTGTGTACAGGCTGTCAAAACAACATTAAAAAAAAAAGTATGTATACACACACACCCCCACCTCAGGACACCAGTAATTCCATGTCAGGAAAAGAGATTTTATTTTACGCTGGGTTTTTTGTTGCTTGGATTTTTGGGGTTTGGTTTTTTTTTTTTTTGGTCTTCTTTTGTTTGTCTGTCTGGAGGACCCCATAACTCCACTAAATTCTTAAGATATCAACTGGAGCTTTAGCATACTTCAGTAAGTCATGTCTGGTAATCATGAGTGCAAGGAATTCCCAGGGTCGTAGCCAAAATTCCAGAACATCCCACCAGATAAACAGCCTTTCCTCCCAGGAAAGGAGCAGGAGCAAAGCCCTCACTGTACCTGCAGCAGGAGCCGATAGATCTGCTCAGTGATCTCCTGAACACTGGGGTGAAGGATTCTGTCCTCTGTGTAGTTGGGAGCAGCAAAGACATCTTCATTTAAGGGACCCCTGCACAAACCAAACATACACCAGCTCACTGCAAATGCAAGTGTTTCAACCACACAGACCCCAGTTTCAACTTACCACCTACATATCCTACACAGA
Organism: Promerops cafer; assembly: GCA_013398275.1. Classification (NCBI taxonomy): domain Eukaryota; kingdom Metazoa; phylum Chordata; class Aves; order Passeriformes; family Nectariniidae; genus Promerops; species Promerops cafer. Next base: position 211,186 of record VZSE01011984.1, read on the forward strand.
ATCTAATGCTTGCTCTGTTCCCTCAGTTTAAGGCTCTCTGTATAAACCTGAGGGAAGGGAAAACAAAAATATACTGACTTACGTCCTAACTTTGTGTCTTCCAATGATAAATGAAACTTTTCGACTCCAAGGGTTGATGAAACTGGACCAGCTGGTGTCCATGGTGATATAATCTCCATTCCTCGTGCAAAACCTGATTGGTGAATAGTCAAAAGGCTGCCCTCCATACTGAAGAACTGCAATGAAGGATTCAAACAAATTTCAGATTGAGGTTAGCACAATTCCACCTAACGATTCAGGATTTTATAATGAACTGTACATTCATGGAGGGAATGGACATTCAATGTACTTCCTCTTCATGGAGGAAGATGCCACTTGAGGGAACAAATACTGGGTACATTGATACATTCAGAAATAGTGAGCTACCAGAATAAGCAGATCTTCATAATTTACTGGACTATGGTCAAGAAAATCACCTTTAGAATACAGCAAGCTAAAGAAGGCTGAAGAAGGAGCTTTACAAACATTGCCAGAATGGCTCTTATTTTCTTCTCCATGAAATAAGAAAGACCATCATGTAAGATATGATAACTTCTATCACACCATTCTCAAGAAAATTTTCCTTTTGCATGAAATATTCATTTACAGTCAATTTGTTTACAATAGATATGCATGCTTCATAGAAAGTACAAAACTTTTCTATGAGTGATTTCTCATTTTCATGGATTTGCATTAAGAATCAAGTTGTGCAGTAAAAGATTCGGTATTTACTTGTGGGTAAAGATCAAAGCCACAATTAATTTTCTCCTACTATTGTTGAGGTCTTTTGTAGTCCTTATAATTAACTTCAAGAAAAAAACTGTATTTCTGGCACAGTAAGAGTTACGTACTTTTTTTGTGAATTGCTAGCATCAAGGGTCTGTCATTTGGGTGCAGATGCACCAAGACTGGTGTTCCTATTAAATCCTGAGGTAGGTATCCCAACAGAGGTACTGCTCTGGAGAAAGAAAGACAAAGAAAACATAATAAAAATCAAGTAGAATAAATGTATACTTCATGTTTGAAATGTTTGCATTTTAAGCTTTCTTTGCTGTTTTTCCTGTGAAGAGAATGAGTAATTTTAAGTTTACATCTGGTGAACAAGCAGTGCCAAGTTAACAACAGTCACAAACTTAGGGCAAGGGGGCTTTGTTTGTGGGGTGGTGGTTAGACCAAATCAAGGAGTCTGCTACGGCAGTTCTGTCTTTTCTTTGCTGCCTAACTTTAGAGGATAAATACTTACCCTAATTTTAAAAGAGCATTAATAAAGTTTAATCCTGTAAAACTCTCATGTAGGTAAATAGTACCCCAATCCCTTGGCTGGGAGCCATGGCTAAGGATCACAGGATTACCAGAGCTGAACTAGCACCAGGAGAGCTGACCAGCACCCAAGACAACTTTCTCAAAGGCAGGTGAAGAGTTCAGCTCAGAGGAGCTGCCTGGGAGCAAGCTTATTAACTAGAGAATTAAAAGCAATGGTACTGAATTCCTACAGGTTATCCATGACCGCTTCTAGTGATGTGAAAAACTAATTTATCTGACAAAATAATTTTTATTTATCTCTTCAAGCTTTTGCATTAAGAATAAAGAGTGAAAGTTCACTTTGCACCTTACTCTGAAGGTTAACCACTGAAAATGTGCTTTGGAAAAAAAAAATGTACTAAGTCAACACCACTCAGTGACGTTTAAGTTGCAGATGCCAAGTCATCTTGTAAGCTCAAAATGCTGTACATCTTCCCCCCAGCCCCACTCACTGCCAAAGGCCCAGGGGCAGGCAGATATCTGAGTATCTGAAGAGCTTTAATGAAGAACTCAGGGCCAGTGCACCAGACAGGGCATCTGTGTCATGTAGGAACTCAAAAGCATTATGCAGCAAATGCCTTCAACACTGCACCTCCAACAACCCACTGGAATTACATCAGTTCCCCAAAACATCAAACATACCCTTCCAGCAAAGAGGCTGAGAGGGGAGAGAGGATAGCAACTAATGCCTTATTATCAAAGCAATTAGTTTAATAATGAGTCTTAAAAGCTTGCAGATGAACTAAAGCAACAGAGCAGAAACTGGCATGGAACTCATACCAAATCACATCACTTTGACATACTGACATTTGGAAGTGCTGCCAAGTTCCAAGCACATGAGAAAAGTTGTGCTGCTGGAGGACTTTAAAATCTCAGTCAACTCCAAACAACTTCAGCCAGGGCTTCATCAAGTAACATAAGGCTTTGTTCAGCACTATTCCTGTTCTTTGCCACCTGCTTTATGAAATCAGGGATCTAGAATGTGAGACTGAGCTGGCCTTGCCTGCTCTGATGAAATGGAAACTAAAAGATGATCCAGGAGCTTCCCATACTGCTGGAAAAAGGAGTTACAAAAATGGAGTTAAATTTTCTTGATGGTGCCAGACAATAAAAGCATGGGCAATGGTCCCAGACTGGAGTCTGGAAAGCTGATGCTGGGTGTTATGAAAAGGTTTCTAACAGAGCAGTGCAACATAGGAGGTTTCCCATACAGATTGTGTAATCTCTGTCTCTGAAGTTTTTCAGGCATTACTGAGACAAGCCACAGCTGACCTCAGCCAGCACTGGGCAAGGTTTCATTTCAAGCAAAAGGATGGAACCAAGACCCCCAGCAGTCCCTTCCAACCCTTCTGTGCTCATGTAATGCTGTATTTGAGAATGATGTCTTGGCATCATTACGCTTCCTCATAATGAGTAACTCATATAAATTCAGAGTTTAAGTTAATAAATTAATTTTACGAATGCAAATACACGTGTGGCATAAGAATGGCTGATGAGGAGATGCTGCCAAGTTTACTTTGTGTTTTACAGAATGACATTTAAAGTGTCAAAAAACATGATTTAGAAGTCTCTTCATATTATTATTGTAAGTTACACCCAAAACTGCTTTAAATTAATTTACAAAGATCATTCCACTGTGAACTACTTACACCCATTACATGCATGAAATATCAAATATATTAAGAAAATACATATAGGAATGATCCATTTAATTTCAAGAAAATATTTATTTTCACTTAACGTACTCTGTGCAGAAATCCACTTGCAGAGTTCAGACAAATATGCATTCTTCCAACCCATGAACACGTACTGATTACAGAAATTAACTTTATTTTATGCAAGTCAAGCAACAGTTTCAGGATTATGTTATGAACAAGGCCCAGTCAACAGCAGGTGCTCAGTTGCACGTTTTTAAATATTAAGACTCTGCTTTCTTTAAGAATCTCCTGCTTTGTGTATTCCACCACACCCTGGAGAGCTTAAGAGTAACAAACTGCATATGCATGTCTTGGTAAACATTTATTGGGCTGCCAATGCTCCCAGGAGTTAAATAATTAAAAGCAAAATCAACTCCACAATCACAAGAACAGAAATAAATGGTGTAAAGTCCTAATTTCAGACCAAGATGCAATCAACCCTCCCTGGAAGTGTCAGAAAATGCTATTTGAGAACAAGTGGTAACATCAGACTAACAGGAAAGAAGCTTCCATAGGATCCACAGGGAAGGATTTACTGGACTTGCTCCACTCAAGCCCAAGAATAAGGGCAAGGCTCTCCACTCAGGAGTTCTGCCATTTCTGTTAAATGACTACTGGAGAGCACTGAGCTGTGGATGCACAGAGGGACAGAAGCTTTGCTCTGTGCCCTCAGCCTCTTTGTAAAGATAAACCCACTCTGCAGCTGCCTTGAAGCACGTGTGGAAAGGAAGGAGAGAGAAAAATCCATGAAGAAGATAGAACTACAGTAGATTAAGTAGTTATTTTATCAACTTGAGCTGTTTAGAGGGACTGTATAAGTCACAGCATGGAAAAACAGTTTGTCAGCATTACACTGTCTATCCTACAGAACTCAGCCACAACAGCTGCCTCTCTACAGATAAAACTGTCTCAGAAGTCAGAAAGTTCTTATTACCTTCACTCCATCTTAGTCAAACATCACAAAAACCTCCTTTCCCCAATCCCTCTCTCTTCTGCTGCATTTAAGGATTTTGCCAAGAATTAAATATTTTCTCAGAAACAAGATTTCTACCCAAAAAATACCACAGAATGTCAAAATTGTCCATTATACTCCTACTCTGTCTGAAGACACCCCTCCATCTCAACCTACAAAGAAAATTTTAGCATTCTTAGAATGCTTAAAAACAAATGGGACAATCTCAGCAGTCAGATGTTACCTTTGTAGCTAACTTAGTTTTTCCTAAGGAGAAAAAAAAAATCAAAATGAAGTGCCACATACAGCCCAAATATCAGAAACCATCACAAAGAAAATATCAAGGAAGGTGGAAAAGGAAGGGGAAAGGTGTTTCAAACTCAGGAATATGTGAATTCTCTTATCAAGTCAAGTCCCAGGGCTCAGGATTGGGTCCAGTTGTGTTTAATGTCTTTGTCCATGATCTGGCCAAGAGGATGGAGAGCACTCTCCATCAGTTTGCAGAGCACAGTAGATTGGGTGAGAGAGTTGAGTAAGGGACAGGAGAAGAGGAAGTGGCCTCAGGGCAGGTTTAGACTGGCTATTAGGAAACCTTTCTTCATGGAAAGGGTTGTCAAGGAACAGGCTGCCCATGGAAGGGGTACAGTCACCATCCCCAGAGGTATTTAAAAATGTGCAGGTGAGGCATTTAGGGACAGGGTTTAGTGGTGGACTTGATGATCTTAGAGGTCTTTTGCAACTTAAATGACTCTATGAAAGCTTGGTTTAGACCTCAGTTTCTAAGTCTTTGTATATACATTAAGATCACAGGTGGAATTTTTGTTTTTAATTTAGAATGTAAATACTTACTCTAACCAGCTTTCATGACTGCCAAAGCAATGTGAAGTCTTCAGCCAGTGTAATTTGAACCATTTTTAGGTATTTTTTTTTTCAAAAGCTCAAATACTGTATTGAGAAGCTGTACCTCTAGTTGTACCAGGGCCAGCAGAGAGCAGACAGCAGCATATTTGCTGAATCAAACTCAAAAAACTAAAAAACCCACACCCAAATGTCTCATACAGGTAATAATTGGCAGCACAGGAATTCTTTTGAACATGGGTTCATTGACTGAATTTATGTCCAGAATTTCCCAAGAGGGAAGGAAAGAGGAAGAACAAGTTGTTAGCAGGCACTTGAATACACTTAAATACCAGTGTAATATGTCCTCATGCTTAGTGAAAATGGGGGGATGTACTTTTCTGAGCTTAAATGCTCTTCAGTAGTTGCATAATTTTTTAACCCCATATAGATACATTATACCCTGCAAAGATACTGGATAGCTTGCTCATAAGTAAATTGAAAAATAATTTTTGTAAGTTACCTTTCATCTACATCCTGGAACAAACAGGTCGGTGTGTGCGTGGTTGTAAAAATCCTTTTGTCAGGAGGAATTCTGGGTGCTGGGAGAAAAATAAAAGCACATTAGCAACTGGGGGTTTTGCATATATAATACTTCAAGCTGCCAGTCCCAAATTCTGGCCAAGAGCATATAGGAAAGCAGCAATGACAGAGAACAGAAACAATTCTCTTTGACTTTAATAAAGCTTGAACAGTTCTTACTGTTAGGAAAGCAAACTAGTCTGTGTGCACTCAAGGATTACCTTCATAACCAGAATGGACTTTTTCTGCAAGCAACACACAGCAAAGCTGGTCTTCTGCTATTTCTGGATCTTGCACTTTGATAAGGTAAGGAGTCATCCGGAATGGGTGATAGCAAATCTCATTTTCCCGCTCCTTTCCCGCACTAATAATTAAAGAGAGTTAATGATTTCAACAGATTCATCCTACGCTAAATAAAATTTTAATTTATCCATTGTATTTCCCTCATGACACAAGAAATGCATGTTAGCTACTAAAATAGCACCCAAGATCTTAGCTTGATTGTTTTTGGTGGAAGAGAATCTAATTCTGATGGTATCCTTTGCATACCAACTTCCATTAAGATTGTGCTGTTCTCCCTCCAGCCTGAAACAAATATCCACAACAGCATTACATGGAGGTTTGATAGAAAAACCCAGCTCACACAACAGATTAAGTTACTTTGTTGTCCTTCAAAGGGATGAATTTACAGGGCTTTTTTATGCAGACTGCTATATCCCCTCGGTTAACACAAAGATCATCTTTTAATCAATTGTTTATTCCAGTTTAGGAGGAGTGAACATTCAATATTTAATAACAGGTGTTTGCTTAACCAGAATGCAAACATAGTAATGAAAACAACAACCATTTACACAGTGACCAAAGAAGAATCAGTTGTAATAAGTTTATAACAGCGGAGCTTAATAAAAGTAAAGCTTTTGAAACCAGTGTTAGTTGGACAAAACACCTCCAGTAACACCAGCAGTATTTCTACAGTACATCCAGTGCAACACTCTGGAGCACGGCATTACCTCCAATTCATTTCAAGTCTATTCATACCTCAATAATAAGTATTTATTTACTCCAGAAGTAATTAAATAATTGGATCCACTATTCTTGTTGCAGAAATGCTGCCAGAGAGGCAGTAAGCATCAAGAAATCAAATTGCACAAGAAAGAACATGAACTAAGTTGCCAGCTTTTCCTAAATAATAAAAAAAACACAACTAAAGAGGAGTGATTTGGGGCAGGGAAAGAAGGAAGAAAAGCAAACCAAAGAATTGTGTCCTCTATTAACTGCAAAAGAGACAAGTCAAGTTACTCTCAAGTATCTTCCTAGAGGATACCTGAGATAAATTTGAGACACTGGTTTTCTAGAACGAAGGAGACTCTGAAGCAGGTGCTGAACAGTTCTATTTACATGAACCAACAGCTCTATTTACTGCTTTCCAGAGCAGGAGATGCTGTACCACCTTCCTTTATGGCACAAAGGTCAATATTCACAGGGATTAACTTCCAAGATGCAGCTTCCCAAAATCAGTTCTGTTTTCTCTGTAGCTGCTACAGTTAACCAGCTCAAGGATGTGCCTATGTTTTGCTCTACAAGCACATTGTGAAAAAGCATGAATGTACAAACCATATGGTTCTTATAAAAGTCAAATACTTATGTAATGCTTGGTTTCATAACATACCACTAAGCTTTACAATATTGTCTTACCTGATGCGACAGAAAAACGATTTCTCTTCCATGCAATCCTGGGTGGAAGACTCTAGAAATATTAAGCATATTTCATAACAAGTTACAAATTACTAGAAGATGATGATATTTAGTACAAGAATTTTTCCTTAGATAATATTTTTTTTTAAGTTTATGTTCCCTGAAGTCTCTTTATGTACTGTACATAAACAATGTACATCATAAACAACAAATCTGAACATCACTCAGCTTCTAAGGCTGGCAGGTGAATCACAGCTCCTTGTTTATCAAGTGTTTTTCCTAAACATATCTACACAGCTCTCCAGTTCATGCTTACTCTTATCAACTCTTTTGCAGTACTTTATACCAGTGACCAAAAATGTTTGATTACCTAGGACCCCAAATCTGACCACCAAATACATTTCCTAGCACCCCTCTTCCCTCTTTTTCCTGAAGACTTCTTCTCATGTTTTGAGCTTATTTCCCTCCTTTTCCAGAGTAGCCACACACTGATTTCCAAGGGAAGCTCTGGCACAATATTTTGGATATTATATTGTTTGGCAGCTGATACACGAGAGAGTGTGCACACTTGTACTTACTGCATTTTTTAAATTTGAAGCTATACACAAACATAATTAAGCTACAGAAAATGTTTCAAGAAAGCAAAACCAAAAAAATTCCTGCATAACTGAGTAATCAGGATTATATGTCATTTACCACTGACCCTGTTTGAGCCAGAGGTTGCACTGGAGACCTCACAAGGTCCCTTTTGACCTGCTTTATGTATGCACTGCTTAGCACTTGTTTATTGCTGATTGTTTTTTAGATTAAATATGGTTCACACTCTGGCTTTACTTTGCAGATTTAGGAGGCAATGGATTGGAATTTCAAACATTTTTTAGAGCAGGCCTTGAATTTCAAGTGTTTAGCTGAAACAGTTGGCAGATATTTCTCAATTACTACCAGCTGAAGGTACATGGGTAAAACAATCCTACCACAAACAAATATCAAGTGCCCTGAGACATCTGATCCTTCATCATTAATTATGCCTAATATAATTTTTCTAAGGCTAGAAGAAGAGAGCTGTGATTACACTTGGTGAGTGCACAGTGATGACAGATGAAATACCTTTTTCTACACCATAATCAAGGTGTCCAGTATTCAAATCATAGCTATTTTAAAAAGAAGGACACAGAATATTGTCCCCTTTATTCTTGAGGAAGAGAAAATGGGAAGAAAAATTGTTTTCATTTGATTGCTAGTACAAGTGGAAAGTAAATTCACCATTCAGCATGAATTCCTGCTTTGTTTTCATTCATCATCTGGCTGGAAGGGGAATGAGAACTGATAAATAATGACATTGAGAAGACTTTTAACCAATAGACAAGTCTTGCTGATTTATAGATTAAATTTGTACACCTAGTGCTGCTCAGAGGTGCTGCTCAGGAATAATGCCCCTATGCTACACCCTCAGAAGCTGATGGGGAAGGATGGAAGGACATTCAAAATCAGTTCAAATATTTGCACTTGTGTGACTGAAAGAGGCTCAGAGAAATACCTGCTGTTGAGACCACTCACCAGCTCTATTGCAAATGTTCCATGATGGTAATCTGTAGGGGGTGGTAGAAGTATAGAACACACTGACATCCTGAGGTGCCAAGAACTCCACAAATTTGGCATTTTTAAAATAACCCTTCTTGCAGCGGAGAATAGAAGCAGCTTGATCAGAGATGTACAAAATTTTCCCAGTTATCAAAGAAACAGCTACAGCAAACATATCCTAAAGACAAAAATCTCAAATTATTTAGACCGTTTGAAACATTCTTCAGTGCAGCACATATTTCTGAGAAAAAAATTTAAGATATCAAAACATGAATAAGTTCAAAATGAGAATTCAGGAAATTTAATTTTATTACAGATGTTGTTCAACACAATGAATCTGCTCATCACGTAGACACAGAATATTTTTCAAATATGTAGTAAGAATAATACACTACTATTTACTGGCTTAGAAGCCCTAAATATAATTGTCTACAGTTCTATGATGCAGAATGAATTTACAAATTAAGAATTAATGACCTTCTATCTATATAACTTCACATTTTCCCTGCGCTTGTTACAGACATGATTTACATGTATGAAACTCAGGTGGTTTTGAAAGGCTGTTTGTGTTAGTTGCTCCATCCACAAAAAAAGAAAAAAGGGCTCTAAACCACTTGGTAAAAAATAATGAGTACACAGGTGGGAAGAAGTCCCACACACTTGCATTGTTTCTCTTCCTGCCACAGAGGAGCTCCCTGCGTCACAACCTTTAGTGCTCCATTCACTAACACTGCACAGGAACTGAAGAGCTGTCAGCAGAACACTGCTTTCACAAACAGATATTCTCATTAATTGAACAATGCTTATGATATTTGGCTGATTCCTCAGTTGTACTCTACACTTCCTATTTATTTCACCTTGTGGGCAGCCTTCACTATTCACAGATTCAAAAAAACTGACCTACTTCAAGCTAAGGAACGTCCCCCACCATGCTCTTGTTCTAGAGAATTCAGACTTCATATATTCAAACAGAGGTTGCAGCTCAAAAAACCAGCAGAAGATAGTCTAATACATTTAGATGCCATTATTTTTTGAAGACTCCATAACTTATTCATGAAATATTAGTAATATGGAAATAAACATAATTTTTAAAAATCATTCAAGTTATCATTTCACTGCTAGAACTACAGGGATGTCCTAGCTGTTCTTGTCTCTATGAGAACACAGCATCACTGGAGCCCACAGAAAGCCTGTGCCAGTTGCAAAGACCAGCCAAATCCCACAGAAAAGGACACAGTGATTCCAATATTTTTGTCACTCTTCAGCCACACTGACACAAAACTGGTGAAACATCAAAAAACCCCTAGTTATAAGAATAAGCTGAAGTGATTCACCATGTGCCTCGACTAAAATTTGGAAAAAGTTGACTCTCCAACTTTTGCAAGTGCACTGCAATGAAAACTAACTATGTCTCTCAGTGCTTGGAATCACAAGGACACAGAGATGTGTCACACCACCATCTCCAGGCACAGGGTACACTTCAGAGGCTCAGGGGGTTCAAGCCTACTTATTTCCCACCTAACCAACAGAAACAGGTTTGCAAAGTCTGAAAAGGCTCAGAGTTTCCTAACACCCCCTGCAAGGCAACAGGCAGTTTCTTCAGCTCTGTGGCCTAGCTAGCAACCCTTCCCTTGTAGGAAGAAGGCATGCCTGAGAATTCCAGTTCCAGGAAACATTTTCAATGCACACTGAGAGCCAGGGCACCGTACTCACTGCATTTTTCATGATGTATTCTGAGGTTATAGTCTCCACTTCTTCCACTGTGTAAGATGATACATTGAGACCAGCAGGTTGGGATTCATTAATCATCAACAACTGGTAATATTCCTCATTGGCTACATGGGAACAACAAACGATTTATAATCAGGACTATCAATAAACACCCAGCCCAAAAGCAGTAAATGGCAAAAATATTTTTTGGCATAAATGCAGAGGTTGGGAAGTTGGCAGTTGGGAAATCTAGGCACTATTCCAAATACATCATTTTCCCTGGTAGAGCTTCCTCATCAGTAACTCAAACAAACATACACATCTTAATCTACCCATATATGAATGGTCACGTATTTTAGTCTGACAGTTCAAACACTATGAAATTGTAAATTGTTTTCAAATCAATTTTCTAACTCAACCAAACAGCAGTAAAACATCAAGCCTCTAGAGAGCTGCTTCAGCTCCCTAAGGAACAAAAATTAACAAAGCCAACAAATAGGAACAACATGAAAATATCTGGCTGAAAGGTTTTCAGCCATAATACAGTTCTCTGTGTAGAGCTATGTTTATTTAAATTCCTGTTTTGAAAGTTTCACTTCAGCCAGGTTGGTATTATTTAGTCAGTATGACCCTTTATTACCTTTAACTTGTTTAATACTTTTAAGGGCATATTTCAATGTCGTTAGGACACTGGATTTGCCTTTGACTCTCTTCTCAGAAGGAAGGTGAGCTTTCAGCTCCTGCAATGTTTTCAGCAACTCCTTTTGTGTTTTGGCTTTAGTGGACTGCTCACTACTGTAAGAAAAACAAAAAACACAGCATCACATGAATGCTTGAAGTGACACATCATCATCAGAGAAGCCCAGATGTACTCTGGCACTTGTCATCCAAATCAGTTTGTACCACTAGCCTCATGAACTTTGCCAGTACTCAGTATCAGCTTCCAGAACTCATGGAAATTCTTACGTGACCATTCAAAATGAAAGATTTACCACCACCTGGAGTGTGACTGTAAAATGTACTCTGTATGTGCAACAGTACATATGCCCAAGCACCACAGAATTTCTGGGTTTTTTCTTTGCCACAGTCCCCCTCCTCCCTTTTTAGTGATATTTTCCTTAGTTCCTTTGAAAATCAAACTCAGAAATGTTCATGGACTTCAAAGAATGGAAGCAGGAGGTCCATTTGAGTCTTCACCTCCTGTTCAAGCAGGTTCTCTTAAGAAAGGTCCCTGAAAAGGGAATGGCAGTGAGAGAGCATCAAGTTAAGTAAACACATGGAGAAATCCTTTGAATAATGTATCCCAGCTAAGCATGGCAATACACTAAATAAGGTAAGGAAACTGACTGAATTTGTAAGGAAAAGAATCAGAGGAGGCTGGAGACAGAAGCTGCATTCACAGGTCTCAGGTGCATGTTCAGAAGAGCTGTCTCAGTGGAGAAGGACAAACTTCAGAGACTATCAGTGCCAATATCAGAAAGTTATCACTTTCCAATTCCTGATATCTCTCTCCATTACTGAGAGGTGCTGACACAATCACGAAGAGAAAAGGAGGTGAGGGAAGTGAGGGAGAGGGTAGCAAAGATGGATGGCAGATGGGTAGGAAGGAGTTAAAATTATAAATCACCTTGTCTTTCACATTGGAGATTTTAAAAGCTGATCATTCACAACGATCAAGAGGATTACAGAGCTTAAATCTTCCTGAAAATTTTTTCCCTTCCAAAGGAAGGTCTTCTCTTACCACCTGATTGTCATGGCTGATAATCTGTAAGAAGTTACCCTGGGCACTGCTGGAGAAACAATAGTCCTGGCAACTGTACTGCCTGACTGCAGCGGCCAGAAAAGCGGCTTCAGCTGCCAAGTAATTTTCAAGAGGATTTGTGAATGCTTTTCTGAGAAGTTTTAAGAGCTTGAAAAGGTAGATAAATCATCTGACAGGTGTTGGGTGTATTTTAGCAAAAATGCTTGCAAAGTGACCAAGCAGTACTAGAGAATACACATTGTTCTTGCTTCCATCACAATGCACAGTGAGACGTGCAGCATTTATTTAGTCACTGGTCATTTTGTACCAAGAAATAATGGCAAGGGATCAAACAATAGACTGTAGTACTCCCTTGGGAAACATTATGTTCATGCTGTGTATTAAAATCACGTGTACAACGTGGCTTGACAGTTTGGACTGCTGCAATCAAACAGGGCTTTGTTAATAGAAGTTCACAGAAGAACCCTTCATGCTGGCAGTATGGAAAAAGAGACAGGAAAGATTATGAAATAACTGAGCATACTGCTGGTTTGTAATCTCAGAGTGCAGAGTGCTTCATCAGAGTGGTCAGATTCTTCTGCAAGAAAAAAAAAAACCCTTCCAAATTAGCCTATGGCAGCAGCAAATACAGAAGATGGACATTCTTGGAAAATAAGTTACACAACTCCAGAATGTGTTTCCAGAGAGCATCAGGCACAGCAGGCAGCCACAGGGAAGGTGTGACTTGCAGAGGACAGAATAAGCAAGTTTATAAAGATATGAGCTTCTCATTTTGCTTTTTCTGGACAGCAAACTGGAAAGGTACCTATAGATATTAAACTAGAGTTGTTGGTTGGCACTGATACTGAATGCAAACCCCAGTAGTCTGAATCAAAGATTAAGCCTACAAAGATAAGTAGTTTATCAGACTACTTTAGTCTTCTCTTTAAAGATCATTCTCTACATATCTTCAGTCTCCCATTCCCAAATGATGATCAGATTCTGCTCTGTAATGCTCTAGCACTGTGCCTGATGGCTGGGGAGAACACTCTACCACCTGGATTCTTAATTATTTCTGAGCAGAGAGCTATTAAGAAAATTTAAAACACCAAAAAACCTGTAGTAAGTAACCCCTGCAAAACCTCGCAGTGAAGAAAATGGAATCAATGGGAAACAAAGATTAAGAAATGCCTTTGGTTCACTCATTCACACTAAGCAACTTAAAACTCTAGATCACAATTTCCAGCTGAAAATACAGCGTGGAACAAAATCTCCAGGTGCCTGCAAGGCAGACACAGAAAATATGTTGAGCAAGCACCAAATGGTACATATGAATAATTTGAATTTGCCACTTTTCTAGGAACTGCATCGGATAGAAACACATTCAGTAGGCAGGTCTTAGATATGGGTCTTAACACCAGCATGCTCTAGCTAGATATCCTTGATCTGCTCAGGACCAGGCTTTCCTCTCCTGATCTGACTTAAAAGTTGACTTAGAAAAACAAGTGCAGCAGTCTAAATATGAGCCTTCGAGCTACCAGGCTCTTCAAGGCTATCAGGGACAGAAGCAGAGTTCATACAGAGGGATTCATTTCTGCAGCTGGTGTCTGTGTTTCATTTATCCTTACACCCTGGGGGCCTGAATCCCAGCAAATGGAACACAGGAGAGGCAGGTGATACAGCTGCTGGACACCAGGAATAACCCAGCTCAGTGGTAAATTCTGGTGTTAACACTCCACCAGGTTCAGACTAAATTCCAAAGAGCAAAAAAAATTTAAAAGCTACAAAACCCCACTGTAACTGAAGCAATAGTCAAAGGGACCCACAAAAAAATAAAAATTACAGAGTTAAGCTACCAAATCAAAACTAAGTAACGTGACTTTAAAGGTTACCACACAGCTCACAGGGAACAGCAACAAAAAGCTCTAATTTAATCAAGGAGTTACTATGAGATGCTACTGATTATGGACAGGAAGAAATCAAAGACAGGATTTCTTGTGTAGTCGTCCAGGTTGAGGCAAAACAAAACAAAAAACCCAAAATATGACATTATTTAGTTTTCAGCATTTAGCATACATGCAAATTACTGATGAATATATGCCCATTAATTTACCTGCATCCACTGCTGGACTGATTGTGTTCAGAGTTTGCAATCATCAGACTAAATGCATTTGAGCTTGAACTAGAATAAGGAAAAGAGAAAAATATTAATATTTGAAAACCTAACACAAAACCTTTTGTTCGCTGTAGCTTTTTATTTTCCTACTAATGACTGGCTACCTTAAAAAAAAAAAAAACAACCAAAACCAACAACACAAAAACCCCAAAACCCCAACCCCAAATTTTAAAAGCTTCTGTATGGTACAACAGATGGGCACCAAAGCTGTAAACCTTTATCTAAGCAGCATAGAATAGCTTGAGTTGGAAAGGACCCATAAGGATCACTGAGTGCCCACACCCTGGTCCTCACAGAACTACTAGGGAGGTGGTTCTTAATATAGCTTTGCTCTGTCCAGTAAACTACTATTGAAAAGATTAAAACAGCATGGTTGCATCCACACACACAAGAATCAACTGACAGGTTTTGATGTACAATTACAGAAGTTGGTTTACAAGAAAATAAATAAGGCAAGTTAAACACACCATGATGAGAAGAAAGATGCAAATGATGCTGGCAGTGCAAACACCAGAGACCTTTTCTTCATGAATTGTATTACATAATTTACATCACATGAGAGTACAACTTAAGTAGCACACAGCTCCATGCTGAAGAGGCTTCATGCCTTAGTTACTATTCAGAAATATTGATTCAAATGTAAAAAGTCTTTAGGGCAAAAATAAAAGTGAAATGTATTTAATAATAGCTACTACCTTTTATGACAGTCTGAAGACTCCATGAGCATTGCTGAATCCTTCCCATTTTCATCAGATTCATGCCCATGAGAATCATGCCCACTTGAATAGTTTTCATTTGTGTCATTGCCACTGGAGTCATTCCCACTGGAATCATTCCCACTGGAGCCACTGCTCATTTCAATATCTTCCTGAAGAACTTCATGAGAGTGTTCAGGCTTTGCTTGAATTTCTGAATCTTCAGCAATCATCTGGCTGTGGTCACTTGGAAGTCCAGAATAATCACTCATCTTGAGCTGCTCTTTCAAGGAGAATGACAGAGAAATGTTTCCACTGATCCCAGGCTGCTGCTCAGGGTTCTGCTCCTCAGTGCTAGAGGAGAACCCCCAGAACTTGACAGAGTCCGTGGGACACTCATCAGAAACACTGCCAAGACCAAGAGCAAATCAAGCCATATTCAGAGTTTTTCCTCTGTACAAGCTCTGTTTGAAGTATAGATGCACAAATCTGAGGAGGAAGGGAAGGAAGAAAAGAAAATTATTTTCTTGTTTGCCTTGCTGACAAACTGGAATTTGCACTGACTGAAGAAAGTAAAAAATGACATGCATGGTTAATATATTCAGCATTTCAACGGGGAAATGTTTCAGTTAAATTGAAAATGTCACAATGTTTTATCATGAAAAAGGTATTTCATTTTCAGTAAAAACCCACGTGTAAGAAAGAAGGTTGAATAAACTGGGAAAAACTCCTGAAAAGCTCACATATTCCTTTATTTTCTATTTTCCTACTTAATACTCGTCAGTATTGCTGCCTAGATTTGGCTAATAGCTATTATGATTTTCAGTGAAACCATTCCACTGTCTTTCAGTTTACCTTGATAAAGAAAAAAACTCTATTCAGACATCAGAGTACTGCTTATTTGGTTTGGAGATAAATTGGGTTAGTCTTCTGTTTTATATTGGGGTTTTGTATTTTTTAAGATCAGTTGGGAGGGAACACCACTGTACTCTTCATTTCTTTCTTCATACAAAAGCTATGTAGGTAAGCAGCCAGAACATACAGCAGAACAGGAAAACTAAACACAAACACACCTAATCACCACCATCAAAAACTCTAAGGCATGAGTAACCCTGAGAATAATTTCATCTCCTGATTACCGCTAATTCGGAGGGGTATGATAAAAATTGCTTGGAAAAGCAAAGTTAAAACAAAAAAAAACCCATATCCTTGCTTTTAAACCAAATTCTAATGCACCAGGCTCAAAAATCAGTGTATACAGAGGTGAATCAAGGACAGACCAATACTGAAGTACCATCAAAAGAGAAGTACTGGAGAGCAGTTCAACTTTATTAATAAAAAAGTTGTATTTAATCTGACTCACATCCTCATCCATTTCAGCAACTCAGAGACAACAATAGTATAAAACTATGAACTAAGATTCTCTGTTGAGAATCTCTGTTGTTTTCAAGACAACAGGACAATGTGTGTTCCTTCCTCTTTGTTCCTTTAAAACATTCAAGATTACAATTATTAACTAATAAGCCTCTGACTGGAATAACAGTCAATAAAAAAATTCACAACCAAGTTTTGTTAACATTAACTACAGCAGTTTTGTCTTAAACACAAATAAATAAGTATTTATGTTTTAAAGAAAGACTGTAATAGAAAACATTCACAATAGTAATTTAAAACACACCATGATTCAACTCCCCCCAAAGCAACACCACATGGAAACTATTTTCTTACCCTCCTAATTGATGTTTTTCCAGACATTTCACATTTAATTTGCATTTTCCAAAACCACTACTTGCCTCCTCATTTGGTCAAAATTATATGCAAGATACCTGCTTTCATTTAAAAGTATAGTTTAAGGACATTCACTTAAGCTATCAGTAATGGTATAAGAACATAAATAACTTTTTTCCTTACAAGTTTATTCACAAGTACTTTATTATAGGTGACAACAGGTAAATGTCTTTCAGTAGAGTCAAATATACTTTTTCCTTCTGCAGGTATTCACTTTGGGTACTTCAGAGCAGATAAAAGAGAACTCCTGTGATGCTGCTGTACGGAACACTGTATCCAGGCACTGAATCACCCCTCAGCAGCTCAGACAGTTTTTTCCTAGACTAAGGTAAACCATTCCTGTCTTGAAAATTACATAACCGGAGCGTGCGATAAAGAAGTATTTACTCTGAGATGAAACTGTAGGATTATGTCACAATGGCACATTCTCTGGGGGCCAATGATTAACTAGGTCAGCCAGTTCATCTCTGATTTCATCTCTGTGGCAGAAGGAGCTCACACTTGCCTTGCCTTCCTCAGGCCACTCTGAGCACAGCTCCGCGGGCCCCGGCCACGCGCTGCCCATGCCCGGGGCTGCCCGTGGCTGCCCGCATTGCCCGGGGCTGCCCATGCCCAGGACTGCCCGCGGTGCCCGGGGCTGCCCGCATTGCCCGGGGCTGCCCATGCCCAGGACTGCCCGCGGTGCCCGGGGCTGCCCGCATTGCCCGGGGCTGCCCATGCCCAGGACTGCCCGCGGTGCCCGGGGCTGCCCGCATTGCCCGGGGCTGCCCATGCCCAGGACTGCCCGCGGTGCCCGGGGCTGCCCGCATTGCCCGGGGCTGCCCATGCCCAGGACTGCCCGCGGTGCCCGGGGCTGCCCGCATTGCCCGGGGCTGCCCATGCNGGGCTGCCCAGGGGGGCTGCTGCCCAGGCCCGGGGCTGCCCAGGCCCGGGGCTGCCCGCGGCCGCAGCGCCCAGGGCTCCAGGGCCATGGCCTGGCCTCGGCCACGCCTGGCTGGGTGTCAGAGGGACCAAGAGCAGCCAGGAGAGCCAGGATGGACGTGGCACAGGGAACACCTGCCCGGACAAACTCCTGGTACCGCCCAGGCGAGGAGCGCGCTAGAAATGTGCTGATCCATTTGCACCCAGGGGATGCTCTTCCCACTGCTGTGCAACTCAGAGCGTGTCTGCTTGAATAACTGCAGCCACTCTCAAAAGCCAGTTCCCATATGTCATTGACTCTGTTTCTCAGAAGGCACCGAGGTTGTAAGGCTCTATGGAGAGCTCCGTGAGTGAAGGTAATTAACCCCATCACGATTCAAATGAAGCTTTAAGAAAAAAGGCACTCACAGCATCTACCTTAAAGGAGGTCTGAGGTGTACAAAGGCAAGATCTAAAATATCTCATCCTATATTCTGTACCCAAGGTTGGAGTTTCTTCCTGTGTTCCTGACAAAATGCTCCTTAGAAAGGGCTTTAGATACATGAGAAAAAGTACTGTCATAATCAAAACACTATCTGTTAGGAAATTATATGTTTTCTTTAGAGATAGGGGAAAAGAACTCCCACAAAATAAAAAACTAAAAAAACCTAACTTTGGGCTGTTATATTTATTCCTATAAAGAAAACTATGTAAATCACTACTGATAGGTTTATAGGCATGAACTACCAAAGACAGACTCTCAACCATAGCCCTAAATTCTCTGAAGGTAATTAGCCCAATATCACAGTAATGCAGTATTAGTAAAATTGTGCTATTTATAGGAAGAGCAATGATTGTGCCACAGCTTTCCTACTCTGATGTAAATATTTTGTGTTTTAGTCTTGAGGCACGAGAAATCTCGTCTTCTGAATTCTGATGCCAGAGAGGATTACATGTGCTGTAGTATTTCCAGCCATGAGAATTGTTCACAAATATTTTTTTAACACAACCTTTCCTTGGAAAATTATTTTCCCAAAGTCTTTTCTGTAATCTTTGGAAGTTTAAGAGGCAATGAAAATGTGCCATAGCTAGCATGTAGAGTCTTACAGTTGAAATTCTGAGTTGTTAAACCACTGGTGAGTAATTTTTTCCACCTCCAAATATCATCTATTGTCTTGTCTCCTCCCTTCTTTCCCTGACACCCAGGCTAGCTTCTGCCAGGTATTTGTAGGAAACTTCAGCAGTGTTTCCTTAGGTGGGAGAGAACTGTTCCCACAATAAATAAATAAATAAACAAATATATCTGTATGCTATCCAATAACTTTTGAGGAGTTTTGTGTAACTCCTGGGACAAGAGCTGATTGATTCAATGACAGTCAAGCTTTCAGGGTTTTAAAAAACATTTTTATTTTAACCAATGAGTACAAATTAAGAGATTCACCAATAGAAAATAAATAGATACTGACCCTTAGGAGACACTCTGTGAATTTTTTTCCTCTTGATACCTGGCAGAAATTTGTGTCAAGAAGCAATTCAGTTGTGTTACTTCTGGTTCTAACTAACAACATGCCAGAGCTTCTGCAGCTTTGTCCACACCTAATAATTACATTATAGTGACTACAATTTGGATCCCAAGGACAATCACCCCAGAAAAAAAAGGAGTATTTGGGTAATGCAGAAAACACAAGTTTGTCATCTTTAAAGGAATGTTTCAAAAAGAACTGGCTCAGCTTGAGCTGGAATGGTTTTCTTAGGCAAGACTGGAAGATTGACGTCACTGAAAGTTAGTCTTGCACAAAATTTCTTCAGTTTCAAAATCTCAAAAGCCTCAGTGCCAGAGGCACATACCAGAGTAAGGAATACAGGAAGAGTAAAGAAGAAGGAACAAGAAAAATATTATGATAAACTTGCAAGAGCTTCGGAAGAAAAAGAAAGAGGAGCATTTCTAAAACAAGACTTTACTACTTTGGGGGAATCTTGGTGCTTTTTAAATTTATAATGTGATGTTAATATATGCCCTAACTTTGGAGACATTTTCTTAGAAGAGATTGGAGTAGCTGTGAAAAAAGCTCAGGCTGGCAATAACCCTCCACCATGCTCTGCAATTTAGATAAGGAGTGATGCAGCTGGCTAGACTTCACTCTCAGCAGAGAAAGACCTTTAAGTGGAACATCTGCATGCAGACACCAGCACTGTGCAAACACTTCAGGAGCACAGACGGTCAGACAGCACAGAGAGATTAATTATCTTTGAAACTAATCTTAGGGAAAATGACATAATAAATTGCACATATTCATCCCACTCATCTGCTTGAATAAATTCCCAATCACTAACCAAACAACACTGGAAGGCAAAAGCTTGCTCATGTTTTCTCAGTCTGAGGTTCTCTCTTGTTACCAGTTTGAGGAAGGTAATTGCATCCCATACCAAGTTCAGTAAGCATCTGAACATGGAAACACAAAGAGCTCTTTTAGGTATCATCTTGAAAGAAGCCGGATTTTTCTTTATTTTCTGCTCCATCTTCTAAACTTTTAAGGGATGTTGTCTATTTTGACTCGATAAATAAAAACTTTTTTTAAAATTAAATTGGCACAGTTAACTTTGATTTTAAGGCAACTGGCTCACCAAAAAAAAAAAAAAAAAAAAAAATTCTATTCCCTCTGGCAAAGACTAGAGCTCTCTAAGATCCTGATGCAGTGTGTGAAAGGCACCATAATTCCACCGAGCACTAAGGACAAATGGAGGCATTGATTTGCCAGGTTAGATATGCAGCAAAAGTCTTCTGGTTAATCATTACCTACAGTTGCTCCTTTATCCTGCAGTAAGACAAAGGAAACAGCCTGAACTTTAAATCACCCAAACCCCACACCAAAACAGGTATGGACAAATGCTGAAAGAAGTAATTGAGCTTGATTTTGAAGAACACCCTTAAGAAGGGTTGTAGAACACCAACAAGGCAGATTTCTTCTGAAACCATAACTTTAAACCCAAAAATCTTGTTTCAGCAGTGATCTGGTTATATTCAGAGATTTTCCTAGATTTCCTTTCACACAAAAACTATCATGTTTAGTACTGGCATATAAAGGATGAGAAACTAACAATCCAGAATCAAAATTATCCAATTCGAGAACTGAGTAAGAGGCAAACATCTCATGACTTGAGTCTAAATTTGCAACTACTATCAACTTACCAATATAACCAACATTCCCAATATTCCCAACAAAGCAAGAGCCACGCTACATTTTATGCCTACAGACATGTGAATATTCAGGTACTCTTAATTGTACTAGAACCTATGGGAGACATTCCTAACAGTCAGGAGTAAATTTTACTGAAGACCTGGTCAACAAGAAGGGCTTATAAATGTCTTCTGGATTTCTGTTTTGCAAAATTATAAAAGTTTTCTTATTTAGATGACAAATAACTAGCAAGGGTTTAGTCATAACATGCAATTCTAGATAGGATTGAAAATTAACTTCTACAATGAATGCATTCTCTCTCTGTGCAATTAGACAATAATTAAATGCTTGGGAATCAAAAAACGTTAAGAGAAAATGTTGGAAAACAAACAATAATCCAAGAAGTGACTTGTTCAACTGTGCAACTTCACCAACATTGAGAGCTTTGTGTTTTCCTGGCAAGAACAAATAACAGAATACCTTCACTAGGACTTTTCTAGGAAGAGGGGAAAGAAAAAGATGGCAATACTCTCAGATTATAGGAGACAATAACAAAGATGCTCAATTTCTTGCGAGATCTTTTTACTTAAAAAAAAAAAGGGAACTTTTTAACCAGATTACTTAACTCACCCAAGTAATCATGAACAATTTTGCTCTTTTTCTAAACAAGCAATAAGATGTCAAGGTCAATAAAATTATCAACATCTAGTATACCACAAATGCTCCCATAAAATCTGAATTTCAGTATTCACAACTTTTTGATAAGGATTCACCTTTCAGCTCAAGAAAATTCTGAACACAAGACTTATTTAAGGAAGTTACTAATAGTCTTATAAGGGTCATCTTCATTAACTACTGCTTTCAGCTGTCACTTTACAAAGGGAACTGATCAAGACACTGCCTTGTTCCAGAACCATCCAAGTGCCACCTTGAATTTATAGCAGCACCTACACAGGGAGAAGTCAGCATCAGATCAGGGCCCTGGCATCCACAGTGAGGATGCTTCCAACCAGATTGGTTCCTCGCTGAAGAAACTCAAACCTGAATTTAAGAATTAAGTATGGATTTAGGCTAAAAAACATTTTAGCTTCAAATAAGGTAACTCCCAGTTTATACCCAAAATATTGTTCTGAATGAGTCCATACATATGAGTGAAACCCCAGTTTAAAGATAACACAAATACAGAACAACAAATTTTCTGCATAAGCTCTAGAGGAGCAGGAGGGGAAGCATCTTTCTACTAGCATGAATCGTAACAATTATGTTTGTTTCTTACCTGTTTTTTCTATGAAAAGGTGGCAAAAGTGTTTATCAAGCTCCCTCCCAGCTAGCATCAAAAGCATGAGGTGCCTAGGTCCAGAGTCTCCCACATGCATTTAATTCTTGTCTCATCCTCTTCTACTGGAAATCTTTGACCATTACAGAGTCCGGACACCTCTATAACTATAAAATATAAAAGAAATACCTGGGCCCCCCAACAGTGTCCTCTTCAAACAGATACCAGAGAGATGCTCACAGCTATGTCACTCCTATGCAGATAAATGTTGGTTAAACATGAAACTGTCATTACAGCAGAGGAAAAAGACACAAATTTGCATTTTAAACACTTTTGCTCTGAAATAAAGTCTTAAAGAGTTTTAAAGTAATAGCATGTTCTGCACTAGATAAAATAACCCTTAGGATTCACAATCAGAGTGGTATCACACCATGTACAGTCTGCATGGGCTGACACAGCCACTGGGAGCACAGGGCTGGCCTCCCCAGCAGGGACAGAGCCAAATGCCTGATGTGGTCAGCAGGAGCTCCAAGTGCTCACCAACTTTGGCTGCAATATCATTTTATGGCTCTGTCTCACAACAGGATCGGTAAGAGCATTAAAGATTTTACCAGGCAGTTACAAAATGTCAATGCACATAATGATTGAGATCAAAAGAGACTTCTGGAGGCACCTTGTCCAACTCCCTGTTCAGGCAGTCTCACCTAAGAGCAGGCTGCTCAGGACCACCAACAGATGACTTTTGGGTATCTCCAAAAATGGATATTCCATAGTCTCTCTGGGCAATCTGTTCCAGTGTTCACTCACTCTCACAGTAAAAAAGGGTTTCTTTATAGTCAAAAAGTCTGTACTAACAAAGTCCATTAACATTATTATTCTTCCTAATAAAAAGTTTCTCAAGAGAGACACTGGGAATTTTGATGAAAAACAAAAAAACTGCAAGTTCTTCTAGCAAATCTAGCAAACTAAGTCTGTTGGTGCATGCCACAAATGAATGGTAGAATAAAAATCAGAAGTTCAGAAGGCCAACATTTGTGTGGCAGACAATTACATCATTCTGAGTGCTTCATCTGAATATGCAGAAGAAATGTTTGGACAGTGTTCAAATCCCAAGCTAACCACTCTGCAAGACAGCCCGTGCTAACATGCCTTAATTTAACATGCTGCACGTCTACCAACTGTTAAAAGTACATTTGTGTTGGCCAGACTAAAGGAAGAATTTATTCACAACATTCCGTCCTGCGTCACATCATGAAGCCAGTACAAGTTCTAAAATACTCATACTATGATATGCACTGGTTCTTTAAATGTTTTG
This sequence comes from Promerops cafer, assembly GCA_013398275.1. NCBI lineage: Eukaryota > Metazoa > Chordata > Aves > Passeriformes > Nectariniidae > Promerops > Promerops cafer. The sequence goes on from VZSE01011984.1 coordinate 234,651, forward strand.
CTTCTGTTTTTATCATAAACTGATAGTACAGGATTTAAATTATAGGCTTTATCTCTGACCACAAGAAGTGTTAGAAATTGCTGTAGCCAGAACTACTTGCAGATTTCACAGTTTTTAGCCTGAACATTGAAAATGTGGAATGTCTTTCAGCACCAGTTAAATCCTTGTTTAAAGGCAGCTCTTGCAATTCCTTTACACTAACTCAACTCCCTGCAAAATTTTCAATTAAAAAAAGTAAAAAAGGTTTTCAAAAGTCTACGTTTGAAGATATATTCACAGTAGCAGCATGTACCATTTTCATTGTGTATCATATTGGTTTCATGTATTTAACACATTTAAGAAGACATTAAAACATTAAGAAAGAATAGTCCTTGTAAACTATTAAAAATTCTCATGATAAGCCTTTCTACAATTTAATGGAAAGCAAGACAAATCTATACCAAAAGGATTTTTATCTGAATCAAAATGCCTGGTTTGAATGACTAGTATTTAAACAGTCTGAACAGAATTAGAGGCAGATAATTCTATTTGTTTTCTGTTATTTTTCAGAGGAAATGTACTTGTGACTGAGTATGCCCAAGTCCCAAAACACTAAAAGAGTTCACCTACAGATGGCATCTCCAATAAGGTGTTTTCCACAGAAGGAAGTCTAATTTGTTCAGTTTACGAAGAAGAGAGAACTTGTGACATTTCCTCACTTCCTTCCATACTGATATATATCTATTCTAAGCACAGAAGACTTGAAATATTACAAAGGAGTGAAAACCCTGCTGCAGGAACACACCTGTGATACAGGAGGCAAACCAAGCTGAACCAGGTTCACTTTCTGCAGAGAACTGAAGTCACACCTGCAGCATTGAAAAGAGTCAGCTTTTAGAACCTACTCAGATAACATTTTCCAGCTATAGAAAAACAGGATTGTTTGGGTTTTTTTCTCAATCATTTAGACTAAACAGACATTGTAGTGTTAATCCTCAAAATCTCAGTTACAATTCCATCTGTACTGCAATTTTACAGTACTATCCAGATCAGCTGTCTTTCCTGTCTAGGGTCAGTACTGTGGCATCATCACATTTAATGAAAGCACATTATAAATTTTTTTCACATCACAGATTACATTCCTCCACCATTCTCCTTTAATTATGTTTCCTTTTTTGCTCCAATAACAATCAACTTTTCTTTATTTTCAAAGCAGAGCACAACTGACCAAAAAATACTGTTGGAAGCTATGATTTGCTTTTTAAAATTCAAGTTTAGGAACATAATATTTTTCCCTTTTCTTCCTGAGCTATCATCCTGATTACCTAAGTAACATTAGGTACTTGGTCTTCTGGACATCAAAATTTTCCTCGTAATTCAAAGTTCCTTAACACCTGCAAGAGCAATCAAAAAAATGGAAGCTATTAAAAAACATCTGCACAGCAAACAGTGCAGATGCAGCACTTGATACTAACACTACACTAAATTCCAGTTTCATAAAGATTTAGAGAAGCCACAGCATTTCCATGTACTTCATGATTTGTGCAACAGGTCTTTAGAAATGTAAAGCCCTGAAGATCTCTAGTTTTGGGCATTCTGACACTACATTTCAAAGGAAGTACACAAAAGAGCAATAACAAAATCACAGAGACACCCCTGACCCTCCCAAGTTCAGAGTCATTAAGAAAGAACTGATATCACAAATCACTTTCTTGGGTACAGCAGAAAACACTCACCTCAATGAATGTACTAATCATGATCTTTCCAAATCTCAGAGTGTCATCAATATATTCCTATTAAAAAAAAGAAAAAAGAATATCAAGTTTTATAAGCAAGATAAAAATTTGTTATAGAATATAAATCAAGTCCATTTCGTAATGCAATACAAGTCCAACCATTTCTTCCACAGGTGAAGAACAATTACAAAGACTACAAATACAAGATGACAGAAATGCAAGAAATTTTACTGATAGAAGTATTTATTATTGTAACCTAACCTCTAAATTGGTTCCTTGAGCAATGCCCAGAATAACTACCCACTCAATTCTGTTCCCTTTATAAACAGAAGAAACCCCCCCAAATCCTGATTTCTGAAAGACCAGAAATAAAGCTTATTTTACCCTTTCAGGTAAGTATTCCTTGTGCTGTTAAACCCACCACCTGTGCTCAAGACTCCATGGTGGATCTGAACTGACCATCCCCAAGAGCAAATAGAAACTGTCTCTCAAATTTATTCTTTCACCTTGAATAAGAGACTTGGCCTAGAGCCAAGTTTAATTGCCGACAGGTTGGGTATTTGCCATGAAAAAAAAAGCAGCCTGTGCTGAGACATCTTGTAAAGACACTAAACACTGTCTCCTCCACATGGCCCATGCTAATTTCTAGACATCCTTCTTTCCAGCTACCAGTCTTAAAAAAGGTGCCTCCTTAAAGGTACGTAAAATTACTTGTATGCAGTGTGAATTTAAAAAAACCCCTTATTTACTTTGTAACCAGAAAATGCTATTGTCTTCCCAAGTGGAACTGGAGAGACAATTAAGCACAACATCAATAGTCAGAACTCTAATATTTGCATGTCAACTCTTACCCCTTTTGAAAAAAATGACAAAAATTATACACTTGAGGTTGCCAAGTGTTGTCACAGAAAGGAGTGAAAAATTATCATGTCCCACCATGCAGTCATATATTTCACCTTTATTATAGGTGAAACTAGATGTAAAAGTATCTCAATACCATACATCAACTTTAGTATTTGTTGACATTAAGCAGGATCTTTGTGTATCTACTACTCCTCTCCTTTAAGAAAAATGACATGCTTTCACCACATTTACTGTAGTTCCAGGCTAATGCTGCTCTTCAGACATTGCTGTGGTTCACAGCCAGTTCAAAATTTCAGTCAGAATCAAAGTCCCCTTCTGGGAGACGCTGTGCCAAATAAATTCTTGTCCCCAGTGCATCAGTAATCCACTCCAAAAAGCACAGCAACCTAACAAACACCATGTACTTGTCCTAGGAGTTGGATGTATTAGTACTGAAGTAAGAGCTCACAGGAGAACTATGGCAGAGATGGAACTGAAATCAAGTAAGTGCTTTTATACACTGAAGATCTTTGTACAATTAAAGAAACTAAGCAGAAACATAAAAGTACATGTAATAAGGTCAAGCACAAAAACTGTACTAAGATACAAAAGCTGCAAGGAATAAGGAGGATAGGAAGCGAAACCAAGGAAAAAAGATAAGTACTAGACATCCTCACCACTTCATCTTGTCTCCCTAAGCTTCAATTACAATAAATTGCAGGTGTTATTTAACAGTGAATTGCCTCTGTTTCAGGACAGGATGTTAGAAAGGCAATGTAGCTTTGGTTCTACTTTTAAAAAGTCAGTTCTACTTCTAAAAAAGCCATCTATACAAGGAAATCTGTGCCCATCTCTAACTAGTCTACCTGTAAGAAAAATCAAGTGTTAAGAATTACTGTGGTATGCTCAAAAACAGGTGGAAGCAAAACTAAAGTCTTTCCCAGACATTTTGGCATACAGATGAGGTTTCTTTCCCAGCACCAAATCCTGTCAGGATCAACACCGGTACTGCTTGTACAGAACTTCTGCAGCCTGCTCACACCATCTGCAGAACCTCCTCATCCTCTTGCCCCAAGAAATGCTTTCTGTGTGTTTCAGTCCACTCATGTAAACAGCCTGTTGAGTCACTACCCCTTCAGCATCCTCAATAAAATTTTCCTTCCTATTGGGAGAAAATGAAGGAAAAATGAAAACCATATTCCATGGTTATATATGATGAGGAAGGTAAATTTAGCCTCACTTCTGATTGTATTCTACAAGCAAAGTTGTCTAAATTGGACTACCAAAAAACATCAGAGAACTCATAAGGCTCCTGTAGGACTACCACATACTACTTCAGCAGCAGATGACCAGTAGTTGTGAACACCTGTACATAAACTTCTTGACTTTACAAAAGCTTTCACACACACAAATTCTCATAACCTCCCTTTCATATGTGGACAAGCAGGAAAAATGCACTTCAGAACCACTGCCTGGGCAACTCACACGAAACTCAGTATATTGCTGCTGTCCCTTGGTAACTCCTCAAGAGGGACAGAGCACCAAGTAGGAGGATTCTGCGCTGGTGCGAGCCCAGTGCAGGCACTCAAAGACCCCATCCACACTTGAAGGTAAGCCTAGAAACACGAAGCAGAGGCACAGAAGCCTGCCCAGGTCCCAGCAGGGCTGGCAGGCAGAGCAGGAGCAGGCTGCACAAGCGTGCCTGGTGATGTGCTAAGCCACTTAGCGGAGCAGCGGACACCCAGGCATGCGGAGTCCCATGTGTCCGGGCCTGCCCACTACACAGGGCTGCTGCCTGCGGCAGCACGGGCTCGGAGTCACTGCAGCCGTCTCCACTCGCTTTGCAGACGCTCAAACCATCCCACCCTTCTTCATTCTGCTCTTCTCTGCCACGCTGCTTCACGAAAACGGCCCGGGGCCGCAAGAAACCCCAGCAACAACAGCCAAACTATCACCCTCTGAAGTGGGGTTTTGACTGCTACCTCCTCTTTTCCCGCGTCCTTTAAACACTCTTCGCAGGAAGAAGTCCGAAGAGAAACACCCTCATCCCCTCACAAGCAAAGCTCTAGGTGTCAGAAGGCAGAGCTCTGCAAGCAAAGGCAATGCAGCTTTGGTTCTACTTTTTAAAAGTCAGTTCTACTTTAAAAAAAGTCTTCTTTGCTAGCCAATAACAGTGTTCCAGTCTGACCCCATAGCAGGGGTCAAGTTTAAGGCAGCAGTTAAAGCAGGAAAGCGGGCAGACACTTTTTACACAGGACACAAAGCAGCAGCATTACTTTCAAGACCAGCACTTTCTGCATCCAGCCTCATCCATAACCAAAAGAACAAGTAAAAGCCCTTTTGAGTAATACAACAATATCACAAAGAATAATACAGGTATTAATTGACTCATTTGCTGTTCAGTGCTGTTCAAGTTAAGTTAACGTAATGAATGTTTAAGCAGTTTAAAACTTGCATGACAGGGATATAACTGAATGTGGAAAGTATGAACGCAGTAAGACAATCCAGTTAAAAATCTCAATAATCCACCTCCCTTATAGAGGAATTCTAGGCCATGCAATCAAAACTGGAGACAAAAATTCCTTCTCAGAAACACCTGACTACCTAGTAATTATGATGTGGTAATGTTATGAGTATAATACAGTGTCTACAGGACACTCATGCCAGCTGTTACACAAGGCCTTGCTAAGAACATGACGTTCCTTTTAACATAGGCCAACCATAGCAACCCTATGGAAAACACTACAGTTGATCTAGACTAGTGATAATTTACTTGTTCTACTGGCTATCCTCTTGCTTTTAAACCACAACAAATATACCTCATCCCATGGTAACTTGCTCATTTCCTTATTCTTTGAGGGGTGAAAAAAAGATTTTCTGCAGTAAAGCAAATTCTAATACTGTAAAGATGTTAGAGAAATAAGGGTGTGGCAAGAACCCAGGAAAAAGAAAACTGTTTATCAGTCTGTATCTAAGCCAAACACTTCCTGGTCATAATAAACGTCTGAAGTAGAAGAAACATCCAGAACTCTACTGCCAATCACTCTCCCCACTTCACTCTATTCTAATACTTTGAGACTAAACTCCATCAACATCTCAGTTTACTAAAAAAGCTTATTACTGTAAGAGCGGATTGTTCAGGGACACGCTCAAGTAAGTTTACTAAGTAAACTGTGTTCTTACATTAATCTTATGACTGGAGGAAGAAAAAGTGGAGAAGGTATGATGCCAAGAATATGCTGCCTCTTTAATGCCTCTCTGTGGAAATCCAAAATGAGTAACAGTAAATTGTAAAAATGAAGATTACTTAGATTATCACTGACAGAATTAGTTTGCTAGAACAAATATAAGAAATCTGTAACAAGTCCCACCAACAGACAAATAAACAAAAATTCCAGCAAAACCATGAAGTCTTTGTATTATAAATGAAACCAAAAAACTTGCCAAATCTGAAGAAGTGCACAAAAGCCAAAACCCTGCTTTCCATGCCTTTGCCTTATGATCTAAATCAAGCCAAACCACTTTTTCACAGGACAGACCATCTCTTTCACTGCAGTGTTTGACATTCATGACACCCAACTAAAATATCTCCCTTCTACCTTGAAATAAACACTTGAAATGGCCAAAACCTCACCAAAACCTGAAGGGTATTACTTTTTTTCTTCGACTCCAGGCCAAAGGCCATTTCTTTTCCTCTATGTGTTACCAGTGAGGTAAGCAACCTCCACAGCCCAGAATCAGGACTCCACACCTAAGGACAGTGTCGTCATCACAAGACTAATACCTAGCTTTGCATGGAGCGAGGACACAGCCCAGTCCTCCACTTCCCCACTTTGCAGAAATAATGCAAGTTTCAGAGACAAAGGCAAAACAGAAAGATCACAAAACCACTCCAACACCTACAAGCATAAGCAAGAAGGAACTTGATGTTACAGTGCAACAATGTGGGCACTCTCCCTAATACCAATCAAACTGTGGCTGAAACAACACTGGCAACTTGGAAGGGTTTCTCACCACATTTACCAGGTTTTTACTCTACTTTTGACTTGACAGATACTCTTACCACTAGAATCATTAGAGAATTTCCACTTCTTTCCCTTTACTCCTGATAGCTATTCAATCTCAGATGGCCAAGGCAATAAATCTTAGAGTGTTGCATTTGGAAAAGAAAGGTGTGAGCTTACAAGGAAGATGGAAAAAGACTTCTTATCAGGGCATGTAGTGACAGGATGAGAGGCAATGGCTTGAAACTGGAAGAGGGTAGATTTAGATTGGACATACGGATAAAACAGTTGGACTTAAGGATCTCAGAGGTCTTTTCCATACTTAATGATTCTGTTTCTTTGATCTGAATCAATGCACTCTCTTAGCCACGTTACTTCTTTGGAACACACTTGCAAAGCACTGTAGTTTCCAAGTACCTGAGACCTCGTACCGACCTCATGGGAGGCCTTTTTAAGCTCTTATGGTACACAGAGAAATGCTGTGCCTTATTCTACCCTATTATGAAAAGTCAAATGTAAAGCATCAGCTTGACTGTTACCACGCTGCTCATCTATTTGCATGAAACTGTACTTACATAAAGCGTTTTGTAATCACGCATGTAATGGTATGCACCTAATGTGAACAGCAGCACAACGACACCGTCTCAAGGAACAGAGTGTCCTTGCAACTACAGGCAACACAAAGAACCAATGGACAGCACCTGTTGCCTGCTCTACCTGTAGCTCACGCATCTCAGCGGCGCTGAGGTTCTGTTACTCACTGCCACACATTTCCTCCCGTGCAGCATCCCGCCGGGCCGGTGGGACGCAGCTCGGTCCCCGCGCGGAGCGGGGCCCGCGGTGCCGCTCAGCGCCCCGGGACATGCGTGCTCTCCGCCGCTTCCCCCCGCTCCGCACCCCGGCGCTGCCCCCTCGCACAGAGGCGGCCGCAGCCCGCCGGGGGACCGGGTCTGGCCCCGCCGCCA
>VZSE01011984.1:243116-271979 GCA_013398275.1 Promerops cafer
GGCCTGGGCCGGGGCCCGGCCTGAGGCCGTGAGGGCCGCGGGACAGCCCCGCGCTCCCGGACAGCGCCCGCGCAGCCGGCACCGCCGCCCTCGGGGGTCACCCTGCCGGCGCTCGGTTCGCTTACATAAGGCAGCAGCGCCCGTATCCCGTTTCCTGGTGCTGCCGCCCGCGCTGGGTGCACGCCCTGGTTTCGAAAGTGCCCCCGCGTATTGTTGAGGAGGCGCCGGGTCACAAAGCAAAGGGCAGCGCAGGAGAGCGTAGGGCTGCAGCTTTCTCCCGCACCGGCCGGCAGCATCTGTCTGAATAACTACAACAGTGATTAATCTAAGAATTTCCGCGGTCTTAAACGTATGTACTCTTCTCGGGAGCAGTAGTTCTCCATACGGTAACACGTTACCATATGATTGCTTTCCATTCCAACTGTTTAAAGAAAGTTTTTCATATTTATTAAAAAAAATATTTCCCCCATCTGTTCAAGCAAAACATTCAGAGACCATTGACATTTTCCATCTTAGAGTAACAACCAAATAAATTCCTGTACATTGGTCACACGGGTTTTTGCTCAGGCCCCTGCACCATCCATCCTGCACTGGTGAGACAGCCTGAGCTCTGAGTTGCTACAGTTCAGTGAGATAACCCAATAACCCCTTGCTAAACACCTCAGCCCTGGTCTAGTCTCCACATCTGCCAAGGCTAAGCAGAGCAATCAGTAGCTGAGAAATTAATGTTACTTTATCCGTATTCTGAGCTTCCTCTGTCTCCACCATGGTACATGGCTTTGCAAAGAAGGAACAGAGAATGTGCCAAAGCCACGTTCAGGCTGACAGCATTTTACACTCACTGCATGCATGCAGTTGCTCCATAGGATGAAACACAGGACAGCCATCAGGGCTTCCACTGTTTATCTGCAAAATGAGGTTAATGCCGCTTCCCTCCCTCACTGCGGTGTTAAGGATAAGTCCATTAGGTACACAGATATTTATGCTCCGACTGTTACAGAAACAGCCTGTGAGTAAAGGACTGTGGAATATTTAACTCCTGGGGAGGAGAGGGGGTGGGCAGCGGAAGCATTAGCACCAGATTCTGCAACTGGATTTGTTGCAATGCACAAGTCAGCTTACCAGGACACCATTCTTAGTTTGCGCTCCTCTGAGGAGTCTAATTTTAAGATTAATCCTAATTAGGTAGTCTTTGTGTAGTTTGGTCAACTCGTTGTTGGTAGGCCTTCACATCCAGAATTTCGTCTTTTTTTTAAGTTCTCTGCTTTAGGGTTAAAGGGTTGTAGAATAATATTCTTGGTTTCCATGGGATGTTGATTTTTGTGTTACATGCCAAAAATATCCCTCCCTGGCTCTGTGCTAAGGGCTGTGGCACTTCAACCAAAGCAAAACCTTGAGACCCACACTGTCCCCCAGGCTATCAGATTGAAAATATGAGAAGGATGGCAAACCATGGCACTGTGTTAGAGCTAGATGAGTTTCCAGGACACACATTCCCTACTGCAGCAGGACATGCCAGTCCTGGCAGAAGAGTAACCACCACCACCACAAATAACCAGCACCTTTCCCACCCTGGTAGCTACCAGAGGCATTACTTGATTTCTGCTTATTTTAAAGGGATACTAATTAGTTGTTTCAGTCAAGCTTATGGGAATACTTTTTAAGTTCTATTCATATCACCTTTTAGTAGTTACAGCTTTATATTTAATGTACCAAAAACCCAGGTAAGCTGTGTTACTCAAAATGTGATTATGCACCCTGAACAAGTTCAGTCCAAATTCTGCAACTTCCAGAAAAGTGGCACAAGAGAAATCATATGTGTAGATACAAATTATTCCAGACACCTCCAATTTGAAATAAAAAGAGTGCAGGCCCATGGCTTCTAAAGGAGTGAATATTACTATTGATTCATCTGCTAAGGAACAAAGCAAAATTAAGTTATTACAAAATTTTATGGGTTTTAAATGTTTGTTTTAAGGTCACTTTGTCTGGTAAGTAGCTATAACATAAGAGTTTTCATAGCAGCAGGAGTAAAATACGTATATGCACACACAAATGGTTCTAAAGAACACAAAGCTTGTAAGAAAAGCATTAAAATAGTCATGGTTTGTTTTTTTTTCCCAGCTTTGTTTATTGTGTGTGTGTTCAGTTGTGACTCCTGGAGCACGGCGAGAACAAATCATGCCCATATTCAGCGAGCCCTTTCTGTGCGTGCCTCCCACACCAGGTCCCACACTGGCACTGCCCCGGGGCAGCCCTGCCCTGGCACAGCTTCGAGTGCTGCCCGGCTCCCTCGTGCGGCCTCGCCGGGAAAATGCTGCTCTTGGTGCGTTTTCTGCACGGAATCCCGCTGCTTCTCACACTTTTATCAGTAGATTTTTAGCCACACACGCAAATGCCGAACCTTTTCCCAGCATACATAAAAAGTAGAATTTTTGCTTAACTGAAGCAATTCAGTCAGTTCTGATAAGCAGCGGCATATCTACATTTTTAAAGGGGGAAAAAAAATCAAGTCTTTCAATGTGGAAAAATTATAATTTGAGTATAATAATAACCACCTGAAAAACTACCTGAGGACTGCTTGCTTGGATTTGCTAAGGAAATAAGGCTCCTCTTTTTGAATAACTGTGCTTCCCTATCCACTTGTAGAAGTCGCCTGTTCCAAGATACTCCACAGCACTGATGGAACTGTATATTATTAAAAAAAAAAACCACAAAAATCAATACTTTACAGCTGGAGCCCACGTCTAACTCTTCATTTCCTAGGTCTAATTACTCACCATTTACAGTGACGCTGACAGTCATTGATTCTTGCAAAGATCCGGAAAGGCTTTTTTTGCTAATGAGCAAAAGTCGTCACTCTTACTCTCTGTACAGACAAAGGAAGAGGAAAGGAAAAAACCCACTTTCCTCATTACCAGTAAATATATGGATAGGTTTTTCTAAAAGCATTGGAGAGCGTAGGAACAAACCATAACAAATAGACAGCAATATCATACAGTTTTGAAAATGCTTTGATTAAAATGTAAAGGAATGTAAAAAACACGGTAACTTCAACTCAAGCAGCAAGTTCCTGAAATGTGCTGCAGTTCAAAAGTCCTTTGCACAAGTGCCTGCTTGTTGCCAGACAGAAAACCTTCACTAGCAACTTCTGGGGAATGTAGTTTTTCGTTCTGTCCCTATTCTTACTGTTTTCTAACTATTCTTATTAAATTCAGTTTCTCTTGGCAAATGCAGTGTAATTTTATGTTCCAAATATCTTGAAAAGTGACACATGAAGGAGCCCTGAATTGTTTTTTTAGAAGGATACAAATGGAAGGGGTGTATCTCCCCGCTGTACCTCCATGTGCTTATCCCCAAGCCCATGAGCATGATTTTAGAAGCAAACAGCTCAGAGCACTCCAGGTCTGAGATCCTGCTGTTTAGTGTGTATTAGCAACTCGCTTTCTGCAGTCAGCCTCACAGAAGGCTGAATGAAGAGAGCTTGAAATTGAATTCAGTGTGCTGAAAAGGGGCTTAAAGCTTCCTGCATAACTCAGAGAGTGAGAGTTTGTGATTTCACGGTCTACCTAAGGTGATCAAAGTCCTTACACATCCACCAAAAGGAACAGTCCTACCATCTCTACTGAGTTAAAAATCAATGATTATGCAACTGTACTGTTAGTTAGGTTAGGAAACCAATTTGACTGAAAATATCCCATGAAAGAAGTTTTTGGTTGGATTACATCACAGCTGTGGGAGCACAAAAGCCAAACCAAAACAGGATCAAAGAACATATTTTGAACTGGAGCGGGGACCAAGACCCACAGGAACATCAAATTACAGAGTTAGGCACTTATAATGAAATTTGCATGTCATTAGATTAGCATAAGAGAGCTAAAAGAGATGCCAAGCAGGAAAGTGCATCCTCGTTCCTGCCTACTGTGTTGGATTTGTACATCCTCTTCTGCCCTGAAAGAAAGTGATTACATCAGGATGGGCTTCACCATTCAGAAGCATCCAGACATTTATGCCAAAGCTTTCACAGCGTTTCTGAGCTGATCTAACATTTCACTTTCATCAAGGGGTTGGCACCACTGCCACCAGGTACTCGTGGCTATGTGGTCTCGACTGTTCCTTTTCCCACTCTGCTACTTCCTTGGCCCCTCAGTGAGCCAATGCAATTTGTTAATCTCTCAGAAAGCTCCCTGAGTTTGTTTCCTGCCTGTAAGCTGCTGGATCTGATTCCTTGATGAGAAAGTACATTCCCAAGTCCAGGTATGGCATGGACAGGGCATTGAAAAGCTCTTTTAAAAGCAATGAAACTGCAGAAAATATTTCCACAGCTTTTGATACCTGAGGCACACTCCTTTCTGGATTAGATTTGCCCATATTTAGCAGGTGTTCTTGAGAAACCCAGATTCCTCAACAGACACCTGAGCATCCAGGCCTATGATATGGTGCTGGACCTGTACCACAGAGTATTCCAGCCCTTGCTTCCCTGCTGGTTCCTAATGCACACTCTTTGTATTGATCTAGACTCTGCATTTGCTGACCAGAGTCAGTTTACTGCCCTCCATTGCATTTATTATCTGCTTTTGGGCTCACTGCTGCAGAGTCAGCAATCTCTTACAGAAACAGAGTGAGAGACATGCCTTCCTTTAAAAACAGAGTAAGGGTAGAGAGACAGCCTCTGGGTACTGACTTCCCCACCAGTGAGCATTTATGCAATTTTTATTAAATAATCATTACATAAAGTGTTGGATTAGGTCTTGGCATGGGATTGGAGCTGGACTCGTTCGCAGGTAAACTGACAACCACTGTTGAAGGGAGTCCTGCTGCTGCTCTCAGCTACCGGGAATCAAGGCACCCTTCCACCTTACTTTGTTTTTGTTTTAAGCAAATATGATAACATTAACAGCTTATAACAGAAACATTTGTAAGAAACTGGATGCTAAGTGGCAAACTAGCTAGAATGTGTTGCAGCACACCACTGCCCTCCCTGTCACAGTCACAGGCCTACCTCCAGCCAGACACTCAGCCATTCCTTCCACTAACAGTCCTAATTATTGACCGGTGATTTGTACTTGTTGAGGAAGGAAGAGCCAAATTTTAAATGGGAAAGAGTGTCTTTCTGTATAATTCTGAAGAGTGTCTCTTAATTAAAAGCACTTCATTTTCAGATTGGATCTCCCATTACTCCTCTGTGTCAATTAATTTTCCGGCTTTAGTTCACACTTCAGCTGTTTTGAGCTGCTCGTTGCTGCTACTGAAGTCAGCGGAAGCTTGGGTTTGTTTGCAGGAGAAGGTGTTTAGTGACTGGCTGAGTTTGCTTCAGGAAGAAAACCTGATGTACCTGCTGTACTACTGAAAACAAAGCAGGGATTTTAATAATCAGGCATTGCAGAAGTCCCTTGTACTAAGTCAATTCAAGAGACTTCAGTAAACAAAGTTTTACAGATGCTATCAATAAATAGAAGTTTCTGATAAGCAAGCAGAAATTCTTTTGGTTTAATTCTAATCAATCAGAAGGAAAAGAGACAGGACAGCTCACTTTGCCCACTGTCATTGAAACACAGAACCAGGGGGTGAAGGATTGCTACAAAGTGTGTTTGGATAAATCCCTTTGATATAAACAGCTTTGGCAATTTGCTCAAGAGGGTAACTAAACCAAAGAGGGCAGAAATCTTTCCCATCTTTGTGGATTATCGGGTATTTAATTGGTAGAAGCTTAACTACAGTCTTTTACCAAGTGCAGCTATAGGGAGAAAATCCTCAACTACCTCGTTTCCTAGGAGTAAAATTTCTTGAAAATTATGTGGCTGGAATATGCTTGGGATTTCTTCCTGTCAGTAGCCAATAAATTTAAAATTACCATGTGAATGGGGAGAAGCAACAAGCAGACAATCAAAATGATAACATGAGCTTGTTTTACACAGAAACCCACTGAAATATAGTACTCATTACTATAATGAGGCATATTCTATCCACTTGTAACATGTCATACTTCATTAGCAGTAGAAGAACTCTGGAATTCAATGCATTTGTTGTGTAACTTTACAATTAAAAAAAATTGAATAAATAGTTTAAGTCAGTGAATAGAAATAATAAAAACCCAAACCAAACCCTTACATTTCTTAAAGGAGAATGGTTAAAGGACATTAAAAAAAAAAGAGCAGGAATTAGTAATCCTAAGTAATATTAGCTAATTGTTGTTCCTTAGAGGAAAGGCTGTGCTACAGGAAAGCAAAGAAACTATATTTGAGAAGAACGGAGTAGCTAGAACAAAACAGAAAGATGGAAGAAATCCTACCTTGCTAAAAAAGCTGAGTTGTGAGATATGCCTTCCATAGGCATTTATAAAAATGCTCTAAGGCTCATGGTTTCTTTGGGTCTGGGTAGGGAACCAAGTGAGCATTGGGGTGTCTTTCATTCTAGTGAGTCTAAAATCATATCCAGCCACCTTTTATTCCTTTTATGGATGTGGGTAATTTACAATTACCATTTTGTTTCCCCAGCCCTGCTCTCTTACTGTGCATTACCCACCAGCTGATGTTGGTAACAGTGCTGGTAGCTTTTGCTGCCTTCATTTAACGCTGAAGAAAGCAGTGCTTAGTTAGGAGACTGATTCCTCTCATGCAGTGATAGCATCCTTGGTCTTTTTAAAGTGAATACAGTGCAAGGAAGACTTGGGGCAGCCTTAGAGTACATCTGCATTGTAGTGGCAGCTTGTGAAGGCACATTCAAGGCGGCTTTGAAGTAGTGGCACTCCCTGGACAGGCACAGAGCTCAGGGGATGGAAGGGCCACCCAAAGAACCAAGGAGTGCTGAAGCATTGAGCCTGTCATGCCAGAGCCTTGCTCCAGCTGGGGAGCACACAGCAGTGTGGGCAGGCTGCAGTCCTTGCAGCTTCTGCCCCCCTGACTCACGGTGCCCTACAGTTTGCTGAGGTGTTTCTTTATGTGTTCCCCCACTCATGGGGCTGCTAGGAAGAGGAGAGTTTGCAGAAAGACTACACCTTCCCTGCACTGGTTTCCCTACAGTCCTGTCTGGGGTTCCCTACCAAGAGTTACCTAACTCACATTGAGAGGAGGGTTAAAAGCAACAGGTGTTTTGACTAAACAGCTCGTATTTAGAGACTGGGCTACTCTACTTCAGCTGTGTTTTGGCTTAGTCAGAGAGGATGCTGTCTTACTCTTCAAAGTACTTCAGAAAGCAAACCAAAAAAGGGAATATTTTTTAAATGACAGATTTTAGACTTCACTGGAACCTAATAACCAATGAATCAACTTTTCTTGTCATACACTGACTTACTACTGAGAAAACATCTCCTCAAATTCTAAAATGCAATTAAAGCACATTATGTCCCTATCTATAAGCTATTACCTCACTACAAGCTTGATCATTAGAACTTGGACTCAGGTCCCTCAGAAATACAAATTAGTGCCCAAGACCAGAGATGTGGCTCTTCCCACATCATGAGGCCCTTACATCACACCTCAAATTGTGAGATGGAGAGTCTTGCAATTCACACTGAGTTAATGTCAAATGTCAGTTACAGAAGCCAAATCTATTTGAATGATGCTTTTCCCAGCCACACGTTGGATTGCAGTACAATGAATTGTATAGGGAGACTATTAACAAAATATACTTGAAAATTGCACTGAGCCCATCCAAGCACAGCCACTGCTACTGAAGTGAATGCATTCCATTGTTTCCAATTCGGGATGCCAAGGCAATCCTGGAGTATCAGTCTACTACAGTCAAAGTGAAACAACAGAAGACCTATTGAGGTCTTCTCACAAGTATGAGGACTTGTGTATTCCACATTCAAAAATTACTTTATTATTTGCATACTTTAATAGCTTCATCTGAAACAAAGCCTCAGTTCCCCTTATATAATCAAGAGTTTTCTTTGTTGTCAATGGCATTGGTGGAGTTAAGATTTTATACCAAAAAGATTTTTCAAATAAAGCTCTAATTTTCAAAGTTTACCCTGATATATTGTAATTTCTATAGCCTACTTTGTCAAAAAGGTTTATTAAAGTGATAATTGATTTACCACAAGGTGGAAAAGCAAAAGCCTACCAGGAATTAATTTCTTAGCTCACTGTTAAGAAAACTGAGTGTGAAAGCTGAACACAACCATGTGAAGTTACACAACCAAGCTTTGATGGTCAAATTAGACACAAATCTCCTTATTTTCAGAATCCTGTTCTCATCTCAACACCGTCATTATCATAATCATGGATGATGGTCTCTGCAGCACACCAACATTTAGTGTTTTTAAAGTTTTTTGGTTTTAAATCCAGGACACAGAACCATTCATTCCTTAGTAATGGCATTGCTGTTGTTAGTATTGGCATGTCCATATCTGCTGCTGGAGGTGATTACAGTGTGAGAGCTGGGACACCACCAGAGAAGATGGAATTGTCGAGGGGCTCTTGTTTCAAACGTGCTCCTGCAGCACAGCAAGGGGTGTGTGAGAACACTGTGCAGAGCTCACTGAAGAACTCTTTGTTCTCCCTTCAGTTCTACTTTACCGACTTTGGAGAAACCAGTTATTAAAAAGGAAGGTAGGGAATGTTCTTAAATGAGTCATGTTTGTTCTGTGACTGTCAGAGTGCATCCAAAACTGGTTCAGTAGCTCCATTCAGCTGGTGAGGTCATTCCCATGCAGCACATGACACAGGGAGCCTTTGTACAGCTGCAGGCAACATGCTTCACATTGACTCGTGACTTTGGAGATGCTCATGAAGGGATCAACAGGTACTTCATGTTGATGCAGAGTTTTCTGATGCTTGCAAGAGCACAGGACAGGCCTAAAACACACAAGAAGCTCACAGCCTTTCATTTGAAGACCAAGGTGCATTTATACTTTATACTTGTTTTTAAACAAGACATGAAAGATTCTATTAATGACAAACAAGATGACATGACCAGTCAACTTGAGCAATGCCAAAACAGAGAATGTCAGTGTGTT
This sequence comes from Promerops cafer, assembly GCA_013398275.1. Taxonomy (NCBI): domain Eukaryota; kingdom Metazoa; phylum Chordata; class Aves; order Passeriformes; family Nectariniidae; genus Promerops; species Promerops cafer. The sequence goes on from VZSE01011984.1 coordinate 252,079, forward strand.
GGAAGCAGCCCTGGAAGCATCAGGATAATGCAAAGATGGCATAGGCAAAGTGTGCAACTTTCGTGGCTAGACACAAATCATCTGATTACTTTTTTTCCATAGAGGAAGTGGGGAATTTAAGAGGTAATGAACTTACTTGAGAAGTAATAGCAATTGTAGACAAGAGGGAGACCAATATTTCATTCAGCACCATGAAACAGAGAACAGGTGGGACGAAGCAGAGAGGAAGAATGAGACAATGACAAACCCACAAAGAAAAATGCAGAAAAATTCGAAGCCTTGGCTAAAGAAACTGATGTACAAGAGATGAAAAAGAGTTCTGAAAAACTATTAAAATGAATGCCAGTTACAGCAGAATGCCTAACCCAAGGGGTGACAATGCAGTTTAATCCCATACAGACAAATTGTGACCAAGTTTATCTTGCATTTGAGATTGAGTCTGAGCCTCTTGGCCTGTGTTGGCATCATCAGTGAAATAAATCCACTAGAGCAGTGAGCGGTGACTGACAGTGCCCCTGCTGTCCCAGTGCAGTGCTGCCTGCACCAGCTGCCCTTGTTTGACATTCTCAGGCTGGGCACCATGGGGTGCTCGTGGCTCTGCTCTCTGGATGCCTCCTGACACCAGCAGAGTCACTTCAGGGAGCTACAGCAGGCAGGTGGCTGCACTGCTGGCCAGCTGAAACCAAAAAACATGGGGCTTTTTGTTCTTTGGGGTTTTTCCCTCCATTAAGGCAGTTTTAAAATAAAGACAACATTTCTCTTTAAATATTTACTTATTTATCTATGGGAAAAGAAAGTTTAGAAGACAACCTGCTTTCTGGCATTGCAGATATATAGTGATGTGCCCACCCTTGTCAGGGTATTTTGAGGGGCAGAAGTGGTTCCACAAATCTCTACAGAAAACTCACAGAGATTGTGCTGTGGGCTGCAAAGAGAAAACAATCAGGAACAGAAGCTGCTAGTTTGAGTGCATTGAATTTTGACTCCTCCCTCATGTCTGGGCCAAATCGAGCAGACAGGTTACATGCTGAAGAGGTCCTTTTTAATGATTATGTGCCTTTTGCTTCCTCTCTTTTCCAGGCTCACATCAGGATGTATTGTACAAGGCTGAAGAAGTGTTCAGACTGCACTTAACTGTGTATTAATGATCTACCCAAAGGCCATTTTTAATCAAGTCCAGACACGGGGATACCTTGTATTAATGGCATCAGAAGACACTTCAATATCCTACATGAGAGCTGATAAATCTACATATAGGCAAGGGAAGCCCATAATGGGCACAGCACCACCACTTATACAGCCAAGCTTGGCTTTCTCACTCCATACAGTTTCAAATTCTAGGCTCAGCTGCAGAAGAAGATGTGGGCTGGCTCCTTGTCTGTGTGAGAGAGAAGCCTTCAGGATACTTGTGCTTACAGCTATCCAAAGATGCCTTTTCCCCTTAACAAAGACTGTGGTTTTTTCCATCTAGCTGCCAACCCTAGGCATCCCAAAATAATAGTATTTTCAACAGGCATTCAAAGAGAACAGAGATGCCTGAGTAGTCAAGAAATGCCTCAGCTGCTGAGTGCAGTAGGCAAGTTCTACTTTTGGTATAAAAAACCTCTGGGGGGACAAAAAGTCTCACAAACTGTGAGAGTTTTGAGTAAAACAAGACTGAAATGAAGCTGTTAGGTGATTGATAGGTAGGCAGTGTCTCAGGTCACCTGGCTGCCAACTGGCTGGGCACTGGATGTATCAATAGGATTTAGAGGCAGGAGAATTTGGATCAAATTCATTGTTGAGGATATTGCTTACTATTGTTTCAACAATGATAATTTTGTTGGTCCTAAACTGTAGAGGTAAGAAAAAGAGATTAAAAAACCCAGCAGGTGTAACAGGATGATTAGGATGACTGCCATGGGGCTGGAGGGTAAAGGCAGCTGTGAGAAATTCTAATATGGTAGTAAGATATTTCAGGTTTCTACAATACAGACACCAAAACATTTGTGCCACCACGTACAGCATCTGGCAAACCTTTACTTGAAGCAGAGAACTGAGAAGTGCAATGGTCAGAAGAGGTGGAACTGGCAAGTGTGCAGGGATGAACTGTCAGGATGCCTAAGGAGGACATGGGCAGTCAAACTGAGGAAAAACAGCAAACAAAAGAGTAAGAACTATACATTGTGCCCAGATAGTAGGCAGAACAATAAAAAGAGGTTTTGAGCCAGCTCAGAAGGGAAGCTCAGGTCGAGCTTTCTAGAGGACTGAAGCATGCCAAGAGCGTGTGTGGTTATGAAATGATGACTGATAAGCAGGTAAAAGGACAGCAAAACGAATCCAGACAGTTCCTGGTGATAAAATGATTGAACTTTGTCACTGAGACTTGTAGGTGTCTTCAGAATGAGACATTAAAAGGAGATTAAAAGTATTCTTTGCCAGGGCAATGCATGCATTGTAATTATTGGTTTACATTCCCAGATCCTCAATCACTATTAACCCCAGTGTTCCTGGGGGCATGACAGTTTCAGATGCTTCCTTTCTGCATCCTATTCAAAATTGAACTGACTCACTGGACAGTCTGATCTGAGAAAAGGAATTCCTCCTTGTCTCCCTGGTTGTTTGACTCAGACTAGTGAGAATGTTTGGTTTTCTCTCTTCTGTACATTTCTTGGATCATTAGAAAGGAAGTTTAGCAAAACCTGGATTGGTGCAGGGCTGTATGGTGCTGGCAACACCCCTGATCTAGGCAGCTCTTTTAGTGCACTGTCTATATGGATTACTACAGATTGTATCACAGGAGCATGCACTGCATGGTACTGGGGAGCCTTTCCAGCTCCTGCTGCACCTGGACTGTGGAGCAGGTGTTTTCTAGGCTGAGCCTGGGAAGGTGTAAATAGCTTGAAGTTGTATTGAACATTTTCTAGTAAAAAGAACAACCTGCCAGTCGTTAGGTAAGTACTAGAAGTCAAATGATCAAACCCACTGACTACATTCTACAGAGTAAATCTGCGTTATGGCCAACAGGATGTAGAAACACCAGGCTTTACTTGCCCTTGTAAAGCAGTCAGCCAACAGCTGTTAAATTCTAATTACACTGTTCAGATGATAAGGGACAAGACAAGGGTGTTAGTTCTGCAGAATTGATCTAAAAACTGCCTTAAAAGTGTAGTAACTCAGTGCCAGGAAATACCCCAAGTAAAATGTACTGTTTATGGTTACCACAGCGTGGCAAGAGCTTTTGATGGTAGCTGCCTGACCACAGGCAGTGTTACAAGGGTATGTTCCCCTAGATTGGAAACTCCTGGGGAAGCAAAGAAAGCTGCCTTGGCTCTACAGTAGTTACCACTGCCTTGCTCTCTTTCATATGGAACTCGAGCAGTTTACCAACTTTTCTTCTCAGATTGCAGTTTTGACCATCTTTAGTCATGTGAGACATTTTTTTAAAATTTTAAAACTGTCAGGAACACTTAAAAGCACTTATTCATTCAATTACCTTCAAGTACTTCAGCTTACAAAGTGAAGTGTACAGGCAGTCACTCCCAGGATTGTTTTGTCTTTGAACTGTCTTGTATTGACTTTCCAAAGCATGTGCATGTCCCAAGAGCTCATCACCCCACGTAATTTAATAATCCCTAGGAAGCAGTTCTTCTTTCTGCTCCCTGAACTGCCATGAACGATGCAAATCTATCTGAACAGAATGAAAGATAGATTTTTCATATAATCTTACTGATTCTTCCATATCCATCTAAAGATCTCCATTATTTTAAACATAACTTCATTTTCACTTGGTTTTATAATTTGCTAGAATTCTATGTAAGCTCAAAAGTCAGAAATTGGGATTTTTTTCAATAAAATTGAGCTAATTATGCAACCTTGCTGTAAGAGTGCTAGTGGAGCATCAGCCCATTGTGCTCCCTTAATAAGCCTCCCTTTGGCTTTGATCAATTTCCTGTGTCCTTTAATATCATGTTCACATGCACCAGTCAACATAATTCAGTTTCTCACTTCATCCTTATTTGCTATTTCACATAGACCAGAATGTGCAATGTATGAAATCAGTGATTGCTTTGTCTCCTTTTAGACTCAAAAGTGTCCCCAGCTGATTGCCAGGTGCACTGAGTTACCAAGGACAAATCTATAGTTTTGCTAATAAAGAACTTTCATTTAAAAAGGCATCTTGACATTACCTGGGTTTGGGGTGGGGAGAGACAATAATGTGCCTTTTATGTGTTCTGAGATAATTTGCAACAAAATTAGAGAAGCTGATGAATAATGCCCCCAGTGCATTGAAGGTGTGGAGCTACCTGGGCATTACTGTGATGCTTATGCAATTTAAAATTGAGGTGTAGGCTCTAGGAAGGGGAGAAAAGCAGCTTTCAACACTTGTCCCTTCAAAGGGTTTAATTGCTCATTAGGAATAACCATGGTAACAGTTACCATGCCCCATTAATCCATCACACAAGTGGCCAGCACCAGCTGCTTCAAGTTAAGGCAGGAGAGGACCCTGCAAGTCTGTATTCACCTCGCTGAAAATCCATCTTTCTTCATCTAAAATCTGCCCAACGTACACCAAATTGGTGAACTATCAGTATTTCATGGCACTGAGCTCCCCGAGTTCACCATGCCCTATTAAAAGGAAAACCCACGTTACCATTAAGAAAATTAGGAATATGGTCAAATGCACTAAATACATTGTCTCATCTGCTCCTATTCACTGTTTGTATATTTTTGTACAGGGTTCATTACTGTTTATACAACAGAAGTGCTTTTTTTTTATTATACTGACCATGTCAAAACTCAGTGTGAATTAGAAAATCTTCATTTCTAGAAGTCTCTAGTACTTAACACAGAGAGGGAATGGAAGCTGAAGCTGCTTAACTGTCCTTAAACTGTGCGTATTGGGAACAGAATGATACAAACTCAAACTTCTTAAAACAAAATTTATTGGCACAAACATACATGTTACAAATGTCTACAATATTTTTGGAAAATATGTTCACCACTTCAAAAAAATCACTGTTCACAGAAAAGTACAGTAATATCAAACTCCGTAAGTCATCACAATTTCAGCATCAAAATACATGCACTTCATCATTTATAAATGAAATTCCACTGACCTCCAGGTAAAGCACTTTAAGAAATGTCCTGGTCTCCACAACATTACTTTTTCCTCTCCAGATAGTTCCAGTAAGGTGCAAATGGATTGTTTTCTGTAGAGGCACAAATGACAGCTCCTTGCTCAGTACAGCTGAGTCTATGAGGTGAGAGATGCTGCTCTCAGCACAGACTTTCAGGTCCTTTCTGAGTGTGTTACTGCACAGCTTAACACCACTGTGTGGCCTTTAAAAGAATGCAACTAGAGATTTAGCCTGGAGTTTGGGCTTTTAAAAGGGCAACTGAAAACTTATTTCTGATTATTCCCCTTACAGGGAGTAAAGCTCGAAGAATTACAAGGAGAGAGGTAGAAGAAAGGTTTTTATTTTGCACTGCCATCCCATCAGCATTTGAAACAGGTGTGGCATTGCCAAGGATACTTGTGAGGAGAAATCTCAGCAAATCCTCTTCTTTCTTTGGTGCCAGTATAGTAACTTAACAGCCACTCAAGATTTTGTCACTGACCTCAGACAATGGAGAACAAGACTTCAGCAGATGTCCTGAATCTGATTCTATGCCTATTCCAGTTTCAGTGTCAGAGAAGCAGGCTTCACACACACACACAGGAGAGGGAATGCACTGATGTCCTCAGCATGATCACATCTGCCTCAGCCCAATGGCAACAAGAAAGAGAGAAAATTTCTTGATGTCACTGGAAGTTCTTTGAAAAAAGGGGGGTTGCACTTAATTCCACTAGATCTGAATTTTATTCTAGTCAGATCAGTGCACAACAGAGCAAAAAGGCAAAACCATAAACCACATGCTCTTACAAAGGTGTTCCCTGCCCTTTTATCACCCTTGGTAGGGCATTGAACATACCCAATGACAGAATTTGCTGTGGAGCTGTGGGCCTTGGGGATTTTCAAACCTCATCAAGACAAAACCCCTGAGACCTGCTCCAGCCTCAGAGGCAGCCCTGCCTCGAGCAGGACATCGGAGTAGGCAACCCCAGAACTCCTTTTCTCCCTAACTTTTTTATCATTCCAAGGAAAGGTTTTTCCTCTTCTGAATTAGATCACGGCACAGATTACTTGCCAGGCCTGGATTTAGCAAGGACAAATGAGGGTTTTTTCCTTGTGTTAAACAGAAAATAGAAATTCACTGTATGCTTAGGCACATGTTGAAGTCACTTCCAGACCAGGGCATGCCTTGCTCCTCACTCCAGGCTGGCGAGTGTGAGACACTGCAGTGCTGAATCAATTACACAAACTCCTCCAGAGGCTGCTCTTCTGTGTTAAGACTCAAGCATAAGTCATTAAGGAAAATACTAATTAGCTGGCTATGAACTCATTTCCTGCAATGAGCATAACAAGTTTATAATAAGAGTTCATATATTGCCACTTACAGGACTTTTCATGCTGCAAAACAAACTCAAGGTTGCTCACAGTAGATAGTGGCTGTTTCATCTCCTTCATACTTGGAAGGAGAACATCTCACCCAAATGGCAAATGCCTATCTACATATATAAGCACTTCCTTTGGAAAGGGGAAGGAGAAAAGAATAGGAGTTGTCAAACAAAACTTTAACCTCTACACAGTTGGTGCTTCCCCCTTAGAATGTATTTTTGCAACAGACAAAGCATGCTTTTAAGTCCCCCTCTTGAGTAGGAGGTGCTAATTTCTAATCTTTCAGTGATGCTGATAAACCTAATGTGAGTAATATTTTACCACGTTTGTGGCTGGGGGAGGGAGGACCTTGCATTTACAAAAATAATGATGTTTTTCATGCCAAGTAGTGGGGTATCTGTAACATTTTATTGTGCAGGCCTCTGAGTGTGTCATTGCAATATTAGCATTTTATTGTCTAGGGAAAAAGTAGATGGGATGTAGATTGAAGTTAGCTTTTCTAATGAGAAAAAAAATATCCTTTCATCTGTAGTTAAGCTTTGGAAACTAATTATTTGACTATTTTTATCACTGCTAACTGCTTAAATAATATGTAAATAAGTAATGGTTAAACTTTATACCCATAGTCTTTACCATACATTTCTACTTTTAATCAGAATATTTTTTCCTTTTGGGTTTCATGAAAGGCTGAACTTGCATTATTCAGTAGCTTGCTAGTGGCATGGTAGTCACTCTGATCCCTGAATTTTTGGTTCCAGCCAAGACTACTTTCATTAATAAAGAAATTTTAGCAAACTTTCAGATAAATACTATAAATATTAATGGCTAAACTTCTGAAAAAATTATGCAGTGTGCATCTATGAATTTGTAGGTCCATTATATGCACTATCTCAATCCTTGATCTTACAAAGAAAATAATTGCAGCTTCCATTATTTAGTTTTACTTTAAACAAACCTGCAATTTTATCAGGGAGAGAAACTGATTTAATTTTTTTAAACTTTTCCTCACAAAAGGCTCAGACCACCTCCATGTGTTCACATGTATGACAGGAATGTAATTGATTCAACGAAGGGATTTTTTATCCTCACCTTAGACCATTTACAGGTGGACAAGCACAGGTACTGGAGGGGATCAAGAGTAACTAAAATAATCATGCTGTGTCAAAAAGATTCCATTACTGAGCCCAAACTGCTCTAGGACAAAGTGGACATTCAGGCTGGATCTTTACTGCCCCAGGCACTCTGAAATGCTGATTTGGCTGAAGTTCTTGACCACTGCTGCAGGTGCCAGCAGCCCCTCCTCTTGGGCTAGAATCCCCCAAATGGTGTCTCTGCAAGGACTGCTGCTCCATCCTTCCTGCATCTATCTCCTGCATTGTCCACAAAGACACTACCATCTGTCATAGTTCATTTTAAGTACTTGAAGTTGAGAGACAAGCACTGCTTAATTTTAAAATCAAAAAGGTGCTCTTAGGTAGAGCCACTTATAAAAAGGAGTTTACTGAATGCTAGTGATATTTCACTTGCACCATTTCCCAATTTACGATATTGTGACTACCACAAAATCCTTATTTACTCTTTCCTCTCTTTCCAACAAAATTAATGAAATTACTGCTACAAGAACTGTTAAATAAATTTAATTAAAACTCCAATGTTACAATTTAAGGTAGTGTAGCAAAAATGCTGTTGTTTGGCCTTCTTTTGTATCACATAATTTTGAACCAAACGAAGACCCAGGAGCCATGTTCTGCCTCAGGTGTCCTCGACCAGAGAGTGGAGGTTTGAGGAGAGCTGGGCATTTTGGGGAGGGGGTTCTGCTTCAGCCAAGGCCCACCTGAGCTCCAGCTGAGGGCAACAGTGAGTGTGGCAGAAGGCAGGGAGTCAACCCAGAGGGCAGAACAGCCCCAATATTCTGTGTTCCAAATACACTTCTCTCCAAAACCACAGCAGCTTTCTAAGAGAACAGAAGGGGACTTGAAGAATAAGGGATAAGCCAGACACTGTGAGGAAAGATAAAGAGTGGAGAAGGTCTTTTTCAGAATTGTCTCTGTTGTTTTCTATGGTATTTTCTCTTTGAGAACAAGTACTTTGCCCTTTTAAACTTATAGTACAGGGCTCCTTTGGTTGAATAGAGGGTTACGTGCAAACCACGAGGCTGTGTTCATGTTTTAAAGCAGCACAGGTTCTGGTTGTTGCTTTGGAGAGTTAGCAGATGTGATACACTCATGACAGAATGAGGTTACTGCAGGAGTGACTCACTGTTGAATAATCAAGTGTTTACTCCACCAAAACTGCATGTAACCAGACCGCCACAGTTTTTCTGCTTTATTCTAAGATGTAGCTTTTAAATGTCAGTGCACCAGGAAGGAAGGTAAACTCCTTGGGTGGCTCAGATCTCTTTTTATGCATGAGTTTAAAGGCAGAGAGTCTTCGGGCTCTCAATGGAGGAGAAAAACTACTGAGCACATCAATTGAGACATACATTAATCAACTGAGGAAGGGAAATTAACTGAAGAGGAAAACAAAATCCTTTCCTGAAGTATTTCTGAAGAAGAGCAGATGGAGAAAGAAAACTGGTGTGAGGTTCTGGTTTGGTTGTTTCATACATCCCAATCTGGTACCCCTCCTGACAATAATGTTACCATTTGAGAAATCTTCAGCCAATAATTTCTCTTTTACAATTCATTTTTTTTCAAACTACTTTCTTCAGCCTTTTAATTTTGCTTTCAAAGAAGCTAATTTGAGGGTGCTTGTGCTTTCTCTGGGTCAAATGTATCTTATCTAGCAACAGGGACCTAAATCACATGAGGAAGAACTGGCTGGAAGAGCATCTCAGTCTTGTGACGAGATAGAGGGCCCAAAGGTTATGATCTGGTGCAGGTCTAAAGTTCAGGTCAGGATACAAATCCAGATCAAAAAGACTTTGAGGCCTTTCTCTAATACTCACTGTGTACATTGGGAGGGAGCCCAGTGCCTTGTATGGCTGCTGGGTCAGCCCTCTTCCCTGTTTAAAGGGCAGGAGAAGCAGGGCTGAGAGGTAAATTCTGGACCATACCCAAGTGCTCCCTAGGTTATTTGTGAAGGTCTCCCACCAACATGCAATCAAGGTGCTCTCTTAAAAAAAAAAATAGATCATGCATGTTCCCTCTGTGTGGATAATCTCCCATGGAATAGAGAAAATTCACTCTGTAAAAGCATGAAAGACTTGAGATCGAGCTTCTAAAAGTTCCTGAAGTTTGTCTCACATGGTCAATGCTCTTCTGAGAAGCAGACAGCACCATTTTGCAGGTATGCTCTAATATCGATGTCAAGAACTTGCTCTTCAGAGCTAAAATCCATTGTATTCAGACAAGAAGTAGTCCAGCTGCTCATAAAATTAAAGTTAGGTGAAGCCCTGTCAGAGCAGCAGTGACAGAAACAGTAGAATTTTAAAAGATCTTGCTCAGACAAAAGCACAGCAGACTGAGGCTGTTCTAATTCATTCCTTGCACAGTCAATAATGTCCTGCTCTTCCATCACTGAGTCTTTAAGTCACATATTGCAGATCACTATATAAAAAGAAAAAAGCCAAATATTTTACTTGCTTAAACTGTTCCTGGGGGCTACCATCATGCAGGTTCCAACTGAATGAAAGTGCCAGCTTTAGAAACCCAAGTGACTACATTTCTAAATCACCCCTTGTCTTACAGACCCTGGGTTACATTCAGAATCTTTATCAGATTCTCCCATCCTCCTTCTCATAGTATTGGATTAAGCTTGTCTCTATTGGATTGACTGTGCTGTTATGTAATGCTGTCAAGTGAACATCAGGCCAAGTACCTCGTTAGGGCTTCCACACTAAGTTTTCCTGCCAAGTTCTGTGCAACACTGGTTCTGGGTTCAAAGCCACATCTGTGTTTTGGGTTTCAAGCCACATCTGTGTTACTGCAACGTGAGCTAAATTTGGGAGAAAGCGTAACGCCCAAACAGGACCTCAGTAGCCTGTTGACAGTGGGTGCAAGCCACACTTGTTCAAGCTCAGAGGCTGGTGTAGGATCACTGACAAGCTCCTTGAGAAGCCAAGGTACAGGCACTGACCAGCTGTTAACCCCTTCCTTTCAGCTGTGTTGTGTGTGAAGGGATCTCCTGCTGTACAGCCCTGGGATGTACAGATGTGCTCCAGAAAGCAGAGGAGGAGCTTCCAGTAAGGATGGAATATGCAGGTCTCAAACAATGTCTAATTCTGGATAAAGCTACCAAAAGCATTGCTTCCAGCCAGAAGAGGCTTCCCTTTGGTCCCCAGGGTGGCAGTCAGGAAGCAATGGCCTTGCAGTCCCCCGAGGGTTTGCCAGGGGGTCCCTAAAAGGAAGCCCTTTTGTGACGTTTTACCAGCCCGAGGGGAGGGCCGAGGCAGTAGTCAGTGGTGCAGAGCAGGAGCTGAAATTCTCATCAGTGGTGACTGAACAAGAATAACTTAACCACTTCATGGAAAATTTACAGGCAGGCAGTTGTAACTGCACGGACATTTCAGATGTAGAAGCAGCGAGTGCAGAGCAATCAATCCTGGCTTCAAGGCAAATAAGATCTCCAGCTGTGTTTATACAGATTGTGCTCTGCACCAGCCTGCACATATGTGATGCTGTTGCACAATCTATGACCTGAACAGTCCTGTATGACCATACTCTCCTTGCTGAAGGTTTAGCCCTCTGCAAGAGCAGCTGAGCTCTGGGTCTGTGCACCAGGGAAAGACACACTTGTTCATGCTTCCTGGGCTGAATTACAAAGGTTACATGGCTTATCTCACCAATTACAACCAACCACCACAGCACAAGGAGTAGCAAACACTGAACATTCAAGAGCACACCATGGGCAAACAACTTGGAGAAGTTAAACACATTAATTTACTGTATTTCATTACCACACAGAAGGAAATAGTCTCTTCACAAACATTCTGCAACCCACTAGAAGGCAGGTTTCTCAACTCTTCCTTGCAAATTCTCACTTATATTCAGCAGTCATCCCCATTAGTTACAGCTTTGAGAGAGAATGGGTCCATATTCCACAAAGAGCAGTTTCTATTCTCCACTCTCACCTAAAGGTCCCACTTTGATTATTAACTTGCCTGAACTACATTAGCTGGGAGGATGTGAGCTTTGCATCCTTGCAGCACTTCCATTGCAGTTTCATCTGGGCGCTTTGTGTGTTTGTAGCTAGAGGACTCAAACTCTTTAATGTGTATTTGCAGTCCTATCAGCTGAGTATCAGTTCAGCCTCCCAGAGGAGAAGAACATCTGCATTAAGGCTCAGTATCAGCATTTCACCTTCCTGACTGCACCACCCCCAGCAGAATATCTTCATCTCATGAGTCAGTTGAGTAGAGAAGCCCTGTGAGGACACCACGCTCAACACGGGTGTGGCTGGCAGGGTCTCACTCTTGGCAGATAATTCCTTCACACCAGCTATCCAGTTATCTCAGCACTTTAAAAAGGCTCCTGAAGTTGGATGGCTCATTTCTCTACCAGGGAAAGCTCATTTATACTCAGCCCTCAGTTGTGTCAGCTCATGGAGTCAGGCCTTTCATCACTGCTACAATTTTGTCCAGCCCATGAGGATTTCAGAATTGTTTGTGCTCTCACCCAGCTGAAGGACTGAAGTGATCAGGGCATACCACAGAGTCCAGCATCACATTAGTAACTTTGAATATTCAGCTTCATTAAGACTGGGGCCACTTATGACTTAATGATATGAAGAAGTACACGTGACCATAAAGTGATAAATATTTAGGGAAAAATGCAACAGAATCTTTCAATTGATCATTACTTATTCTCTCTGCAAAATTCTACTCCAGCACAATTTATATATAGATTCATAGCAACAAACTGGTCAGGCTCTCAATTTTTTTAATCTAAAACCATGTCAAGAGAGATACTCCGCAGTGGGAATATTTACACTACAATTATCACTGTTTCTATTCCCTAATTAAATTGCAGACAAAAAACGCCAACCCATCAAATTATTATTTTTTTTAATTCTATGAATTCTTTTTAGAAATTCGGAAGGAGTTATCCTAAGAAGACCCTTTTCTGAATTTCCTGGCTCAAAATTTGTTTAATTCATTTTTAGTTTGGTTAAGGATGATTAAACTATTCACTGTTCTAAAAAGAAAGAAACAAGAAATTCACAAAAGCATGCAAGAACTTCCTCTCAAGCCACAATATATAATTTCTTTTCATTACATCAAATGTTAGTTTAAATTAATTGAGTATAATAGGTGTCTCAGCTGAGCACTTTACAAAGATGACCCTATAGTTTATGTACTATCCACATGCACAAATTAAAATATATATTTTTAAAGCCTATTAACACCACTACTTTGAACAGTGTTTCTGTTCCTTCCTCTTCTCCAGGAAAGCTTTGCTAGGCACCCTTCCCTTTTCAGCCTCTCCCCACTGTTCCCCCCTACCTTCTTCCTGATTTTTGAACGATGCTGGCAGTGGGGACCATTTCTGCAAACTGCTGCAGAGGCAGCTTCCTCCAACAGAGCTGGGCAGGCACAGACATCACCAACGCTGCTCACGGGCTTCAGGTCACGGCCTAATTGCTGGGGATTGGTGTTCAAGAGATGTCCCATGAAACCTGACAAATGGTGCCTTGAGTTTTCAGCAAGAGACTGTACCTGAGCCATTTGTGATGCTTGTATTACCACTTCTGCATTTCACTTGGCTTTTTCAGGACTGTGCTAGCTAATGCTTTTTGGCTGTCATAGTTTTTTTTTCTTTCTGGCTGTTATAGTTTTTTTTTTCTTTCTGGCTTTCATACTGAGGCCATCTTGGTTGTTCAGAACACCATGAGGTGTTTTCCATAAGGAAAAATTTAAATCCATAAAAGATGATAAACCAGTCTTAATTTATTTTCTGCAGGCAATGTTTTTAGACTTGGATTCTACATCTAATCTCAAAGAAATCTGTGTTTGGTTGGCTAAATAGAAATTTGATATCTTACATGAATACTTATAGGTATCACTCTCTTCAATGGGAGTAACAGATACATCTAACAATGGATTTTGCCATCCAACTTCAGGAGCTCAGCTTGAGAATTTTGGTCCTAATGTTTGCTGCAACCTTAGATTTGGGTCCAATCCACCTGACAGTGTCCCTCTAAACAGGAGCTTCCCCACAGCTGCATTCTCTGATTCTGAGATGTTTTAGGATGCTTTCCATATACTACAGTTTCTGAAGGTCAGTGCATACACATTTTAAGACACAGTGATTAGACAGTGTATGGAACTACTTGGCAGTATTTAGCTGGTACAGTTTCTTGTGGAAACAACAGAATTCCAAAATACACCACACTGAATGCTTATGGGTTATTACAAGCAAAAATCCCAAGACACCGGGAATTAAAAAGCGGAGTTCAACAAAGGAACACTGATACCGTCGGTTGATATGAACAAAGCTGTGCCAAGTCTTCCTCCTTTGCTTTTTCAAGTGGAGAAATAAACTGGGAAATGAAGCAGAAGGAAAGAAAGATTAGAAAATAGACAAAACCCAAGCGTTATCACCGAGTTACTGTTGTGCTTTATCTTAGAGAAGCTGTGATGTCAGAGGACTGCAAACACCTTTGGCGCATCTTGGCTGAAGGAGCATGACGCCTGGCACGCAGTGCTCCTTTCTAGCAGACATGGGGGTGCTCCTCCTGTGTCCAGAGGAACTGGGAGGGGAAACTGGAGCAGAAAGCAAGGGAGACTGTGGCTCAAAAGGCAGAAAGGGCAAGGGCTGACAGTGATGTTAGCTGCTGTCCCCAGCCCCAGCAACACCTGCCAAGCTGTGTGGTGTACTGCTTCCTCCAGCAGGCAGCTGGGCTGTTCCAGCACCCCTGGCAGCTCGCTGCTGTGAGGAATGGCTCCATTTGTCTGCATCTACAGCCTCCCATGATCTTGTTCCCCCTCAAATCACAGACTGAGAAAGTCATGCAGGCCTTTATCTAACAGCACTTGCATGCCTGATGTCTATAGGATTTAAACATCTATATGTCTATAGGATTTAAACATCTGCTTGAGAGCTACTGTAAATAAATACAGCATGGAGTTAAATACACAAGGTCCTTCCTGAAGCTGCAATCTTTAGGCACTTATTACAGAAGAATCAAATGGGCTGGAGAAATAATTTAAACAACAGGTACGTTCAAATCTCACTGACCTGGTACTAGATCTCACTATGGTGAGCCACAGCCTGGGTTGAACAATGTGACACTCAACTTTGTGATTAAATACCCTAAACTCAACCTAACCCATGTCAAACCTGCACTGTCTTTTTTTTTTTTTTTTTTTTTTTTTTTTAACTTACCAGGACAGGCATTCAACATTTTAAACCAGTGAAACGGAGTGAAACAATGTTCTTACTTATATATGTTTCAGCCTAAACTTCTGTGGAGGAGATATGAGCTACCCTGACCACCTTTTACTTTCTTGTTAAGGCTCACATGATGCTCAATGAGGAATATATACCCAGCAATTAGTTCAATGGCTGCACATCTTCTTCTGTCTGGTTGCTGCACTAGACTGCAGAACAAGGGCTGGTCTTTCTCTTGAGTACCCAGTTAATATAGTTAATTAATATCTAGCAATTTCCCATTCTTGCTGTATCAGTGTTACGAAACCCTGGAATTATTCTGGGTCACTCTGGTGCCAGCATTCATAAGGCTAATACACTGTCAAATGTATCTCATTCTATTTAGTCATGTTTACAGGTGATCCTGTAAGCCTTCTTTACAGGAGCAACAGAGGAAAATGGAAACATGCTGAATATCAGGCATGTAACTTGAGAGCTGGGAATTAACTCACACCCAGAGTCTGGCCTTCTGGTGAATCTCTTCTGCACCGTGTATCTGAAGAAATCTCCCTTTTAGGAGTTAATGCCATATTACAGTTATGTCACCTAACAGCTGTTGCTAACACAGGGTTACATAAATGAAATGTTCAGTTCCTGTCATTACAAGGTCCCCGAGTCCCAGCCAGCACGACTGCTATTATTCATTCATAGCTAACTTCCTACAGCAACTGCCTGGATTGCGATGAACTTTTGAGAAAAGAAATCAGTGAGACTTTGGGCCATCTTTTACCAACATTTGGGCATTCCAGGTGCAAAAGGATCTTCAGAAACACTGACATCTCAAATTCTAGCTGATATGGCAGAAATCAGGCACCTACATGCTTTTAAAAAATTCATCAGATGCCTGTTTGCCTATGTGACTTCACCTTCTTTTTATAGGCATGAGGTATTTCAAAAATTACTGTTCTTAGTAGAAAACACCAGGATGGTGGCAGTCATCATAATGAAAGGGAGATCTCTGAGACTGCATAAAAATTTATTTAAAACATAAAAAGGGAGAGCTTTTAATCCTAGGGAAACTTATGTAACATGCTAATGTAAAAAACATTAAATGTCAACAAATTCTGCCAATATGTGTCCAGGGAGTTAGCAGTAATTCTCACTATAAAAGCATAACACTAGAAGGGAAATTTCACAAATTAATCAGTTTAAATATTTTATATCAGTTTTTTGTTGCTTTGTTTTTTAATGTACCAGCCATTCTTAAGTCACAAGCTACTGAGATCATAAATAAAAGAGAAAATGAATTACTCACTTATAATTATAATGAGAATGACTGCGCATACTACACCAAGGATGATCATCATCTATAAAAAGAAAGTTATAAGAAAGAAAAAGAGAAATTCAGGTTTTCACATGAAAACATTAACCCCTCAGTTTCTTTTGCTTTTACTTAGTGACTCATGCCTCTTAACTCTTGTAAAGACTTACTGCAATAGACTTGCTAAGGCCCAAAATATAGTGCTGATTTTAAAATCAACAATGGACATAGCACTTGTCAAAGCTGGCCAGTTCTTGTCAGCCAAAGATGCAGTGACCAACCTCAACCATTCCCAGCAGCACAAAAAACTCGATTTCCAAAGTCAAACAACTCCAGTGGCTGCGTTCACCCGTGGCCAGGTTCCACTCCACACCAGAGTCACCTCATCCCTTTTCCCCAGGTTCCTGAGGGCAGTGAGGAGGCAGCTGGGGATGCCCAAAGCCCAGCAGCTGTTTGTGCTGCTGCTGTTGAGCTCGGAAGCCCATGCTGGCCAGGGCAGCCGCCAGCACGGCGTGGGGGCAACAGCTCCCTGCAAAGCAGGAGCCTGCTCCCGACACAGGCAGCTGTGCACAGCCCTCAGCAGCACCCAGCTGCCTCACAGGCCCCAGCTGAGGCTGGCTGAAAGCCACCAAGCCCTCCTGGGATGCTGCAGTCCAGCTGCCATTATCACCCCAGCCAGCAGAAGGACTGAGAAACAACGAACATGGGCATGTTCACATCAAGGCCTTCACTCCCCCTAACGGGAGGACAGAGCCAGCCATTGGCTTTGCAGGAGATTTTTTTTAATTTCTTCCCTCTCTTTCCAGAGTTTGGGAGCCAGAGGAAGGACAGGGAGATTGTTGGTCAGGAGAAAGCAGGAAAGGACGATGAGGAAAGGAGAATGAGGGTAGGTTTGAAGGTCCAGTGTAGTGCAGGTCACTGTGGTGACAGCAGTCACGTGGGTGAACCTAACTCAGGATCTGTGCCTGTAGCTCCCAAGAGCCCTGCTTCTTTGCACTTCTAGACATATCAGTTGGGCAACAGCTAAAAGAGGCCCAGAGGACCTGCTCAGTTGAATTTCTAATGTAGATCCTTTTATTTCTGGACTGTTTTTACATGTAGTCTACCCAGAATATTTTGTCTTGCTTTACATTTCATAGCACAGTGGATTGAAGAGACAAAGCAGACAACAGGCTAGCGAGGGATACATGTGGGATTCTCCCTTGGGAACAGCTGGGGTTTTTGGGTGGACATAAGTAGTCAGCAGGAAAGCTGGTATTGAGAAATGGAAATGCAGCTGCACTTTTGGCACAGTGTTCATGGTGGCGTGCACGAGTAGGAAGAAGCAAAGACACGAGTCTTAGAAGAGTAAGAGGAGATGAAGTTTCTGGGTCCAAAATCCACAAATACTGGAGAAGGTCTGAAAAAGCAAAGGACAGTGAGGTTCCCTCTGCTCTTGGAAAAGGATTAGACTTTGAAGACAGCAGAGAAGGCAGCTGGTTGATGAAAGTCCTGCTCTATCCTAACCAGCCCCTCTTTATAGGAGACTGTAATTTCCTCCCTTCTCACAGCAGTTTGTGGAATCCAGTTTTGGGTATTTTTTATGGTTTACCATCCTGAAGAAAAATCAAATCAATGATCCCCACAAGGAAAAAGCTTCTTTTCTCCCACTGCTAGAATTCACTGCATCTGATCAGGTTTTGTGGTTCCCACAGAGAACTGACATGAATTGACATGGAATGCTTTCACATCCCTATTTAAAGGCACTGGAGAGGCATCAAAAATATTATCTGCATGTTTTATATGCTGCAGAAATTATGGGTTCTGGTAAAGATCAAAGTTGCTTGACTTCTGGAGCCTCCAGGTCAAGGCACCTCTTTCTCACCTTGACGAGAAGAGATGACTCAGAGGTGCCATCCCACAGGCAAAGTCCCACTAAATGCAAGTGAAAGCAATTCCTGCCATGAAGCGATTCCCAACAAGGATTTGTATTCCTTACCTTGCAATTTTTCCACCAGTATTTCCTCTTCAGTTTGGCTGCACTGGTCTCAAACTGTGAGGCACCTGCTTGCAACGCGTCTGCGCGGTTGTCGAGCTCTGACAGCTTCTGGTCCCTTTCCAGCACCTTGTCCACGTTCATTCTCATGATGTCCACCACCTGGGAAGGCACAGAGGCACCTGAGGCCCTCCCACAGGAAAGCTGAGGGACGCCCATGTGCTCACACCCTGGAATGCCACAGCTCATCCTAAACCCAGCCTTTTGCCTCTACGGTGTGCGATGGCATTCCCTGGGCAGCGCCTCAAAACCCCAGCCTGTGGAATTGCTCAGCGAGCCACGCTGTGCTGGATGCCCTTTAAGGCAGAACATAAAGAGACATCATGAAACACCACAGTCAGTTTCATTGAAGCTTTTGACTTCATTTATACAGATGCAAAAACCTGATGAGGATCTCCATAGCACAATTTGACTGCCATCACTAAGAACCAGTCATTATTTTCCTTGTACATTTAATATCTTCCTTACCTGAAGCAGAGAAACCAGCCAGATAAAGGCCACTCTAAAGGGAACTGTATGCATTTCCTTACCAAAGAATTTTCTCAGTCTGCAGATCTTTTGGGCAAGATGACTTCTCAGCCATGCTTTGAAGTCCTGCTTGAAGGTGGAGGAGGAGAACGTTTTACCTGAGCAAATTCAGCCAAAGAGTAGCAGAGAGCTCAGGCTGATTGCACAGCCAGTATACAACAGGCAAGGGCTGTTCATGCATGTATTTTATACGTCAGGTAAGGTGAAAATCCTCTTCTAGCGAGCCAGTAACTAAATGGAAATCCTTAAAAAGTCAACACTAATGCAAATGCAAGACAGTGTCACAATCTCAGTAAAGTGGTGTCCAATTTTTCTAGCACTGAATGAGGCTGATGGCCTGTTAATTCTCATACTCTATAATAAGGAATTCCATGTCATACATATTTAATAAAATTTAACTATTACCTGCAAAAATGCAGAATTATTTAAAGGATACATTATTCAAATACAGTGAGATGAAATTGGTAGTGAAAGAATCTTTAACAGGACTGGCAGAAGGTCTCAAAAGATTTGTTTCACTTGTCTACCAAACCTAAACCAAAATGAAATCTTTTGGTCAATCCAAATTTTCTCAGTTACTTTTCCTAACCAAAACCTTCCAAGCACTTAACTTCACAGAACAAAAATAATTTTTAGAAGTATTGATTTCTCAGCTAGTATTTCGTTGAATTTTATCTTGGTACAATGATTTGTACTGAAATTTTTAAACTATTTGAAAATGCTGAAACAAAACACTCTACTATTTCCTACCCATTCTCTTGGTTTTGGTTGGGGTTTTTTGTTTGTTTGTGGGTTTTGGTGGTGGTGGTGTTTTTTTGTTTGTTTGTTGGGTGGGTTTTTTTTGTTGTTGTTTTTGTTTGTGGTTTTTGGGGGGGTTTTGTGGTGGTGGTGGTTTTTTGGGGTTTTTTTGTTTGTTTGTTTGTGGTTTTGGGGTTTTTTTTGGTGGCGGTGGTGGGGTTTTCTTGGGGTCTTTTTGTTTGTTTGTTTGTGGTTTTGGGGGTTTTTTTTGGTGGTGGTGGTGGTGGGGTTTTTTTGTGTGTTTGTAGTTTTGGGGTTTTTTTTGNGTGTTTGTAGTTTTGGGGTTTTTTTTGTTTGTTTGTTTGTAGTTTTGGGGGGTTTTTTGGTGGCGGTGGTGGGGTTTTTTTGTTTGTTTGTTTGTGGTTTTGGGGGGGGTTTTGGTGACGGTGGTGGGGTTTTTTGGGGTGTTTTTTGTTTTTGGGGTTTTT
>VZSE01011985.1:0-120763 GCA_013398275.1 Promerops cafer
GTTGACAGGAAAGGAAAAGTTTTATTATCTAATATATATCTCTGCACACTGTGTTTTGTGCTACAGTTTTAAGGAGGTGTTTCTTGGGCCAATTGTTAATGAAATTGTACTATTGCCTACTTCCTTTTATTTGGCCAAGAAATTACAGTGCTATCTAGTGTCCTTATACTGCAGTATGTAACCATAATATAACCACACACGTCCACAATACAGCATTAACTCCATCAGTCTTTCCTCCACTTGCTGCAAAATCATTCTGTTCTCACAGAACAACTGACCACTGTGCTGTGTGCTGAGGGTATGATGAAGTGGAATGCCCCTGTATGAAAATCTTTATGCAGAGCTCCCACAACCCACACCAGTGATTATTTATTTAGGAGCTCTAATTCTAGTTTGAAAAATCACCATTCCAACCATTCAGAGGCAAGTCTAGAATGTTGTGCTGTCTAGAATGGCTTTCATAGCCATTTTTACAAGGGGAATACATTTGAGGAATATCTTGGGGGAATATTTAAGAAGCAAGGAATATTCTAACTAGATCACATTATAAATTTCTGAAATTACACATTTAGCCTTTTCCCAAAGGCCTTGATAGATCCAGTAACAGCTATTACTAGCACTTCAGATGCATGCAACTGGGAAGAGGAAGAAATATATTTCCACAGCTTCACAAAAAATGCAGTTCAGAATGCCAAATAATTTTTGTTCATAGTCCTTCTTTTTCAAAGTAATCCCTTTGTCAAATCGTTGCAGGTGATACTTTCTAGATTTCCAATCATACTTAAGAAAAGTGTTCCTGAATCAAATTTGGGTGACCAGAACTGTACTAGAATTTCTTGTATTAGAAACAAAAAGAATTAAAATCAGGAGGGGAAAAAACATCCCAACAAACACTAAGACAAAAAAAACCCACCAGCTAAAATTCATGCTCAGTACTTTGTATTTCACAGGCATACTATAGTGAGAGCTTTGCATCCAAAACAGTAATCAAAAAGCAAATATACAAAAGCTAAAATATCCTGAAATACAAAACAATAGAACTAGCAGTTAACAAGCCCATACAAAGCTGCCTAAAGTAAAGTCAGAAATAATTACTGGTTACAAAAAGTCTTGTTGGCAGCATTTAATGCTGGTCCCTTGAATTAAGAAAGCATGCCTTTAGGGCAAAATGCACGTAGTGCTTGAAAGTCAGGAGTATGCTTCCACTTGGCAGTTTTAATAGCACACTTTCATGCTGTACTCGTTTTTATATTGTTAGTAAGCAACTCGAGGAAATCACATTGCAGTCAATGTGTTTATGGAGGAATTTGTTCTTGTCCACATCAATTGGCAGAGTAACAATTATCCTAGAGCTGGCCATATGGTTCAGCTTAATGCTGATGAGAACGAGAGATTTCCTGGTTTCAACTACACCTTTGGAAGGAATTCAGATACAAACCCCAAAACGTTATCGATTTGCATAGAGCAGCAACTTAGATGCAGCCAGGATTTGGCAACAGTATCTGACAAACAGCAACGTTAGAAAAAGGAACACACAAAAGAGACAAGGAGTTTGGGTCAATCAGTTTGCAAGAAGGGATTGTGTCATGTCAAACAGAGCTCCTCCATAGCTCTGCTGGATGTCATGAATACCTAGAAAATTGTAGAAGAATGGCACTACTGGTACTGATCCTGAATCATGTAGCTGAGAAGAAAAGTGATGCGACCCATCAGAACAGCACACTTTCTCATTAGCCTTTTTCCCCTCTACATTTGGTTTTGGGAAATGTGAGACAGTACTTACAATTATTACTAACCTTTTCTCATTGCACTTCTGTTTAATGTTTTGCCAATAGAAAAGATACAAAACTTCTCTGTGAACAGCTCTGTAGAAAACACCTTTCAAAATGAAATATCACTAATTGTATGTAAATTTCAGATTAAAAGATGTTTGCTCTATGCAATTGTACATCAAAGCACCTGCTATTTGCAGAAATAGTAAAGTCTGATAACACTTAAACAAAACATTGTTAGTCACTAAATCCATCAGAGTTTTGCATGTAGATAATACTAAACTGATTGAGCAAAATATTGATACAGGATCACCTTCATATTCTGATACAGAGGACATTAAATATGTCCTCTCTGCTGTTCATTCAAAGGTAGTTTAAACAGCAAGTTCATAGTACATCATACTGCTTTTTCAAACAGTATCAGCACAATCTTTTGTAAACATGGAAGAGCATGAGTAGGAGACAGAAAAAGGTGTGGGACCCTTGTTCAGAAACTTGCAGTACACTTCAATCACAAGCTTCCTGCTGCCTCCTAGATGTCATTTACCCAGAGAACAATAATGACATCGTGCTACTTGAAGAAAAGATTTTTCTTAATGCATCTTTCCTCTATGCACATAGGGTGTTCTGGTCTCACAGACAGCAAGCAGTAGTTGTCTGACTCAAAAGTGCCATTTAGCTGGACTGCATTTCACAGATATTTTTATAGGCACTACATTCAGATCATAAAGTTGTCAGGTTAAAAATTCTTCCTTCTTTAAAAATCTGACAGTATTTTGTCACCTGAATGTGGACTATGTCTTCAGGGCAAAAAACAAGGCAAAGAAATAGACAGTTTATATATATTCCTGGATCTTTCTAGCAGAGATGCACCGTTCTGCACTTAGCAGGTGTGCCAACACCACTGAAATCTACATCTCCTCATGACTTGACTAAGTGACACTGCCCTAGAGGCTTCTCACGTTGAATTCCTGTTGACTAACAAATGCTGTCTTGTTTTTGAAGGAGCTGCCTGCAGCTCTGCAATTGTTTCTCGTTGCGTTATAGTCTAGGGAAAATCTCCCTCAGGAATTTTTACTAACTGTTGGAACCACTGGGTTAAACAGCCCAGTCTCAGAGCTTGGGGCAAAAAGAAAATAGAAAAAAAAATAAGACTCATATTTAAAAAGAACACATAGATAGTACTGGTATTAAAGGTTTCTGTTCTTTAGTTTCTTCTTGTGCATTTTCTCTGCTGAAGATTAAATGTTCATATGTGACACCTTTTTGTCCAACATCTGTTGCAATCTGGAAGAAGTTTTATCCTTGACAACTTCTTATTAGACCACGAAAATTTCTCAGTGCTAAAACACATTGTTTTCTTTAATCCCTTTAATCCCTTATTTCTTAGATCAACATGTCCTTAGCCAAAATGTTTCTCTTGTCTTGTCTCTATTTCCCATAAAGAAATAAACATGGACCCACAAAACTAGGGGAAGTATATAGTATGTATGGCCTTCATTGTAATGTCTACAGCCCCAGCTGGAAAAGCTTGGAGAAACAGATGAGAAAACTCACAGAAACTCTTCTTTCCTGAACATCCCTTACTCTGAAAGAATTTCCTTTCCCAAATATTTCTTCTTCCACAAATAGCTTTCTGATTTTCCTTTGAGTGCATCCTCCAATTAGTCATAGAAATAAATGAGATATGATTTATTGATAAGAAAGAAGTATAATCTCAATTCTTTTGATATAAAACATTTCTATTCTTATTTTCAGCTGAATATCAAAAAGTGTGGGTTTTACTTTTGATTTATGTGTCAAGGTGTTAGAATTTTGGTAAATAAATGCTATGAAAAAGAAGCAAAGCAACTAAAAAAATGTATCTTAAAGTGACTCAGCTGAATGATGAGCTAGATACAGTTTATTCCAGCAGAAATATGCAGAGAGTTTGGGAAGAAAATTAGTTCAGCATTCGGAGGCTAGAGTATAAAAATATATATGTTAAAAAATGAACTTTACTTTCCATTATTGTTGTTACTATTAATATGATACTTTTATTGTTGTTTTAATTAGAAAATACTGTATTTTACATATTCCCAAAGCATTCTTATTCTAATTTTTTAAAATCTGATTTAGGACAAGCAAAAATGTCAAGACAAATTTTTACCAGCAAACAATGTAAAATACACATAAAATTACCTTATTTGCTTTTAGACAGCCTCAGGCTATTAAAAACTGAGAAAGCCTGTTTTATAAATACTCTAATAAAAGGTTCAAGTACAAGTAATTTCTAATTTTAGCACATATGCAAACAGCAACACATATGTATGGATTAATGGCATATGGATTTAATGTGTTGTTGGCACCTTACTCGAAGGCATTTTTGCTTAGCCAAACAAATTCTGATGAGTAGAATGCTTTTCACACCTGTAGGGAATAATCTCCAAAAAATGAAAGAAAAATAGACTAAACAGGAGATACTCCCATGCTTCCCAACAGTAATCTTATAACAAGATAACCTTTTTTTCTTCAATTCGAATTGGGTCATAGAGTCATAGAGTTGTTTGGGTTAGAAGGGACCTTAAAGATCATGGGCAGGGACACCTTCCACTGTCCCAGGTTGCTCAGGGCCCCATCCAACCTGGCCTTGAACATTTCCAGGGATGGGGCATCCACAGCTTCTCTGGGCAACCTGTGCCTGGGCCTCACCACCCTCACAGTAAAGAATTTCTTCCTAATATCCAATCCAGTGCTGCCCTCTTGTCAGTTTAAAGCCACTCTCCCTTGTCTTATTTCTCCATGCTCTTGCAAAAAGTCCCTCTCCAGCTCTCTTGTAGTAGCCCCTTTAGGCACTGGAATGCTGCTGGAAGGTTGCCCCAGAGCCTTCTCTTCTCCAGGCTGAACTCTCTCACCTCTGAGCACCTTCATGGCCTCCTCTGGACTCAATCCAGCAGGTCTGTGCCCTTTTTATGCCAGAGGTCCCACAGCTTGATGCAGGGCTCCAGGTGGGATCTCACCAGAGCAGAACAGAGAAGGGAAAAGAGTCCCCTCCCTCGACCTACTGGCCACACTGCTTTTCTTGCAGCCGAGGACATGCTTGGCTTTCTGGGTGCCAGTGCACATTGCCAGGTCCTGCTGAGCTCCTTGTCAACCAACAACCCTAAGTCTTTCTCTTCATGGCCAGGGCAATAATCCACCTTGGTCATCTACCAGTAATTTACCAGTCATCATCTATCTTGAATCATGTCATAAGTGAATCCTTCCAAAATGAAAACATATGTTTTTATAATAACAACTTCTCTAACACTAACACTGGCCAGGCTTTGTGGCCTACAAACTTCTGTGTCATACTTTTGACATTCAGTTTGTAAGTTGTGATCATTAACAACTCCTTTAACAAAGTATTTACAGATTTCACTTACTGCCTCTCATACAGTCAGAGAAATAAAATTTAAAGGATTTTTAAAAGGAAATACAAAGCCTATAGAAGGTTTTTGTATTTTGGGACATGAATTCAATGTGGCTTGTCAGAACAACCAACTCTGTGCTTGCAGGTTGATGACCTCCAAGTCATTAAAATTGAAGAGGCTCATTCAGAAGGCAGCATGTCTTACCTGTCTGTTGTAACTGTGGACTCTTTCACAATACAGGTGTTTGTCAGGGAGAAATGCATACCTGAGAGAGATGATAATGAGCTGTACTACCACAGACCCACTTTTTATCCATTAATTATTTAGCGTATCCACAAGAAGACTGAACATCTAGACCTATTAGGTACCCACTATGTGTATGAAAAGTGTAAGTTACTTGCCAGCTGCATACCTTAGTCTGGAAAATCATCCTCATTATAAAATATTTATTTCTTTGTATAGACATAAATTAATAGAAATAGCAAGGCTTCCAAAGGATCTAGTGGAGAGAATTACTAAACATAACGCTGCAGCACAAACAACAAAAACCTGCATAAAAGTTCCCAATATATATAGCACTGACACCACTTAAAAATATTTATGCAGTAAGTAAAATGACACACTAAAGTTAAGTGCTTAGTTTCATAGTTTCCAAGCAGACATTTTACACCTGTCATCTTGCTGCCTTGGTTGGCAAACACAAGGTGCCCTGACCCCCTGTGGGATACTGCTGTGGGAAACACAGCCTCACCAGCAACAAAAACAGTTCAGCATGGTTGAAGGGAAATGAGAGCTAAGACATTGTCTGATGGCAGTCTTGGGTTACAATCATGAGAAATAAAAACTATTCATGGAGACAATATCAGAGGTAAGCCAAGCAGGCTGATACAAATAAGTGCATTCTACAGTTACTCAGCAGATAAAGATAGCCTTCGTAAACACTGTAAGTGCATTTATGATTTACCAGCTCCTTTGCATTAGTTAATTGCTATCTTTATTTTCCAAAGTAAACAGCTTTTTTCCTAATGAATCATTATTTAAGTGAACTAAAATTATGACTAAAATTAAACTGACAAGATATCTATTTTTAAACCTGCTGGTCTTGATTTGAATTACAAGCTGCATGTACCTTTTAGGCAGGCTTTTCTTCTCAAGACAAAGTTCTTTCATGTAAGTATGTTAAGTGTGATGAAAATTACATATAATTTAAAAAATCTTCAAGTTTGGATACACCTATGTCAGTTTTCCAATTGCTACAAAATTCAAAACCAAAGTGGACATCCCTACAGACTTTAAGGTCTTTAAAAGCAAATATGAACAGTATTTAATCAAATTGATGTGAGACATGGAAACGTAAAAGATTTTTCCTTACCACAGTTCTTCCAAATGCATTCAGATCTTGAAGAATTACACTTATGTATCCTAATGTACCAGCTGTCTGAAAAATAAACAGTTTTACATAGAATAATCTCCCAAGAAAGATGCATGCTATCTGCTAGCACCAAAGCTCCTGGGAGATTACACTTCACTTTAAAAAAAAATATCATTTATTTAAAGTGCAGACTGCAAAATACTCGGCACTTCTGATCAAGTGAACTAGATAAGCACCTCCAAATCTGTATTTGCAAAAATAAACTTCTCAGAGCTCCTGAACCATATTGGTATGAAAAACAAGGCGAATCATTTCTTCCTAAAATGAAAAATGGGAACCACCACCATGGTTTTCCCTTTCAAATCAAAAATGGATGTTTAGGAAATAAATAAACACATACAATAAAGTTGGTCATCAGACTTTATATCTCATTCTGCTTCAAATGTTTCTCCTTGTTATGTCCTTTCTACTGCATAAAAATGTATCAATTCAGCTAGCACTTCACTATTTGCCAGATAAAAACTACAAGAAGAAAAGAAAAAGTACATCAGTATCTCTCATGCACATTTTTCATTTCTTTCCTAAGACATTGTAAATCTCTCAGGCAAACTCTGTGGATTCTAACTGGCAACAGGGAAACCTTGTAAGGAATGCTTTATGGTTTATGGCCTGTAACAGGAATTTCAAGTGTAGAAAAGACATATTTGTAGGCAAGTCAGTGTTCATATTCTGACAACATATTCCCTTTACAAGTCATGAAATAGGGTAATTGCTGCTTTTGTGTGTGTCCATAGCAATTAAAAGTGTTAATCAGTGTGCTTGATATACTCTAATTGTAAAAAAAAACTGAACAAGACAAAATTGGGCCCTTCCCCAAGGAACATACACATACAAGATAAAAGATTAAAAAAACTACCAGCAGAAGAAATTCAGAAAGGAGTTTCTCAGGGACCTAAAAAATGGGGTTTATGTGTTGCTCATTAAGAAGACACCCTCTGCTGAAATTACCAAAAGAGCATATGCCTGACACATTCTATTTCTGCAATACAGAATAACAGAAGAAAGAAAATACTGGTATATCATATTGTTTGTATATTGCATGATACCTATATCATGCTAAAAAAAAGAATGCTTGAGGGAAGCTATAAGCCCTACATGACAGATTGTGTAAAGTCACATGCCAGATTTCCCTTTTTAGAAGTACAGAAATGAAAAGTAAAGAAAGAGAGGGGGGGGAACCACAAGAACTGAAGTCACTAGAGGCTTGCACAGCCTTATATCTCCTACTTTAGGGTGTGATTATGAAAACTCCTCTGAGCAAAATGAATCCATGATCCTATTAAAGCCATGGAAACTATCTCTTGATTTGCATGGGCCATGGTTTTACTAAGGGTATTGAGGGACCCATGCACACTGGAGCATGAATACATTAAGGCAGGAAATGGACTACAGAAAGTTCTGCACTGCAATTATCAATAATTAATGCTTTTTTCCATTGATTTTTCAACTCTCATACCATATTACAGAGACAGAGACCAAAAAAAAGACCGTAGCTTGACCAGAGGAAAAGGAAAGTACACACTGTGTTCAGTACTGTTAGTTCTGATATTATGTCATGGTTGGGTATCATGGACTGTACCACCCTACACAGCCACAAAGAGCCCTGTGAGAGGAGCAGGTAGGAAGTGCTTAGGAACAGCTCAGCCCATAAAAGCCAACATTAGGGCTTGATTAAGAAAGAGACACCTTGTGACTCACAAAGCACTATTAAAACCCCTCACACTTGTTAATACGAGTTCTGAGGGAAGGAATTTTTCTGAGGAACTACTAACTAATTATCGATAAAAATATCAAAATTGGCTTGTGGCAAGCTATATTTTGCTACTAGCATGCTATGAGCTGTGGTTTATTTGCAAGTAACAATTTTCAAATGAGACAGATATTCTGGATACTTATATAATTATTCTTGTAAACTTGTCTCTATAAAGTGTTTCATAGGTCTTTTAGGTATTGGAAAGGCTATCACTCAATATCCCATGTATCCACTGAGAAAATTTAGGGCTCAAAATGTAGAACTGGTCATGTGATTAGAAAAATAGATTATTCCTGAAATGGAATAATTTACTACTTAACTAACTCATATATAATACAATAAAATTCTCATATCAAAGAAAATGTATGTGGGGGAAAAAAGGCAAGAGGCTTTTGCAAGCCACTGTGCTTCAATTTGGATCAAGATTTTGATTCAAGTTTGAAAGCGTTAACATAAAAGCTGTTATTCTTAGAAACTGCATGTCTGCCCACTGAAATGACAGTTACTGGCACGTGGAACCCTTCATTGTTTTGTTCTGGCATTGGGTTGGGTTTCTGCTTTGTAAGGTGGCAGACTGTTCTACTTTTATGCACAGTAAAAATGTGCCTTTGTAAGAGCCCATTCTCTCCTGCCAGCCCATCACATTTGCTCACCTTTGTGACCAACGAACCAAAATTGGCAGAAGATCTGAAATGACTGTATCAGCTTTTTTTTAATCAGCTTTACTGATCTGGCAAACACCAGTTTATGACAATATCGGAGTTTCATGACTAACACATTGAAGAGCTGATTTATCATAAAATAGAGGAACACGGAATGAATTTACTTGGGGCTTAAAGTAGATTCACTTATTTAAATTTGACTCCAAATTTACTCTATTTTCATACCATTGCACAATCATCAGGCCCTTTGAACACCAAAACAGAGCTTGTCATGAAAAGTCAATAGTGCGAGCACTTTCTAACAGCCATTACCAGCTAAATCATAAGGAAATAAGCTAATAACCCTAAAAATGAGTTACCTAAAATTGAGCAATAGGGCATGATTTCATGCACAAACTTCAGAAGTATAAAAAAAAAAAGATAATACAAAATCTCTTCAAATTGACAAAATATGCTTTCACCCCACAGAAAATATGGCATAAGTAAATCAACAGGCATATACCATATTAATTCTGAATACATAGCATTTTTGAGTATTTAGTAGAATGATTGGTAAATGAGGAGTTGCAACACTGCTTCTTGCCTGTTTGCCTCCTGCCTTCCTCCTCTACTGCTGGCAGAGTCAGTTAAAAGCTTTAACAAAGCAACAGAACATGCCTTTATTAAAGCAACCCATGCTCACATTCCTGAATGCTTAAATGCAGCCACCCTTCCTTTTAATACAAAAAAAAAAGCAGGTATAAACTAGAATTCAGTCATCTCTGCTTGTAAAGCACCAATACAGAGAAACCAGAACCCCAAATAATGTCTTTGGGTGATAGCATAACACAGAGTATTAGACCTGTCACTAATTTCCTGGAGATTATTAAGGGACAGATAGTCCTTCATATTACCATGGGGATTTGATGAGAACTAAGGCAAACAAGAGATGTCTGAGAAAACACATGCATGTTCATATCTCTCTTTAAACATGTTCAACATGTCAAACAGTTCAAATGGCAGCTTCTTCAGATGTCACTAGCTCACCATTCTGCAGACTCTCTATATGTACCTTTTATCTGATATAGGCTGCATCATTAAGAGAGACTTCTGTGTATCTTATGGAATTCACAGAAGCTTAGAGCTAAATCTGCATTAAGCCACTGAATATACAAGCAAAACAATCTCAAAGTTTTCCTTACTGGTAAGCAGGCAGACTATGTGCTTTTAAAGCAGTCACAAGGGAACTAACACACTCTTGTGGTATTGCAGAAAAAACTCAGTTGTGGGTTCCAGGTACAGCATGACCCAAAAAATATAAATTAATTGCTTTCACACTTAGGTATGATGATCCAGATGAACCAGATGAACCAGAAACTACCGAGTTTCGACAGGAATTACAAAAAAAAAAGCATAAGAAAGTATCAAGTAAGAATTTCACTTGTGTTAGTAAGGATTGCATATTCCACCTCAGGACTTGGATGAATATTCTACTCAGTTACTATAACTCCACAAATCTGGGTGAGCAATATAATAGTAAAAGCAATAGTTAAACTGTATTGGACATGGATTTACTTGAATTCAAAAGAATTTACAGTGGAAAACAAAGATATTTAGAAGCCATATACTGACACAACAGAGTCACAGTAGGTTAGGATTTGAAATCAGGATGCTCTGTTCTCATCTCTGCTAACAATATGCAATCTTGAACAAGTCTATACCTTTCAGGTGTTTATGTTCCTGCCAACTTACAGTATCCATGGTACAAGACAGACTGCTCTATGACTGTTCAGCACACAGAGCCCTGTAAGGCCTCCTCGTTTTATTAACACAACAGAGAGCACCACTGACAAACACCAGTCACAAGTGATTTCAGAAGCCCTCAATCATGCAAAGTGAAGTATTGTGTTCAAGTAATCACTCATCTCAGTGGCTCTAGGTCTTGATTTGATTTACGAGAGTTTTAGGTATAACTATGCTTTCTCACAAGATTTAAAACAAAACACAAGAAAAGCACATCAGCTCTGTGAAGGAGAAATTAAAAGAGCCATAACCCCCCTACTTTACAGAATTTGTTATTTTAAGGTCGTTTGGAACCATTTTGTATAAAAATGTGGGAACAGAAGAATGTCAGGGGATACAGGTGTCAGGAGAAGTTTTGAAAAGCTAAACCTGTCATTCACACCCAACAAAATGGCAGTACTTGAAGATACCAAATCAAGTCTGAGTCAGAGAGTTATACATTTTGTGTGATGGGCTGACACTTGAGAGCAAAAAAGAAAAAGAAAACCAAAACAAATTTGAGTCTGATGTGCAATAAGCTAAAGAAAAAGCCAGTGTACATGGATATGAAGAAAAGTTGGCAGACAAAAGGCAGAATGTAGCCAAGAACTTGGAAGAGAAGCAGAGGTAAGGCAAAGGTATATTAGAAGAAGTTACATGAATGTTAAGTGAGTCAGCAGTTGCTGGTCTGTAAAGACCAAGGGATATGTTGATACTCTAATGACATAGATTGAAAAACATGGCATATTTCTTCTCTAGACAATGTTCTTTGCTTCTTTATATGTTTTAATAATTGAGAAAAATAGGTAGAAAAAAAATTGGCACCTTTTGTCACATAGACTTCTAAATAAAGAACAAAACAAATCCAGAATCTTTAGTTAAATTTCCAGATTTAAAGTATCAGTAGCAACCCCCAAGCTGTAATTATACTCTTGCTTGCTATTTTGCTTCCTTCTTCATGTCTGCTCCTGGATTTGTGTGACAGATGGTGAGGAGTTTTTCAGTGCATCCCAGAAAGGTGGAGTTTTTAGCTAACTTGCCCTTAGTGGATGTCATTTTCCTTCTCCCCAAAAGCCTGCCAAAAACATAGAAAATAATTTATGTTGTGGGATAGATGGCCAGTGTCTCAGTATTGCAAAATAAAATCAAAGCAAGGAAGGTTAGAAAAAGAAAATAATGCAGCTGGGGAAGATGAAGTAGAATTGCCTGTTCCACTGCAGCAAGAAAACTGGAGTTTAAATATGAGAGCTAAATTAAGAGTCATGCAGGAAAGTAAGCAACTCATTATTACAGCTAGAGGTGATCTGTATTACAGAATCAGCTCTAACAAGGGAAAGGGATAGATCCAAGCCCTGATGGCTTAGTTAATACCAGTACTTGAATTCTCAAGAGTTCTCCTTCAGTATTCAGAGGTATGTGTGCACAGAATCATTCAAGCTCATCTATTTTTACTGCCAAAACCATAAGTGAAATATTTGGTTTTCCATTTGAGGCAACTAGATTAAATTCAATTGATTTGAAACATACATTTCTGCTTTTGGGTTGGCAGTAGAAATGTGCAGTGATACTGCAAGCATGGACCTGAACTTAAACAGCATATGATGCAAGAGAGGCAAGGATAAAAAATTGGAGTTACAACAAGGAAAAATCAAATGAGAAATCTGGTAGTTTTTGTATCAGTGCCTTTACAGAGAGATATGCAGAATTGTTGTAGGCCAAAGTAAACTGGAGTGATGCTAAGGAGGTCAGGAAGGGTTATGAGAGAACACCACACAGAGAGCATGTTCAGGTGTTCTCAGGCTGACAGGCTAATCATCTAGTTTTCCTTCTATCTGTGAGCCCATCACACTCCTAAAGAGTGTGATGACACTCTTTGATGATTCAAGACATAGAAACAAGTGCCAAAACAATCACCTGTGAGAAAGGAACAGTTTTTTCTTCAGGTCACTTAATGGGACATCTAAATGCAGAAAAAGCATAAAATGCAAAAGCTGCAGAATATCTTCCCACGTGCCTTAAATCAAAGCCTGGCACTTTCATGTCATCACAGTTTTTCATTTCACAGTGAAACAAGTCCTAAAAATCACTACGCCAAGGAAAAGAAAACAAGGAAATTTATCAAGTTATTTGTTTTCATAGCATCAGAATGTCATGAGAAAAAGTAATGCATCTTCCAACTTACTTTACATATAAGAGAGCGTGTCCAAATGTTTTCTGCTTTCCTCAGCTGTGCTAATTACCACACACCTACTTAAAGTTTTTATGCTCCCTAGCAAATATCTAGTATTAGCCAGAGACAGTCATACATCTGCATCAGTAGGGACCTTTACAATGAAACCAACCCAATGATTTCAAGGGCATTTGTTTAGCATTCCAACATCTGTCTTCCCACTTTAAAACCAACCCTGCATCATCCCAAGGATGACAAAAACAGGAAAACAGTAGTTCCAGAAAACATGACTGTGGGAGAAAAATAATGCAAACATACAAGAAATGACCAGCTATGAATACACATAAGCCTGGACTACTTCACTCATGAAAGCTAAAGCATTATAAGAGGGATTCTTTGTTTATTAAATAACCAGGTTATTCTAACATGCATTTAGAGAAAGTTCATCACCTTTTTTTGGCTGTTGACTAACCACATGCTTTCCTGCCATTTATTGGAATAGATTTTGCTCTATAATGTTTATAACAAAATTTAAGCCTCTCTTGGATGCTTGTTTTAATGCTATTGTTAAAGCAGCTTACGTCTCTAGAGATTCTGGGCATGAAAATTGCTCCTACAGGGAATCCTCCTTGAATTTTTGAATCAGGTGAAATTACACATGGAGAAGCCTCCTCGGCAATCTAACTGCAGCTTTTGCCTGCCCTTTTCCTCACACAATTATCTTTTCACCTTGTCCAACAGACTTGCTGACATCACAGATACTGAGATGTCATGGAAGCCACTGCTGCCTGAAGAGCTGCAGACCATTTCCCATTAAGCCTACTTGCTCACCATTGAAATGAAAACTAAGGAAGGTGTAAAAAGGTAGATGAATAGGAAAAGAAAAGGAGTCATGAAAGTGCTACTGCCTTAATTCATATTTTTCAAGCAATCTCACCTCTAAGATAATTCTAATAAAAGAGAGGAGCATATTCCATCTCAAGGAAAAGAAAGGAGGAGGAAATACTGTTTACATAGACCGCCATTTTCTCTGGTTTGGGGTTTTTTTTAATTAATATCATTCAAAGATCTTTACTTTTTCAAAACAAGTAAGGTTAATCCTATGTGAGACATTCTTAGCATGCTCTGTGAATTTTCTTTTCTCTACAACTGCAAACTATGCAGGTAATTACAGTGTAGCTGCTGCCTCAGCTGTGGTGTTACGACTGGTGGGAGAAGCATAAAGGAGGACTTTTCAAGGATGTTTTAAAAGCCACTGGGTTTAGGTCCCACCCTGTGGCAAAACCTTAGGATTCTGAATAATTTTTATGCTCTAGTTTTATATCACGCACACGCTGGAGAATGAGGATATCTAAAATATAGTGTCCATTTGTTTTATTGTAATACTTCTGTGTTGGAAGCTGCAAAAAGGATCATTTCCAGGATCTCTGTCAGTAGCATGAGCAACTGTAGGTGCAAGGACAAAAGTAGTGGACATCAACCCAACAGGGAATAAGAATCACATTTTAACACAGCATTCTAGTGTGTATTAGCTGCAGAGATAAGAAATGTCCTCTACATTTATTAAATCTGAATTTTTATGTCTGATGGAAAGTCTAGTCATCTTGCAGCTCAGCTGGTTCTTAAATCCTTGCTTGGTTATGAAAAGTCTTTTGAGACGCAAAAGGATACACACACTCATAAATCACAGTTACTTACATCAACAGACATTATTCACTTGCTTCTCAAACAATGCCTTTAAAAGAGGTACTGATTTTGTTCTTAGTATGACCATCATGTCCATCTTTTCACAATCCCCCTTAAAAGCAATCATCAGTGTAGCCACCAAAACGCACATGTAGATAATTTTATTTACATGAACTGAGTGCCACCCCAAATTCTTCTTGGAAATGTTGTGCTGCACAGCTCTGCATCATCTGATGTAAATGCTACCATAAGAGCACGCAGTGACCCCATCCCTCTGATACCTTCTTCTTTTGTTACTTGCAACAAAAGATCATCTAAGAGCAGTGAAAATTAATACGAAAAATAACATGAACAGAAAAATCACACAAAGTGTCTTATATAATAGCAAGTGTTCTGTGTTTCAAGCAGTGGGTTGGAGTATGTTGAAACTCTGAGCATTATCCTGGGGGTGGAAAAAGGAGACACAGCTTATAAAGGCTGTATTTTTTATCCTGAGAAATTCAATGCAAGGAGGTCAATTTATTTTATATAGTCTGCACATTAAATGCTTCAAATACCACATAATTTATCAGTTCAGAAGAATCAGAGTATGTGACTTCAAAAAGCACCAGATGGTAAACAGGAGTATACAGACTAAGATAAAATATTCTAATTCTGTCATCTTCTGTTCATCAAATGAGAATGCTAATTTCGCCCTTATTTCTATATTTATGGCCCAACCTGATAATTTCTGATCACGTTTTCTGTTCCTAAAATGTGGTCAATTAACACCCTTCTTACTAAGAAGGCTTTGCTAAATATGTAAGAAGACAAAGGTATACCCTTAGTCACTTAATTAGTGACTTAATATTTTAAACAGTCAGTGGAAGTAAGGGTTTTTTTCTCATTATCTCCTTTCAGAAAACTTGTTGTATTTTTCCCTTTATTACAGTTAATGGCAAGCAGATTCCTAGTACCAGAAGCATACAATATGAACTCTTTTTTTCAGCTCCCAAATAACCCTCCCCTGCTTTCAATGAAGCTGAACACTACCACAACAGTGGAAAAATATGTGGAAAATAGCATAAACAGACTGAACTGTTTAGGCTGAAAATAAGAAACAATGTGTGGATTCTTTCCACAACTATGTGAGATTTTCTGTGTCTTTTTGATCTATTCTGTAGATTATGAGGGGGGGTTTTTGCTTACTAAGTGTCCAAGTAGTTCATGTATATTCACAGACACTTTTAACTACTGGTGACTGAAACAGATATAAGGAGTCTGTCTCTACATAATTTATCAATGGCATAATCATAGAATCCTAGGACAATTCAAGTTGGAGAGGACCAAGAGAGTCCAATGTCATGCTGAAATCAGGGTAAGCTAAGAGATCAGACCAGATTATTCAGGGCTTGATCCACTCAGCTCTGGAAAATGACCAAGGACAGAGACTACAAAGACTGAAATAATATGGCTAATGATGTGCATTACATGCTATTTTTTTTCCTCACTGCTTGACCCCTGAATTGACAGAGAAAAATGTAAAAATCTCCAGTGGGAATATATAGGTATATAGAAGCTCACACATACACACACAGAGCAAAATATGCTTTCATAAATGTATTTATAATGCTTTCTGCTCCCATATATTTTTTGGTTTATATAAGTTTACTACTGTATGAGGTGAATAAATGGACAAAAGAATATTTGACCTCTCTATGAATGAATATTGATTATATCTTGACAATTATCATAAAGACAGATTCCTGAGTGGCATTAGTACATGTAGTCAGTGCGAGAGGAGAAAAATATTTCTGCTCAAAGGCTGAGAAAAAATGTTTTGCATTTACACACCTCAGAAGCTGTTTACATTTTAACAGGTAACTCAGTCTCCTTAGACCTTTGACATAGGTGAAGCTACACACTGGTAACCATGAACACCTGCTGTCCAACACCCATAAATTCATCCTATATTTCATGTAGGAAATCCAAGCATTTTTAAGTTAAATGAGTGTAGTAAAAAATACTAAAACTGATTCATAGTAGCTCTCAAGGGAAACATTCTAGTCAAGTGAGAATGTCTTAGGTCAAGTATGTTTGTACTCAAAAAGGTACAGCAGTTTTAAGCTGATTTCTTAAGCAGCTTTGTTTACTGTAAACAGTCCTTAGCACAGCTTTCATTATTCATTATTTCATTTACTTCATGCACATCCTCTCACACCGCATCTCTTACTTAATTGTCTCAAACCTCCACAAAAAGACACGAGTAACCACATTTGGTTTCTCCTTGCTCTATTCCTCTTTCCAGGAGCCCTGTCACAAATACAACCTGGCTAAAAAGAGTGAGGAGAAAAAGGAGTCTAAGCATATGTGGCATTGCTTGTTTTGGCTAGAGAAGAAGGATTTCTTGGGTTTCTGAGCAAAAGGTAAGGCAAGCTGTTAACATCCCTACCTCCTGTGACAGACTGTTGCATAGATATTGTGCCATTATAAATTTTAACAGTATTAATCCAGTATTGCTATAATCCTGGAATTGTATGATCATCTATGTTGCTTGCAAAACAACATGCACAGATTTCTAAACTATGGAGACTATTTCTTTTAATTAAATGAAAGCTGCCTCAATATCTTTCTTGGATATTGCTATTTAAGGCTACTGAACATAATATTCAATTTATACTTTTGTGGTCTCCTATGGTTAATATTCTATGGAGTCTTCCTTTGTATTACATTGCTATTACTATGAGAGGATATGATAGGTCATTAATATGAATAATTATCAGTTATGTAATATTAAATCTTGCACGGGATTATATTCGGATTTTAAGAATAGCCAGTAGTATTTTACTAATATTCCATTGTATCTCACAGTAAATTTATTCCCTCTATATATGCTAAGAGGCCTAATTAACAAACATAATTTGTTCAACTGACAGTCCTCCCAGACACTGAGAAGCAACTACATCTCTGAAAATCACTTGCAAAACAGTTTTTCAAAGAGATAAAAACAGGTGAACTTATTAAGTCTTTATGGTCACGAAGCTCACCAAACTATACCATTTCAGGAGTAACAAATATGAAGGACTCCCCAAAAGAAAAACAAAAGCTACCTGGTTCCATAAAATTATATGTTTCTTTGAGTCTCCAAGTAGCAAAGGCAGTAAGTTTCAAGCATATATTCACATTTATATTAACATGTTACTTACAAAAACACAGACTGGGAGAGAGCTTCTGCAAACCCTACTTCCACTTGATAGTACTTACACAGATACTTCCTCAGATTTTATGACATTTTTAACTCAGCACAATATAACACATGCTTGAAGTGCTTCCTCTTCTTCTATGATTCCATGATATTTCCAGCTCACTTCCCCAGAAGAGATCTCATTGTCTATTCTAGGAAGAATTTAGGGAAAATTCTTACATAAGGACCAACTGCTTAAAAATAGTTTGCATGCCTCAAAAATAAGCAATAATAGTTATGAGCAAAATAATGTTTTTAAGGGCAACAGTTTCCAAAAATTTACACATGACATTATGATTTTAAAAATAAAGTAGGGTAATATTAAAA
Organism: Promerops cafer; assembly: GCA_013398275.1. Taxonomy (NCBI): domain Eukaryota; kingdom Metazoa; phylum Chordata; class Aves; order Passeriformes; family Nectariniidae; genus Promerops; species Promerops cafer. The sequence goes on from VZSE01011985.1 coordinate 18,179, forward strand.
GCTATCAACTTTGAAAAGCAAAACTAATAATTCCTCTGTTGGTAAAACGTTTGAGAGCAACAGATTTCCAACTCATATAAACATATAGAAATTAATATGAAATTAACTCTGCCTTTTAGGAGCACAAAAATGACTTCTCAAAACTATAATTAGCAGAGCCTGAGTTAAAATAGGCTAATTAGCTATGAAGGTTTGAGCACCTGACTAAAATCATGAACTCCTACTGGCAGACATAAAGGAACAATTTCATTAGTTAAAGGAAGCTTCTAGCATGTTTTAGCTAAGGTGGAAACTCTTTCTCCAGCTATCCATGTTTCCCTTGAATGCCCAAGGCATTTAGCAAATTTCTAAATACATTCTTTCCATGACAACTGCCTGACAAATTAAAAAGCATAGTTTGAACTTGGGTCCCTCAATGCTGTCATCTATCAACTCAAAATAGAATGTCGTTATCTCCTATTAGATTATTCTCCTGTTAATTTGACTAAACACTAGATCAAAACCAAGGACCAACAGACAAGAAAACAGAAATTATGTATCCTTTGCTAATTTTGAAGGAGGGATGGCAGGCCCTACCACACCTTCCAAAATGCCAACTTCCTTCCACTAGAATAACTCCAGCTGCACTTCTAGGAGCAGCCAGCAGGACTGCTGAAGAACACATGCAGAATAACCTGCACAGCCTGAGATGTGACAAGAAATGCAAAGTGATACATATGTCACAGGGTGCCTGGACTGTGCTTCCCATCCAAGGCATATATTCAGGAAAAACGTAGTAAAGGCAACTCTGACCAATAGAGTTCTCGAGCACAGAGCTCATTGGACTGATACGACTGGGAAATTGTCACTTGCTTGCGTCTATCCTGTCAAGGGAAGCAGAATTTCGTGCCTTTTTCTGGGAACTAACTAAGATTATAGCTCAATCTTTTCATTTGTGTAAACCAACAGAACCTGTATCATCAAACTTTATCTACTTGAACTAAAAGAAAAACGCTACGGTCTCTCCAGATGATCAGAGAACGAAGACGAAAGAGTTAATTATATGTTCATCCATCACATTCACTCATCCATTACACACATTGAGCCTTCAGTTACTAAAGTAAATACCATATGGTGTTGAACATCTCAATGTAAAGCTCAGTGAGGAATCCCGTTAATGACTGCTAAAAGGAGTAATCAGGCAGAAGAGATAGCTAATATACACTCACATCTGGAGCCAGTGAGTGACCTCACTGCATTGCAGTTGACATGCAAGTCTCTAAGGAAAAGAAATCAAACTGATATTTTAGTATTAAGCCAGTTACACATATTAGAGCTGTGAATAAGCAAAATACAGAAAAAACAGAAAGTGCTCAGCTCTTTTCAGCTCTTCGTCTGGAGAAAATTACCAATTTCTGGCCTAAGTATCCAGCCCTAGTGTTCACTGTTTAATATGGATCTGATATGAAATAAGGGATAGGTCATCATAACTGAGACCAGGAACAATTATGCTCCAATGATTCCAATGCATAAAACTGCAGAAGAATGTCCAGGGCCAAATTAACTGCTGATGATTTCATACTGATGGTCCCCAGCTCTGCAGTAGCAGAATACAACTACAACCTCCTCTGGAGTTTCAGCTATTGGAGGACTAAACTGCACTCTGTGTTCATAAGTAAACTGCTGCCACCTGTCCTGCAGGTTTACTTCTGCCTGTAAAAGCCTACAGGGATCTTTCATGCTTGCAGTCAAAGCAAGGTTTTTTTACTAGGGACCTGTGAATAATTATTCCTATATTTAATTGGCCAAACTGCAATGTTAAAAAGAAATTCAATGTACTCCAGAAATTTTTTTATATTTGCTGAGAAAATTAAAAAGGAGGGAATAAAATTTATTTTGAAGTATAGCACTCTCATTCAACATAAGCATAAAGTTATATTTAAGAGATTCTCATCATTTTCATTATCCTTTTTACCTCCTGAAAACTGTTAGTGTCTCAGATGTCCCTCTCCTTTTTCTCCTGGTTTATGTTCTCCACTCTGAAGGGATTAACTTCTAAAATTACAAAGCCAAACTTGGGTATTCTCCACCTAAACATTTTCTTCTTTAAAGACTTCTTCACAAGACTGACATATTTCCTTCTGTCCTGGTTTAGGGCAAATATGGTAGAAAACCTCTAGCGGGGTTCCTCTAGAAAGCAGATTCAATCAGCCCTGCCCCCAACTGGTTTGGGAAAGTATTTCCTTGGAGAAAAGTGGAAAAAAACTGTTTATTTAACAGGCAAAGCATTCACCAGCACAAAAAAAGGAACAATATTAAACAATAAAACCTCTTGCCTCTCCAAAAGAGATGACAAACTCAGAAAGTCCCTTCGAGGGCTGTAGCTCAGCTCACCCAGTCTGTTCTCAGTCCCTCCGGCGCTGGAAATGCCGCAGCCCAGGCCCGGCCCGGTGGGACACAGGGGTGAGCAGCCAGTGCTCTGCTGGGGTTTCAGTCCAAAGCAGGTTCAAACAGGTCCAAGGAAAAGAAAAACCACAGTCCAGGGAACTTCTCTGCCTCAGCTGGCTAAAAACTGACTAAAAGCAAAGGAGAGCTCTGTCCCACTGTCTGTCCGTCCGCAGTCAACACAGTCCAGGAGCCGGAATGTGGAGCAGTGAGTGCGGTTTCTGAAAACAAACTGCGCGCTTCTTCTGTCCCAACTTCGCTCTCAGAACCAGTCTCAAAGGTGCACAATTTATTATCCAGCATAACAGAACAGACAACTGGGAATACAAGCATCATATAGCCAACCCAGGACACCTTCTGAAACTTTTATAAAAAGAAAACAGCAGAAATTAGCTCTATTAATGTCAGAGAAACTACCCTGCAAGCACATCATGTAAAGCTTATGGAGAATTTAGCTCATAATTATTAAAACCTTGCATTTGTCACAGCTGTAGAAGCAAAAAGGCTTCTATTCCAAAAGAGCATCCCTCTGTGATGTTGTATCTACAAATATACAAATTAAACTAAGAATGAAACTAGACCATAATCACTGCAGAAACTGCAAGGGTGTCAAATGTGTAAAGCAATTCTTCAGAGGTACAATGCTGGAGCTTGTCATGGCAACTCTTCTCACTCCTTCCCACTGATTTTCATCAAGCATTTTAAATTTTTTTAAGCATTTCTACTCTTTCCCTCCTAGCCTTGTTTACCCCCTCACACAATATGAATGATATCACCAAAAAGTGAAGAGTATGCAAAAACATCAGTCTGCAGCCACTTCAGATAGAAGACTGAACACACACCTAGCCCATAAATGCTGTAGTGTTGATGTTTTCACAAGCACAGCAGACCAGCTAGCAATAAAAGCTTTTTTTTTTCCTGTAGAAGACATTGTATGTTGTTGAGCTATTGATGTTTACTGAAAAGCTTTAGGCAAGACCCCCCTTAAAAGGCCTGAGAGGTCTGAGAGTCTATAATCTCTATTACTCCTGCAGGAAAATTTTATGCTAATAGTCTCCTCTGGCACTTGCTTTCTAAAGACCCAGCTTGCTGTCCCTCCATCTTTCTACAGTCAAAGCACACAGGTGTTCTGATTAGTAACAGGATTCTTAAGATTAGGCTCCCAGAGTATCTTTAGCAAAAGGATTTATTTAAAAAGGCAGTCTTTTCCATCAGCACTGCAGTCACAATTTGTTCCACTCATCGTATTTGTTGTTCTATGCCACGTATGCCATGAATATTCCAGAGTGCCTGATTGCTCACCAGTTGAAGTTTTGAGTCTATAGCCCCTTTAACTCAGTGTCAGAAATGTCTCTGTGACAAACCATGATGCATTAAATAATGATGCAATCTGCTGACAGGATTCTAAGTCATCTAATAGGATATCTCCCTGCAACTTTGAAACATCTGTGGGTTTGCTGCCCAAGAGCAATTGTCTTAAACGTTTGACCAAGCAGTTAAAGGAAGCACCAGTGTGCCATTTCTGTGATCAAAAACGGGTTGAAATTGAAGAGTGGAGTTTTCACAGGATCAGCACCTGCCTCTGGCTACTTTGTGAATCCCATGAAACACTTCTGTGTATTTAGTGGGTATAAATGGTTGTTGATCTACCACAGCTATTCATTCCCCATAGGAGGTGGGGTTGGCTGCCAGGGATGGCACTGCTCCTTAGGTCAGGTGGCAAACGTACATGCCCCAAGATCTGCACTTCTGACTCAAGTACTCCCAAACACTTAGGGACACAGGACATACCTGACTGCTGCAGAATCAAAAAGGGGAAACGTTCATAAAGTCTATGACCAGAATCTTCTCAGCCTAAATATCCTACCAACATGCTTCCTCTCTACCATGTGTTACTGTACTGTGCACATTTAGTAAGAGTAACACAGCTGCTGCTTTTGAACAGAGACAGAGCTCAGACCTTTCATTTTGTTCCTCCTTTTGTTCTTGCACAGGAAACAGAAGAGAATTCTTAGATGAGCATTTCAGACAGATCAAAAGTAACACATGAGTGAAAATCCATTCCCAGAGTGCTGGTACAAGGTGCTGCATATGAAGCATACCTTAATAAGTCCATGGCTGCCATTCCAAATATTTCCTTAGCATATCCTTAAAGAGAGAATGTTACAGAAATCTAAAACCAATACAAGGGCCAATAATTATACTGGAGCCTAGGTCTGAAACATAAATTCTACTCTTTTGTACACTTATAGTGAATAAAAGACTGTGTGGTCAGGCACAATAGTTTTATATCTTAAAGAGTTGGAGAACACAATCTGCAGTTCCTTAGTAAACATACAGCAACTGAAACCAGAAAATTGGATGGAGATTAAATTAGACAGCAGTGACCAGAACATAATGAAACAAATGCCAAGTCATTACCAATGGCTGAAAAAAAAAATGAAGACTTCACTTGTTTGTTAGTTCAGGTTTATCAGCATATTTGTCAAAGTACAATGAAGTAGATTGCCTAAGCTGGCTGCTCTTCACAGCCTCTTCCTGCTGTGAATTAACAGCATCACTCTTTTCATTAGAGGTAAGTGTGGTGTTGGGGAGGAGACTACCAGAGGGATCAATAAATATTTTACATGAGCAACTCACTTATATATTTGCAGGGAGAAATCTTACTCCTGCCCTTGGGAATTTGGTTCCTAGTAGTTAGAGACAAAAATTAGGACCTATGAAATTTTTATTATTCTAAATTATAACTTTGTTACTAACCACACAAAAATGGAAAGCCTGGAAAAAGTTTAAGTGCTGCACACACAAGGAAAACATAAAGACTAGGCAAGTATGGTTATTTCTATATCTATAGATGAAAAGGCAGAGCAAAATGTGGAAAGGGAGTGAATACATTCACACATAATCAGTGTTCTTTCAATGGCCAATGCAGGACTTAAAAGCCTTGTAAAATGGATGAAAATCCTAAGCTTTATGGGCTTCAACACTACACACACCATCTAAATAATGAATGAGATTGTGTCAATATTCTGCTCATTTTATTCAAAAGGCAGTAACTGGACTTGATCAACACTAAAATATGTCATAGACAGAATGGGATGTATAATAGAATGGGAGCTGAAAACTGCATTGCTATCAATCAGTTGCTGAAAGCAGTACTCAAAACATTGGCTGTAGCTGCCTTGTGCCAGACAGAATGCACAGCTAGTAACAGAAGATGAGAGGAATGCACTAGACTAGGCACCTTGTGAGAGTCCACAAATGGAGAACTGTTGCACGTACATAAAGAAATCCAGCTTGGGATTTTTCTCCCCTTCATGTCCTTCCATTGGCAGGAAATCTAGAGGTGCTATTGCATTGCATAGTTAAAAAGCTGTCACGCTGTGTTGCTTCACATTTTCACGGACTATTTAACACAGCAGAGGACAGCACATCATTGTGTTCAACACGAACGTGGGGGAGAAACTCTTCTGCAGATTCAGCACACTTGGAAAATTTGACATCTATATCATGTACAAGGTACTGGTTGTATTTACAGCCTTGTCTGTGGTCACATCCAGGCACAAGGAAATTCAGATCAGTGCCAGCACGATGCAAAATTTGCAAGGTCTAAGTCTATTTTAGTACAGACTTAATAACCAAATTTGCTTTAAAGCTTATTCCTCCATTGTTTATCTTTTTAACATTGGAAATAATTTCACACAATCACTAAAGATGTAAAAGTGAACTTAAAAAACAATAAAAATAGAAATGGTACATAGATACAATGCCTTTAGAGAGGAGTACTATATAACTACCCAGAGGCACTCTTGGCTAAAGAAATGATGTGTCTAATGGGTCACTGATATTGGAGACTAAACATGGCATTTTATTGAAAGATTATACAAAAGAATAGTGTTGATACGATACAGCAAAATTAGTAAGTACATTATAAAAATCTGTAAAAATATATATTTCCAGACTTCTGCAGTCAATAAAATTGCTGTTGATTCATCACCTGCTGTAAGATAAGTGAACTGATTTAAGTAATTCTTTATTGGAACCTACTTGAGCTTTCTCAGGCTATTTATAGGAAAGACATGAGTTTTTGCAATTATACTTTGTCATCTGAAAAACACTAGTGAATCTGAACCCTAATTTTTTTCTATATAACTTGAGAAGCATTCAACGATGTAAGTTCTTTTCCTGATTACAGCAATCATTCAATCTTTAAGGAAAAATAATATAATTTGTTATGATACAAAGATCACTTTAAGGAAAATATTATATTATTTTATTCAAATGAGGTCTGGTTTTATCTGAGGAAAGACATAATAAAGAACCTGACAACCACTTCACGCTTTCATAGTAAAAAAGCACCACTGAATCAAAAAACATGTTAAAGGTTACAAGGAAATGCATGACATGAGTTAACTTGTATTTACAGGTTACTTACCCTTGAGAAATAACAAATCCTCACCTGTTTTCCTTTAAGCACTGCAAATTGTCCTTTTAAGTAATCACAGAATATTCTGAGCTGGAAGGGACCCACAGGGATCACTGAGTCCAGCTCTTAAGTCAACCTTGGCAGTATTAGCACCATACTTTAACCAACTGAGCTATCTCACTGGCAGAAGACAGCAGTGTCTGGGAGTATCTCAGTGTCTCTCCTAAAAGAAAAATTGGCAAAATTCTGCTTTTATATCAGTGTTCACATGTTACATATATATCTGCTAAGCATTTATGCCATTATCAGTTTAACACCGCAATCATAGCCTAGTGTTAATAATTCAATGTAATGTTATATACAATTTCCTGGTACAAATGAGCCCTGACTATAACTGGTCACATTTAGATTCCCATCTGCTCCTTTGGATTTCTGTTCTGTTCGTAACATTTTTCTTCAGGTACAGTGCTGCATTGTAGCAGCAGATCTATAATCATCTCCCTTCACAGCAGGCAGTGGGAGCACCTCATGCTTTTACACGTCTCAGGAATCATTTAGTCATATACATTAATAGTGAATGTATGTGCCTACTTACCATCTTGTAAAAATTTAAAACAATGAGAGGTAAATTGGATGAAATTGCATCTTTAGGAAAAATAAAACAACAATAACAAAAATACATTCTAAAGGGAAGGCAAAGACGTTTTTGAGAGCATAAAGCTGTCACGACAGGTGACTCATGTTGGGCTGCATTAGTCATATCATGGCACATTATATAACCAGAGGCAATTGACACAACATAAACTGACACATCACAACATAGCTTGTCAGCAACGAGATGTATAAAGCTAGGTTTTTTAAAGAAAATACAGGGAAGAAAGTTTTGTGGGTTTTCGAAACACCACTCAGGAGGACAAAAACATGGTGTGAAGCATTCTGTTGTGAGTTACATTTTTGCAGGAACACATTCTGCCACCCTTAGTGTTTAGGAGGATTTGAATTGAGTAGACTTACTGATCTTGATGGAATTAAGTCAGCCGAAATCCCAAGTAGCTTAATGCTTTTGTTCAACAGCAAAATTGGTTAGGCCGAGGGACCCGCAGGCTCGGCCGAGCACGCTGCGCCAGCGGCCCTGAGAGGCGGGAAGGGCGGCCGGGCTGGCGGGCAACCCCTGCCAGGGCAGCTGGGGAGCCTGCGGGGCCGGACCCTCCTAGCGGCTGACGGGAACCTCTCCTCGCTCCTTGCTCGAGAGTTGGGAGGGGGAAAAACCCCGAACGGGCACCAGGGACAGCCGAACAGGGCGCCTGCGGGGCCGCTCCCATGTCAGGTGTCGTCCCTGCCGAGCCACAGGCGCTGTGAGGGGAGCGGAGGCTCCCCCGGCCGCCGTGGCAGTGCGGGATGTGTCACCGCAGCCACAGTGCAGCCGGAGCTGGTGAGCTGAGGACAGGCTGTTTCCCAGGCGAATCAAACACCACGTCCTGGCCAAACCCTGGGAGCTGTGCAAGGCTTGTTGCTGACGGGAATCATACAATGGTTTGGGTTGGAAGGGATCTTATAAATCCTTTAGTTCTAACACCCCTGCCACAGACAGCCACACCTTCCACTAGACCAGGATGCTCAGAACCCCATTGTAATATGTAATTTGGTGGTTCGTGTTATTATAAAAACAAAACATGGAAATATTGTTGTGGAAGTTTGGGTTTTTCCCTATTGTGTCTTTCATTTTTCAGTGTCTGGTTTCGTGTATCGCCCCCCGCCCCCCCGGTTTGTTTTGTAAAGGCAAATACCTTCCATCAATCAGGGGAGGCCTACCCATTGTACCTCTCAGTGCTGATCTTGTCTATCACAAGCAGACTCACAGTTGTTTGTAAAGACAAGCTTGTTACTCCTGTCAATGATTTCATTATGCATCTTTAAAATCCTTTTACTGTACCTTGCTGACTCTTACTGTAAGTTACTATTGTGTATTTTTGTCACTTTGTAACTGTCTTAGAAAATGATTGACTTTTATCGATCCACTTTTGTGTGTGAAGAAGCTGCTGCTTATTTGGACTTAGACCCCAAGCACAAAGCTACCCCCCAAAAAGCTGCCTATAAAAAAGGCAGGAACCAAGAGAAGGATGGACTGTGGTGGAGCAAAGTCTTCCCCATCCCCAGCGCTGTTTGCTCGTTCCTTATCAACGAACAATAAATTGCCTTATTAATTGACCTCATCAATTGTGATGAATTATTTATAACACCATCCAACCTGGCTTTGAACACTTCCAGGGATGGTTTGCCCACAACTTGTCTGGTCAATCCGTTTCAGTGCCTTACCACACTCACAGCCAAGGATTTCTTACACATCTCTAACCTAAATTTCCCCTCTTTCAGACTGAACACATTACTCCTTGTCCTGTTACTACAGCTCCTGATGAGGAGTCTTTCAGCTTCCCTGTAGGCCCCTTCAGATACTGAATGGTTGCTAAGAGGTCTCCATGCAACATTTTCACCAGGCTGAGCACCTGCAATTCTCTCAGCCTGTCCTCAGAGGGGAAGTTCTCTTAGTCCCCTTACCACCTTCATGATCCTCCTCTAGACTTGCTCCAACAGTTCCATGTCTTTCTCATGCTAGTGATACCAAAAATGTACACGGTATTCCAGGTGGGGTCTCACAAGAGAATAATAGAGGGAGAGAATCACCTCCCACGGCCTGGCCACACTTTTTTTTAATAACCCTGCCAGCCCAGGAGCTGCTGGTTTCCTTCTTGTGTGAGCCACTTATCAACATTTTCTTATAGGGCTGCAATTCAGGAGGTAGAGACTTCAAATGGATGTGGAAATGAGTCTGCATATCCACGCAAACATCTCTGATGGGCTCTTGGAGGGAATGGCCACATTTCAGCTGTTTCAGGGAATGACAGTGTCTCTCCTCAGAGCCTCTTTTAGTTCACTGGGCTAATCTGGGTGCTTGATAAAAAATGTACTGTGACAGCTCCCAAATTCCTGCTCTTAGCATGATGAACTTTAAATAGTTTATCATTACTACTATTTCTGGCATCATCTCTGAGCTTCATGGACACGTAATTAGAAGGCAGACATGTGGAGGCCAAATTGCATTGCATGTTCACACTCATGAACATACTATAGGGTTTTTGGTCTTTCATTAAAAAATCTGTCTTCTTACATAGCCTCTTCAGAGGATTATAGTTAAATGCTGGAAATTAAATATGAAATAGTTTTGAAATGCAGCTGTTCAAATTGCAAACCAGAGCACACATACCCCTTAGAGATTAAACACAAGGCCAGTTCCATTTTCCAAACCTGGAAAACCTCAACACATCAAGTCACAAGGTATATCTGACATAAAAAGAGAAAGTGCCAAGCTTAGGAAAGTCATTTAGTTGATCCTAACATTCACACAGCCCCTGTGTTCAGTCACTGGCTCTGCAGAAATGTGAGGGATCAGTGGTGGGACAGGGCAGGGAAGCAATATGTGATACATGATGCTGAACCTCAGTGTATTTTCTCAGTTTCCCATAGAGCAATCCTCTTGCCTCTGTGTGAACACAAATGCTTATCCAAAATCCCAGTCCAGGTGAAGTTTGGAGAGAATCTGAAATGAGCCTGGAAGTTTGCAGATGACACTGCTGTTTCCAGTGAGAAGTTATAGCACAACCATTTCAGAACACAGAGACCTCACTACAATCTGCCTGTCCAGGTACAGGTTTATTTACTAATCATGGCACATCCTCCCTGGCAGAGGCAAGCATTTGAAAGTCAGGAAAGGCTTAAACCATGCAGTGCTACTTGGAACACAGGATGTCTCTTTTAATATGATAGCAGTGGCAGACTCTAAGGTATGTAAGCTGAACCTTCTGATTTACACTGCTTGCCACAGGTTCACCTGTGGCTGGTTTTGCATGGCCCAGGTCCTCCCTCCTTGCTTGGAACTTTATAAAATTGGTAGCACTTCAATAATGAAAATAACAAATAATTAATGTGAAAAGATACTCACGCGTCTTTGCAAATAACATGAGGTCCCTTCTTTTTTTCCACTTATACTATATTCAATGTTAATTTTTAGAATTAAAAACTGTTACAAGGAAAAAATGTAGATATTTTTTTCACTAATCACATTATTTTTCTTGTTATCTTTTCACAAAATCACAGAATATTCTGAATTAGAAGGGACGCACAAGGACCGTCAAGTCCAACTCTTAAGTGAATGGTCTTTTATAAAACCTCTTTCCAAATCCAGGTAACAACTCACCATGTCTTGAAAATTCTCCAACACCCAGCATACTGTGAGTGCTGTTCTGTTCACTTTTGTTGAGCTGCAATGACTTTCTGTAAATCATTCCCTTAGAGCCTATCCATTTTAAAGCCCATGCTGTTCAGAGGGCTGCAGTACACTCATTTCTCTGTGTTCCTCCTCCCTTCATCAGGTGCACAGCAAACACATGGACACTGTAAATATGCATTTGATCATCAGTACAGCATTTGAGTGTGTACTGTGCTCTTCCTATCCAATCATACTTCTAAAGATGAACACTAAATTGATCAAAAATACCCTGAAACAAAACTATGTCACCCTCGCATAATGCTTCATCATTATTTACAAGAAAAGCCCTCCAGAGAAGGAGCATTTCTTTTATTTGTGTTTTTGGTTTTGGTTTTTTTAACTTTATTTTTGGTATTTGAAATGGTAATAGAGAAGAGGAAAAAAAGGTGTGGCAATGTGATCAGCCCATCCTAAGGGCAATGTCTTTTTACTTATCAGGCTATATTTAGAACCATCACTTGCTAAAAACACTGTCACCTAAAATGAATTTACAGAAGAGGCTTTGCATTATACACATGGCCTGAAGCATTTATACTGTAACATCACAGCAACAAAAATGAAAGTGTGATTGTACAATCTAATATCAGCTAATTCATACCAGTTTCGTACAGATTTTAGCATTTAGCATTCATTTGCTCTTTTGCTAAGGAGCTCCTCCTCCATGTAGTTCTTAAATGATGTGCTGTTCTTGCTCAAAGGAGCAGCTGTACTGAAACACCATCCTCTTTTGCAGTCAGAAGGATACTAATTTCAAGACATCAACAAATTAAGAATTTCTACAATAACAACAGTGCTCAGATATAGGAACACTGGGCTTATTCTTTAAGTTGTTGTTTGGGGATTTTTTCCTACAGCAGAAAGTTCAAACTGAAGAAAAAAAAATATTTTCCACCTTCATCTTTTCACATCACACTCACATGAACACATACAGCAGACTTTATTTTCAAGTGCAGGGCTCTCTCCCCTGTCCCAAAATCATCTATTTTTCTGCATGAATCCGCTGGATACCTTTCTGCACATCCAAAATTAATTCCAATACAAAGGAATGAAACTGTATTAGCCACATGAAACTGTCTGATATTAATAATTTTATAAGTTGCATCTTCTAATCATAAAGAAAATAAAAACTTTACATAGTTGTTGTAGCCACAGTTTTGTCCCCATGTCTCAACATCCTGAGTGCTTGGACTGCATTATGCACATTTTGATTGAAGGCCTTTGAGGGGCCATAAAACAAAAATAGAAAAGTCTGTAATGTAGTTTAATTGGGAACAAAAAATATTTTACATGGATAAAGATATTTGTAGGGAAAAAAGCTAATAGAAACAGGGAAATTACCTCCCCAAATAATGGTTTAAATTCACAGTGTGGTTTCCACTTCTTTCTCCAGGTAGCCATCTTACTAGGAGGGTCTATGGATTTTCTTTGGGATGAAAGAACAAAGACATACTGTTGCTTCAGTTGATGAGGACAGAATAATTCAATGGAACCATGTTTATTGTTTGTCAGTTTATGTGTTGCTAGGCCTGAGGATCTAATCCTTGTAGAAAACAAAACTTATGAACTACTGAGCTCATTGATAATTTGAAAGCATTGCATTTATCCTGACCTTTGTGCCAAAAACCTTAAGTCCTTATATTCTGGAGGCAATTTTTATGCAATATTTCGCCTCCAAACTGATATGATTCACTCAAGATACTGCTCTTGAAGAAGTAATTATGTCATTTGTACCCAGTTCTACTTGTATTTGAAACCACATGGAACAAACTCAAGAGTTTCACTAAGCCTTAATACTATTCCTGATAACATTAGTGGCCAATATATGAACTCCTAGCATTTCATCATGCTCTAAAACATTTTTCCTACAGTGACTGCATAAATTTACTTTAACACATATAATACTGCTTAGGCAAGAAGTAGGGCAGACAACTGAAATAGCAAAGTTTGGAGCATATTGAACTAGAAATTGAAGGATCCCCACACTTTTAGCCCTTTGCAATTGTGACTTGGACCATGGCAGAATTATCCTGGGGATAAGAAATAGTCATTTATGCAAAAGACAGTAAATGCTTAATGGCAAAAGTTCAATATCCTAAAGAAATATCCAAATGAGTGAACTTGACTGAGCTGAAAGGTGGGCAGTTGGAGGGGAAGATCCCCTTCAGTTTGTATGACCCTAGGAACAAAGCTCTGCCACTTCCAGTGCCCAGCTGAGCTCTTTGAGATCTAGCTTGGATAAGCCAGCATATTGACTTCATTAAATAAATTAAATTACATAAATTAAACCATAACAATATCCCAAAATAGCACTTCTGTGTCAGCCACATCAAGTATATTCCAGATTTTCTCCACATGCTACAATACTTCAGACCTCAGAGTAATGGCCTTTCAGCATGAGTACATCACAGAGACAGGCACAGGCAAAGACTCTTGTCACCACCTTTGATGTAACCCAAATAGAACTACTTATCTCTTGTTTACAATGAAAATGCTTAATAAAAGAGCACAATTTACAATACACAAATGAAACAGGCTAGGATCACTAAGAGATTGATTAAGGTTTTATAATAAATTATTTATCTCCAGTATTTAGTACATCTATACTGGTCACGCATCCCCTTCATCTTTCAAACACAATAGGACACATTAGGGTCAGCTCATTTCTGGGTTCAGTATTTTCCATAGCATACATCAGTCATGCCTTGAGCCATGCTGCAAAAACCTGAAAAATAGATTTCTTAGGGATTTCTGTGGTCTGTTGCAATCAGGACACTTCCCCTTTGCTTTATTGAAACCCCCTTCCACATGCTCATCATGCAGGGAGCTGGAAGCCTGGATTAGGAATAACTATCCATGACTTCACAGGGAAGTTACAAAGCCTTCAACTTGTTCCAGAAAATATTTTTTCTTAGTGCAAACTAAATCAAAATATGAGGCTCTCCAAACTGTCAGGGCTTTTTTTGTCCTAGACTTGTATATCTGGGTCATATAGTCATGTAACATCCTTGGCTGTGATCACAGCTATTGATTGTAGTGCTGAAAGTGACAGAATAAATGCTATATAATAACAACAGTGCATGAAACAGCAAGGAGGGTAGACCAGGTCAGTCTTTAATTGGTAAGCACATGCTTGCTGAGAACAATAGCAAGAACACTGCCCTAAAAAAATGAAGACTTTTTTATGACAAAGAAGTTAACAACTTTAAAAAGTGATCTCCTGACTGAAAAGAATTAATAAATAATAATACAATTATTAATAAATGTTAATATTATATGTTATGTTGATGTTACAATTTTAAATATTTTTCTCTTGAATGCACAACCAAGAAAGTTAGTCTACATTATTTTCTAAAATAGATTATTTAAACAGTATTAAATCACTGGGCATCAGATACTGCTGGTCTGCATTTGATTTTTTTTAATTTTGTTTTTCAGAAAGGAACAAAATTCTTAATCATTCCATCACAAAAGAGATGTTTGACCAGTGTTAGAAATGTTTCCAGTTCTCATGTGTTTTATGCTGGTCTTTCCCCCAGAGGTCCCTAGATGCTATGGTGCTTCCCAAATTGATGTTTGTCTTCTATCCATTTGAGATTTGATTTATTGATTGCTCTGAAAATAAAGACCAAGGGTCAGAAATAGTGTTTTGGGCTAAATAAGATCGAATAATTTGGGATAATGGCCTTACAGGCTCAGCGGCCCGTATCACAAAGGCAGTTTTGTGCTAGGCTTACTCGACAGCTGCTGTGCAACTTGCATGTGTTGGATGATAGCAATGGGGCTGGAAATAACTGTAATTTATGGATAACTGTAACTGTAATTCATCTGTTACAGTCATCTATGATGTTGAGTAAAGAGTCAAAGTCTGCTAGTAATCAGGGAAGATTTGGGGTTACCAATTATGCAAGCACTTTCACTTCAACTGTAACATACCACACAGGTGTCACCAACACTCAAACAAAATAACTTTGCCAATAACCAAATATTTCAGTTATGCTTAATATACTGAAATAGAACTCACTACTTGTAATATAATGTTGGTTTCTTCAGAGCTTTATTATCTAAAATATAATTTCTGTCAGAATTTTAGTATCAAGGGTTGTACGGAATGGACTATAGCCAGAACTATTGTGGTTTAGGGGCATATTTTTATTATATAGTAAAATAATCACAAGTAAAAATTGAAGTCTGACCTTTAAAATGTAAGATCAACAAATATAATTCATTAAATTCTGTAATTAAACTAGCCATCCTTACAGAAAAGTAGCAGAAAATGAAAGACAAGCAGCAGCTCAGGCACCTGTTCAAATTGGTTCGTTCAGGACAGTGCTCTCATGTTTCTATTAATTATGCTGCATAAACACAAGCAGCACTGATTAGAGACAATCTGCTGAACACACTGTAACAATGGGACAATGGCATCTAAATGCTTTATTTTATCTTTATTACCTCAGGGTAATGAATTGTAATGTAAAGAGCTGATGAGTAATTAAACTCATCAACTGTGGATTCAGAGATATTTTTAGTGTCATATGATGGAAAATCCTCTCAAGAGTAGCAAGGATATAGTTTCACAGCCTGTATTATATTCCTTAACAGGTCCCATGAGGAAGCACTTCATACTGGTTCTAAATAATGAAATTAGGAATGAGCACTGTATCGATCTTCACTTTTTATTTCTTCCCTGCACAGGTTCAAAAACATTAGAGAACTTCTTGGTGAGCTAAAGCCATTTTCTCCTCACTGAGTGCCTACTGTGATACAGCAGCTCTTTTGCCCACAAAAAACACATACATATCATCAGATTATGTTATTAAAATAGCCAAGATCCATCCTAAACTCTTTCCATTGCTCCGAAGAGTTCCTTCTAATTTCCACTTTAAATTCATCCAAGACTAGGTTATACATCTTTGTTTCTATATCAGCCTTTAATGAAACAGCAAATTTCCTCCCTTGTTCTGAACTGCTCAAAGCAATCAGACAGTGCAGTCACAGGCCCTTGGGGCTTCCAATCTGCTGAAATAAAAACTTCCAACTCTTTCAGATTTCACTTAAATGAAATGCTCTGTTGACCCCAGATGGACTTTTCACTACATATTCCAGTCCTTCCTATCCAACAGCACTCCAAGTAGAATCTTTCTAGTGCTATTCACCACAATTAAATTTTAACCACAATTAAATTTTATTCATCTCAGATGGAAATACCTGTTCTTAAGCATTCTTGGATTTTGTATAAATTTTTTTTAAGCTAAAGAGGGCAATTCAACAAGCAATTAATAAGCTTTAGTCCTTTTCCTAATGAGGAAGTTGGAGCTTTCAAAGAAAATGCCTTGTGATTAGTTCCCAAAAGCTCGTCTATACACCATCTGTTGTATTTTGTCCAAGTTCTACCCAGAGAATTTCTTCGAGCATCCAGATCTGATATTCCAGTCTTCTGTTGTACTGACATTGCTCCACATTTGGGCATTACAGATACACTTTGGTTAAGGGCCCTGAAACGAGTATTTATTACAAACTATAAACACAGGAAATGTAAACAGGACACCGTAAGCAGACGATAGGAAATTGTGCAAGGTGGACTGACACCAGGGGCTACAAAATGAGCTACAGCTACTGCAAACAGTGATTTATCATAATAGCAAACATAAATCAACAATAACCTGCCTCTTTTGCACCCTCACAGCATGCAGCAATGATAAAAAAATAACACAGAAACCACTTCCTACTTTCTTAAGCAGGAATGTCAAGCATGTTTATGTCAGGTTGTATATCCTGACCCTCCTACTGAATGGGCATTAAGCCAGTTACAGCTGCACTAGCGAGCCAGGCTCATCCCTGCTGAGCAGCACTGGCAGACAGAAACAGCAGAGAGCTGCCACTCACTCAGCCCTGCCCTGCGAGCTCGGCACCCCTCACTTCATGCACACACCTGAGAGTCACTGGAGAGGATGTGGAGCAGGCTGAGCTCTTCTGAGTGACAAGCACAGAGCTCAGAGAGGGAGATTGATGGCAAAAAATCATCAGTCATATGGGAGCTGGCAGTTCTTTTCACTGCTTCTTGAACCTGATCACTGTATACCTCAGTTTCATTATCCAGCCTGATGCTGCCTTCATATTGCTTTGGGGACTTACCCTTTTCTCAGCTTTATTCAGCCAAATGTCTGCCAGAAGAACTAACAGTGAGAGCTGATGCTCTTTGCTTTCTATACCTGAAATGAATGATTAATTATTTCAGACATTATCTACCTCAGGCTTGGAAATCCTCCTAAAGTTCCAAATAGCCTACTAAGCATTCACTTCTTTCATACTATGTCTGTGTTCCAGAGCAAAAATATGAGGGCTTGGTGATTCAGCAGTTTTGTTTCAATCCTTGAACTTTGCAAGAGTCTCCACTGTACTCTACAGTTTAGGTCTATTTCTCACAGCTTTGTAACCATCCAGGGAAAAAACAACTTCTCTCTCAGTGGGGTGGGTGCTCTTGAGGACCAGGTGACATCTCCAGATTAGTGGGTAAGACTAACAAAAAGGACATCTTCCCAATACAAAGAGCTCTGCATTAGTGCTAAACAACTTCCAGACTGCAGCATCATGTACATCCATCTTCTAATATAGACTGTACCTTCCTGTATTTTTTGTTACACCTTTGTCATTACTTCTGCATTAATCTCTCACAAATGTTCTAAATATTGTCCTGTTCCTAAAAATATTCCATGTATCTTATTTTTTGTTGTTGTTGTTGATGGGTTGTTTGGAGTGTCTTGTGGGTTTATATTGGGTTAATATTTTGATTTTTTTGGGCAGAGGGGGTGTCTTATTTTGGAGCTCAATGATGAAATAAAACATAGATCATTCCACAGAAAATCACTAGAAATGTTCTATTGCTGGTTGATCCTGGCCAATACATTCAATCTGTGTTTTGAAATCACCTTACCTGGGAAGAGGACCAATATTTCATAATATAGCTGAGTTCTTAACTGTGTGAGAATAACACCATTTAAAATCAATGCATGATTATTCATTCCTGAGACATTTTTGTGATATTCTATTTAGAGAATGCTAACTAGTGAGGTGGTATTTCCATCTGTAATAGCCTCACCACGACAGGAAAAGAAATTGTCTTTCTGACAGTGAGTCTTCCCTGATCAAAGCACTTTTTCCAGTCAGAAAACAAGTATTTTTCAGTTCCTCAAGCAGACAGGAATTCACATCACATCTGTGCATGAGACTGAAATAATAACATGTTTGTTACACTGCAGTATTGAGAGATTATTAAGACTTTAAAACAAAAGTACATTTTAGTGCATTTATCAAGAACTATATTGTGATTCTTCCTCTGCTATATAGAAGAAAAATGTGCTAAAAATGCACATGGGTCACTGCATACAGTAGATGAAGCATGAGAATGGGAGCTGTGTTCCTCTGCATTCTAGTTTTAGTTTTGACAATCATCATCTTGCTTCAGGCAAATCACTTGGAACTCTTTGGTTGCAGCCTCTCTAACTACAAAATAATTTAAAAATATTTTACTGTGTAAAGATTTCATCATAAATTAAAGGCTAAGGGAACTATTATGTCTGAATTAAAAGGAACTGAAAACAATTTTTAGCTGTAGATTCTGAGCCAAACTCAGTCCAGTGGTAACCAAATGTAATCCAGATGAAAAACATCAGGATTTCATTAAAAGCCTCACAAAGCCTTTTTTTTGACTGCATAAATTGACAGAGCAACACCAGGCCCCAAATGCTCAGCTAATTAAGCAGGTTCATAGGGAAATAAGATTATAAATTGATGTGCTGGGTAATAGACTTACAGCTGAAATTAACATCCGTGTGTGTGTGTGTGAGATAAGAGTTTAACATTTCTGACATTTCATCACAATAGCTGTGCATTTCCATTCTGCCACCGGGTTTTTCCCTTCTCTGCAATTTCCCCAGTTTCTCACATATTCACAGACTCCTAATGCCCTCTTTCAGAAGGCACTGCTATACATTCATGACTCATGGAAAAGTAGAATATTGAATGGTCAGCTGGTCACATAGGACACTCACTGCACCTCAGTCAGACAAGGCACTAAAGAGCACACAAGCATCAAAACACTTGCAGACTGCAGAAGTCTGGGCTCATATATCCACAATGCCACTGATTTTTGCTCCATTTTATTTTAGAGAGCTTTCTTCATTTCAGCTAGCATATGATCTATTTACCTACTTTGGTTTTTAAAAGGTCACCTTTTTTCCCTGGGATAGAAAGCTGAAGTTCCATTTTGTTATAAAAGCTTTAAAATGGAAGAGTGACACTGTGCTTCTGCTTGAATTTTACTGCTACATATCTTTTACTTAAAAATACCTGGACAAAAAAAAAAAAAATCTAGGAATTCATGTATAAATTGTATTTTTTATATAAATTACATTTACCGTAAAAGATAATTAAATCAAGAGGAAGAACAACATGGAATAGATTTCCCTAAAGAATTGTAATACCTGAAATTCAGGCTTTATATCTTCTGACACAGCTTAAGTTGAAAAAAAATCTGCGCAAGCTATTACATAAATCTAAGAGATAACTGCATGGTAAAAATCTTTAACTGCAACCCACAACTATCTAAACTGCTACGAAAAACATATGTTTGACATAAAAATAACTGGCATTATGTTACCATGCAATGAAATCTCAGTATAAGTCATAGTTAATTATACAGTCAGGGAAAAAAGTGAATAATTTAACCCACATCTCAGAAAAACTCAAAAGAACGAAGCAAAAAATATCCATCAATCCATTGTGTCTCTACAGCATATTTCTACACAACCGTAAAAGGAATAAGCAACAAAAAGCCTTATTCTTTTCTAATTGAAGGATACATCAAAACTCTAATTAAAGATGTTCTGAACCGAGATGATTACTCAAAGAAAGGTGAGATGGCGTACCCTGAGAATACTTTAAGCCCCAGCAAAGTTGCCACAATAAGTTTGGGGTTGAGTTTCAGGAGCAGGGTGGTGCAGAAGCAGGAAACTGCCATGTAAATTGTCCAGCCATGGTTTGTACTGTAAGCAGGGAAAGCAGACACTGCCCTGACCCATGCTCTCCTTTCTGTTCACTCAGATTTCTTAAGCATCTCATTGATCACTGAGACTCTAAGCATCTTATTAAGTTCTTTTTTTTTAAGAGGGCGATTCAGATATGCATTTGTACATGAATACCACAACTATCAAGCCATTGAAATAACTCATTTGAGACACAAGGCACTAATTTTGTTCACCTGTCCACCCACTGATTAGTGACCTAATGGAGTCTACACATCTGTGATCCTTTTGGTCAATGGTGAAGTGGGATCATGTCAATAGCTTTTTAGCCATTCCTACAAAGAATTTGGTTTTCTTATTTTATATAATTTTATTAGCAAGCTTCTTGTTATTTATGTGATTATAAGTTAGAAGATTTCATGGTTCTTTTGTTTAGCACAAACATGGTTCTTTTATATAGCACAGTGGCTAATTGCTTTTTGTGGCCTGAGGAGATGAGGAAAGTCATTTTATTATCTACATTCATGATAATTTGATCAACTCATGTACAGGAAAGAAAGGCTTTACTTTCAACTCATGTGGAATGTCTGGGATATTAAATATGGATTTGGCCTCAACTAAATCCCAAATTAAAGTATTGTTTCCAGATTCTGAAAACCAGAAGACATAGCCAAGTTCAGAGGAAAGTGTAGCTCTTTGCTGCACAGGAGATCCAATTTAACATTCCTGACGGTTTCCTCTGGCATAAAAATCTACTATTTGCTTAATGTGATTATAGGATTATGGTATTGTATTTTGTATCTGAGAATATACTTGGGTTTACAACTTTTAATCTACGGCCTAATTGAACAGAAGTCATTTCCTCTTCCTTAAATTTCACTCATACTGTCTGCACCACTCATTCTCATTAGTAACATGTTGTGAAATCAGTACTTGTGCTGATCTTACCTATGTAGAAAGGTTTATTTCCTGACCTTTTGTAGACTGCAGGAATGACTGGAATACTAGTCACATACTACTAATTGTGCTAATAACAACAGGGATTCCCAAGAACACAAGAGAGAGACCCCGTACCAGGTATTAACATGTTGAGATAAAATAGTGATATGGCACAATGAACAGCCAAATAGTTTGGTTGTCCCTTAAATGTAAAAAATGTTGCAAAAAACCTTTTCCTTTCCTTCTTCATATTTTCTAACACCAGATATCGTCCCTTATTATTCTCTCATACCTTTATGCAGTCTAGCTATAGTTAATGAATCATCATCTAACATGATATCTAAACAAGATAACTCCCTGTTCTTTTTGCTCATTTGCAATATTTTAGCTTAAGCAATTCAGATTAACAAGAAGTTAAAAAAAATTATCCAATGAACAAGCAGGGTGAAAAGAGAGTCACCAAAGTGGAAAAAAACCAAGAATGCTGTTAGGAAAAACTCCAAAAAAATGAAGATGTGCAGTGAAAGGATACAATCTAGTTCAGGGAAAATAATGCAGAACAGTGCATGTAGGTCAGTAGCTTACAGGGTTTATGTGCACCTCTATTCCTTTTCGTGGGTCCTTTTTACATATTGTTTTCATAATTTTGTTCATAATCACTTTGGAAATGGAATAAATTAAAACATGGATAAGGTTTTGCAAACCAGAACTATTTTTGCAACTCTTCCAAAGATAGAAGTAGATTTTGAGATGCCACATAGTCATAAGATCTGCTCACCCTTAATGCAAATACCAAGACCATAGTCACTGTTCCAGTCTTCTGAAAATGTAGAAATTATTTTTGGTCATTCTGCAATGCCAGCCCAGATAACTTTTAACACATCTGAAGAGGTACCTATATACACACTGGCTTGAAAGATCTGATCAAAGCTCACTGGAATTAGCTGGAGATTTCCATTTGTTTCAATAGGCTTTGAATGAGGGCAGCATCATTGGGGTTTTGAATATTATGGCAATGCTGGATGGAATTTACTTAGCACTTTTCATAATGGGACACTACCTACTGCAGGAAGCTAGATTAAGTGGAGGTTTTAAACATGTAGGTTTTAAAATACTTGCCCTCAAAGTGTGGCTTGCTTCATCTTTCCTGAATTTGAATTATCCTATATACAGAGAAAAGATGAAATGGAGTATAAAATATTGGGCAGCATGTAACCAACTGTAAAGAAAAACAGAGCAGCAATAGAGAAAAGGGAGCATACTAATAAAAACACATACAGTAACATGTAGTACATTTGCAGTGCAGTCCCAGCACTGGTTTGCCATACAGAACAGCAAGCAAGCAGCAGTTCTGCTGCCTTGCAAAAATTCTCATCATAAGCACTATTAATCAGAATATTTTGTAATAATTCTTGAGTTGAACATTCTTCCATAATGTATGAGTCATGGATAGGAAATCAATTTAGGCATCCAAATGCTGACCATCATCATACAACATAGGTTCTCGAAGATTAATAGGACACTCATGTTTGACAAGAATTTACTTAATCAATTTGTGGATTAAAAGTAAGCATCTTGACATTCCATTGCATTTTAGTGGTTAAAATGTTTAGAAGTAAGGGTCTCATAAAAACAGAATAGATATTTAGGGAAAGGTTTTTAAATGGCAACATTTAGAGATAGAGTAAATACATTTAATATTCACTTTTCCATTCCATCAGACGATGATGAGCATATATAACTGGCTGTTCTAATGCACTTTAATATCTGTTAACAAAAGACACCATTAGAGTTTTTCACTTGAAATGGAGGACTTGCTTACAGAAACACCTTTCTCCATTTGTCTCTGTTATGTGCACCTCTCAAACCAGCATCTCAGTCACCTCTTAGGCATCATGGTGGTGAAAGCACTGACACCCTTCTTGCACAGCCATGAAGGCCCAGGGTGATCTGTGTCTGGATTTACCATAACATTTGCAGGCTGCCCACAGAAGCCAGCAGGAAGTTTGCTTACAAACTCCCTGCACTGCTTGCAGGTCTTCTCTTACACGGCATCACGGTCCTCCTGCAAACGCGTAAGTGGTGCCTGTATTTGCCATCCCAAGTATGCATGACTCAGGAGAGAGAAGCAGGATTATTCTGATTTGTCACACATTAGGGAAAATCAGACTTGAGGATAGTTGAAATACAGTAGGGAATGCTATGGAGAAACAATCTGAACAGTGCAGCACAGAGTTATTTTTCTATAAGAAAAAACTAAGAAGGGGGAAAGTATTTATAAAGCTTAAAATGGGTGAATAATTTGGGTCATCAGTATGGAGGAGAGAACGGCGCTGCACTTTGGAAAAAGAAGCTTATTTTTCTGATTCTTCCCTACCAAGTCCTCTTGTGGCAGCCCGAAGTGAGTGCAAACACAAAACACACAATAGCCATAGAAATTATTAAATATAATGGAGAGGGTGAGAGGACATGGTTACAAGCCCTATATACTTCATGATCCCTATTTCAGGTTCCACTATGCCTTTCTTAGGAAGTCCTATGTTCTCCCAAAGGTGATTGCTGTTATAGGTAATGCTGACATTCAAGGTCTAAAAGATTCTCCATCTCCTCTCTGCTCACCTGAAGACTCACAGGAATCTGTTCCTCTAAGTTGATCACTGAATAACTTCTTTATGAATATAATTTTCATTTAAATTATTTCATTGTTTTTCTTCCACCTGTTCATGTACAGCTCTAAAATTATAAATTAAAAAATGTCTGAGGTCGGTACGTTTTTTTTTTCTTCTACCTACTTAGAGTTATTCTTTTTACTTTCCCTTTGCAGAAGGAAAAGTGAATAAAGTACATGCCACTGTGCCAGGGAGACACACTGGGAATTATGACAAATCTAGGCTATCTGTAGTACAAGATATTTTCTTGTCACTTCACTATAACTATATGCAATGAAGAAAATCAAGCTTTTCAGTGTTCTGCAAGAAAATTATGATAGCACCCTGCATTTCAGTTCAAACTACTGTTCTGCATTTTATTCCATTGACTTGCAGAAGAAAATAGAACCCTTTGCTGAAGACTCTTTGTACCATCTTTCTGAGTTTAAGAATGATGTTCTTTTTAGAATTATAGGGAACAGTTCCAGGAGGGGAAAACTATAATGGGAAAATGTTGTGCACTGCATCCTCCAAAAAGAGTAATTTTTGAAGAACTCTGCTGGTGGATACCATAAAATAAGATGATACATGAATAATTTCAACTGGAACAGAACTATGAGAATAAAGCCACTATACTGCTTTTTTTCACCTAAGCAAATTTAATTGTCATTTAGACTCCTTGGATCAAAAACAAGTAATTAAGCTGCCTTTCCTCTCCCCTCTGTTAATATATATATTGTGGAGAAAATGAGGAGCATAGATAGTAACACCATAGCATTAGCACTTGTTAAAAACGTTATAGTGACAGAGTAGAAGCAAAATGATCTATGGTGCTGGGAACAGCGATGGTCTACAATATAACCTGAGACATGACATTCTGTATTTGGCACATTCCAATTCAGGACGTTTCAAACATTTTATTTGCACTTTCAGTCCAAGTTGTCCTTAAATTCACTAGATAAAAATGGCATATTTTCCTAATGGAGTCAGAAGCAAAGTCATGTGTCAGTTGCCCAGCAGGATTTTACACTTGCAGGATTTTACATTCTGTTATCGATGATAGAATCTCATTATTCCCTCCTGAAGATTTGGTCTCACCATTATTTTCAGTTTTATCATCCTCATATTTCTCATTTCATCACTAAAGGATAACTGAAGTAACATGCAATTACTGTAAATTTTGTTTTCATTTTCTGTCTGGCATTTTAACACTCTTAATTTTATTATTTTGGTATCTAATTTTGTTTTTTAAAGTCTTTCTTCAGTTTAGCTTTTTTTCTACCTCTTCAGTATCATTTAAAACAGGGTTGCTGAAATTTAACTGAGAAGCACATAAGAGAAAAATAGGCCTTAATGACTCATTAAATATATTTTTACAGTTGAAAAATTCTCAAGGAAAGCAGAAGCTACAAATCCAGTTACTTAACATATTGAAAGTCAGCCGTAATAGAAGATTTAAAAAGAAGTATTAATCAAATAAAATTTTGAGGGGTTTTTTTATTAGTTTGGGTTTAATTGTTTCATTTGCTGCAAGTGGGTTTGATTAGAAAGATGACTAGAACAAACCACCTGCAACCCTCCACACCCAGTTTCTCTCTCATGCTCTGGTTATGACCTTGAGGACATCACACAATTTTTCCATTCCCCTCTTTCTACAGTCTCTCTTTTGTTGTGATGGATTTGCAGCTGCCTTGAAATAATATATTAATACTTCATGTCGACCTGCTGAATAAATTCAGTCAAGTCCTGTCTGGAGAAGCAGAAAGGAAGAAAATGCCTGTTTCAAGACAGGCATCTCCATACACAGTATTCTTAAGGAACACGGAGAGAACTCTCATTTATAGTCAGCCTACAAAACTCCTTCTGTATAAAGAGCCTCGAGAAAGAAGATTCCCAAAGACCTGAAGCACAGCTTCAAAGTTGGCTACTCTCCAGCAAAGAGAAGCAGTAGCTTTTTCTGGGAATAAGATGCACATATAGAATCCTAATGAGACCATTAAAAAAGCTTCAGCTGCCAAAGCCATCATCTGTGCATGGTGAGATTTATGGTTAGGTAGGCTTGTAGGCCTGCTAGCAAAGAAGACTTTTTTCCACGTCTTTTTTCCTCACTGAACACTTTGTTTCCAGTGTTAAAAAAATATTACTTTGATGAAGAAAGGCCCTTGCCACACATTCTACCAACACCAGCATTTAAAGTCCTCTAGCAGTCCAGTTAAGAGAAGATAAAGAGATGTACTTTTATGGGCAAAGGATCCTCCAGATTTAAAATTTGGCTATTTAATTGTTTTGGTAGATTGCCTAAAAACATCAGAGCTTTGTGGTAAACAAATATTTAAAAAACCAATGTATTCTATATTTTTAAATGAAGAGGAGGGTGCAGGTGCAGAACAAATTTAGGGACTATCAGCCAGCTATTGACACTTCAGTTGCTGTAAAAATACTGCAATTTATCAAACAAACTACTCACAAGCAACGGGAAGAAAAGAAGAAAAGGAAACAAAGCACCTCTGTACGGGTGTAAAAGCCTACTCAGAAAATGGGTACCTCTGGCTCCTGATCAGAAAGAAAAGGCTTTGTCTGGAGTCTCACATGAGCCTCCTGTACTGTTTCATACTGGTGTGAGTACTATTGGTTGTTTTCATTGGCACCTTACCTGGTTTTATGTTGCAGCTTTACTGAATGCAGAATACATGGGCAACAGTAAAAAGTGGAGTGGAAAAAGGAAGCATTTTTTTCCTCTATCAACAGAACCTAAAAGTGATGATCACAGATGCTAAAGTCAGTTTAATCTTGAAAGGAAGCTTGACAGATGTGTGGATTTTGAGCCTTAGTCTAACAGTAGTGAAACAGTGACATTGCACCCTGGTAATGGGGAAAAAATGTATAATTCATTGTGTACAGGAATAAGTAAAAAAACCTTTATACCATGTTATCCATCTCAGCTTTAAACCATGATAATTAAATCCTGTGGAGCAAGTGTATCTTTTCCTCCACTACTCATTGAATGCAGCCTTTTACAAAGAAGACCCCACCTCATTCTAAGGCAATTCTGTGGGTGTTACAATTATATAAAGGATAGGTTATGCCAATGTGCTTGGGTGCTAAATTCGTTGTA
This sequence comes from Promerops cafer, assembly GCA_013398275.1. Taxonomy (NCBI): domain Eukaryota; kingdom Metazoa; phylum Chordata; class Aves; order Passeriformes; family Nectariniidae; genus Promerops; species Promerops cafer. Next base: position 45,075 of record VZSE01011985.1, read on the forward strand.
GTTATAGATCAAAATTAAAATTAAATGTGCAGTTAACAGTATCATTTTATTTCTATACAGAATTTCATTCACATTTTCTTTTACTTAAATATCCTGATGTTAACTTCTAATGTTCTCTTTCTTCTCCACAAGCTACAATATATCTAAACCACGATTTATACTTTCTGTGCAATGGAAAGCTTCAGGATTAAGGCAAAGATTTTTTTAAATGCTGCTGCAAAAGAAAAATCCAGAACTTTAAAATCTTATAAGCCAAGAAAGAAAATCAGTGGTATAAAAGATGACATCACTAAACGGGAACTGAGACTACTGTGGTAATGATTGATTGAGTCATGGTACAGGATTTCACAAAGTGATGTAGGGCAGCATTTAGTCAAAGCAGACTAATCCTAGAGCCCCAAAGGTGTTTTGGGTTTTTTTTTTTTTAATTATTATTTATTTTTAGGGATCTAGCGTCCAGATATTAGACAGTTTACCAGAACTGAAGTCCTACAGGGTGAGGACAGGAGTCTTGCCAGCACCACTACTGCCCACCAGTATTCCTTGGTGTGGTATCCACATCAGAGCTCAAGAGACAGGCTTTAGAGTCCCTCAGCCATTCTCATTTTGTCAAGCATTGTGCAAGGTCACATTCATTGAGCTGTACCTTCATTTTCTCAGTCTCTCAGTTTCCAGCATAAGAGCTAATTGTTGTGGAAGTGTTAAGGATGACCATGAAAAATGCTGTTATTACAATTGTGCCTCTTCTGATACACACTAGCTACCTCATCTTCATAAAAAAGAAATTAAAAACCAACATTAAAAAAATTTTACAACAATAAAAATTGAAACTTCTCTATTAAAATGATGTCTGCAAGCAAACCTAGCCTTGAAAATAATTTGCAGAAAACAAAACAATCAGAAGAAAAAGAACAAGAATGAGAATTTTTAAAGCCATTTGAGGATAGACAGGACAAAATTAACTAGCACAATTGTAATATGAAACAAGTATGAGGTGGTTAGATGGAAAAAGTATGTTACTTTTGGGACACAGCTGCCAATATTCTGCTAATTTTTTTAGTTTGTATCAATTCCACATAAAACCCAGAAGACATAAGTCTTTACTGTACTTAAAGACAAATGAATGAATTATAAGTGTACAAAATACCAGTAAGTATATAAAAAAGACATTCATAATTCTGACCTAAAGTGAAGTCTACCCTCTGCCCACACACAAAAGCTTCACAGCTGTTAAATTTTATTTCTCCAAAGAGAAACTAAACCCCCGTTTCACATGCTCAGAGTGCAACGTTTTTATTTAGTTACCAGTTAAGAATCCACTATGCTAAAATTAAATTAAAGGAACAGTTTCATTAACTATCATGGGGTGTTTATAGTGTGAATCTAGGGTAGGACAGTATCTTTCCCTCTAAGAGGCAAACATAACAGGATCAAGCATTTGAAAGAAACTCAATTAGCTAGACTACTGTAATATCTGCATTTGTCCACATCTAGCATCATTCACCATCTGTGGTTGGCCTGAATGTCATTTCTGCATAAATTATGTCAATTTGCACCTTAACTACTTTTTATAGCTTTGTGTCCACAGCACAGCAAATCCAGCCTGTCTGCTCCAGCTTCTGTTCCCTTTCTCATTTCATCTCTGAACCTTTCTTTCCATCTCCAGTGTTCACCTTTCTCCATCACAAAAGCTTCCTCCTTCCTTTTTTAACTTTTCTTGGATTTGAAACAAACTGCTTCTATTCTCTGTACCTTACAAAACCTTACCTTTTTCAGACTGACATACTTTATCTGGTTTTACTTAGATTTTTAAGATCTTTATGGCAGAGAAAGTATGGTTTTCAATGCATGCTAAATGTATAATTGTTACTCCTAACATATTATTAGAGCTACAGTCCATGTAGAATCCACATTTCCTCCTGGTCATGTTTCAAGTCTTTTATCATTCAGTTTATTTTCGAGATTTTCCTCTCACTGGATATTAGTGCAAAAATTTGATTACAAAAATAGAAAATATGAAAGTTTGCTACTGTTATTCTTCTGTGCCAAGCAGCTGTTGCAGTACTTGGTTCTAAATACTTAATCCTTCAGACACTCAGGTTTTGAAATCCCTGATATACCAGCCATGACAAAACTATCTTAAGAGCACTATTTATGTATACCCTGTTCTTCATACAAACCTTGTGATCAACTTTCTACACAAACCAAAAAAAAAAAAAAAAAGAAAAAACCAATCATGCTATAAACTGTTCTATAAAATCCTGCCCCTTTTTCAGCATATTATGTTCTTGCAAGTCCTCCAATATTTTTGCAAGATTGAAACAGACATCTTTTCGATGCAATTTTCTTCCACATGTTCCAGAACTTCTGCAGTCCCAAGTGCAAAGAAATCGTTTTCCATCCATTCTACGAAGACCCTTCTTAGGTAAATTCTGGTGGATATAACTCTTGTCATAAATATTTTCATTCTGCTTATAGGGTAATTTCTACAGGAGTCTAACCTACTAGCAACACTAACAAAATTGCAGCAATTTAACTGGATATTCAGGGCACAAGTATAATAACTCAGTCTACAGGAGGAGCCCGTGCATTCCATGTGTGTATCCACCTACCCCTACACCCCTCACTTGGCAGTCTGGGAAATCCTGTGTAAATCAATATTTTGACTGTCAAATGTTTCTTCATCATAAGTACTACACACAGAGCCCCTGTCAAAACCCTTAAAAATTACTCACTATTACCCAATCTTTTTCATGTATGATCAAGTAAATTTCAGTCATTCCAGGACTGCAATTACAATCTGCAGAAGGATGCTTGAGTTAATATAGTCTGAAACTGTACATTAACAATTTGGAAGATAATGATGATGATAACAATATAATGAAAATCTAGAATAAAAGATAAATAAATAAATAAAGCTTAAGATGTTGGACAACAAATAATTTGAAGTTGACGAAGATGATCAGAGTTAACAAGGCTGTATTGTAACTTCTTTGGACCTGGGGAAACTTTAAAATAAATCATTCAATAAACACGGGGATGAAGAATTAAGTAAACTATGAGCTGGGGATCTTGCCAGAAATCCCTTGTATCTAAGCATGAGCTCAACAAATTACCTGGAAACACAACTGGAACATGTTCTAAGTACAGAGCCTTAAGACAGTTTGCATTTATTCCTCCCAAAACAGGACAGCAGACTAAGTCTTGGAAGCTGAAAAAGTGTTTCAACAAGCACAGTTATTATTACACCTGTGCCAACACCATCACTACAAAACTACTGTCTTCCAAAGAAAAATAAAGAGCAAGTTGAATCAAGAAATACAGGTCTTGAGCCAAGTCTTACAAAAGTAAAGTTGCCAGTCTCACTGACACCAACAACTTCAGTTTTGATCCATTAACTTCAACAAAAAGTAACACAAAAAAATATTTATTAATTTGTATCAGGACAGCTATGAAGCTATGTACTTGTTTATTACCATTTAATACATGCTTTGAGACTGCTGTAAATTTTTAATAGATATTATTGCAAAAATTAGAAAAAATGGAATTTATCACAGTACAGAAAAGCTTAAGTAGGAAACAATAAGAACTTGAATTTTACATGTATATTATTCCATGTAGTAATACACTACAAGTATTTCAATTTCTATACCAATATGAGAGAGATAAAAATTGTGAGCAGTTTTACAGTGGTAAGAAGTTACTCTGAAGCAGCCAAAGACCCAGAGGAAAGCATATATAGACATATATAGATGGCATATTTTAGCTCAACTACTTTTGAATAATTCAAAGAAAATCTTTTAAGACTGAAAGCTTAATATACTGGTTTGCTTTCAAAATTATGTCAATAAGGTAGAGCTTAAAACACACCTACAAAGCACTGCATTGTAAGCCTCATAGCAGTAATATTATCCAGATAATCCAGGGGATATAATACATTTCCAGCCAAGTGGAAAAGGTCAGTATCAATACTGACCCTAGAGAAATTCAGTAAGGTGTCCATTTGTAAGAGAAAATGTAACTATCCACTACGGTTTGTCAAGAGCTCTAACAGATCCCCAGTCTTTTCAGTGGCTAAACTTATACAGGGTTTTCCTCTAATATAATATGGTCCCAGCTGAAATGCAAGTCTCATGGTTTAATCCCCAGCCAGCAAGCAAGTACCACAGAGTGGCTGACTTCCCCTCTGGTGGCATGGGGAGAAGCAGCTTCGTTTCCAGGTCACAGAATATTCTGAGTTGGAAGGGGCCCATAAGGATCACCAAGTCCAACTCTTATGTGAATGGCCCATGCAGGGACTGAACCCACCACGCTGGTGTTATTTGCATCATGCTCTGACCAACAGAGCTATTTTCATCAATGAGTTGAGATACGAACAGTTTCATAGTTGAAATACCGAAAAACAGAATAATAATTGTAAGGAAAAGGCAGGTTACAAAAAGAGAGGTAACGAGAAAGTAGGGACAGGCAACAAAAAAAATGCTCCCTCTCAGCCTCTTGTTCACCTGCTCACTGGTGGGGCATGGGACACTGCAAAGTCCTGGATTTAGGGCAAGCCCTACTTAGCAACAACCAAAATATCAACGTGGTATTCTCATAATGAATCCAAAACACAGCACTGTACTGCACTTTTACTGTACACAGTTTCTCCTATATTCAATGCTATGGGTATTATCTAGTTTTGAGATAACCTTTATTCAGTGTCTCCTAACATAATGAAGAAATTTAATGTCACATAACCCAGATATTTCTCATGACAGACAGATGGTGTTATGCATAATCTGTAAAATGTCCTTGAAAAATTTGCATGATTACATATAAACCTGAAAAAAAAAAATAATATATAATGGCACTAGAGTTGTAGCAACTGTCTTCTACAATTCTGCTTTCTGTTGAAGTAAAAAGAGAACCAAATATATCAGTACAGTCCTCCTCAGTTTTCTACCACAAAATCTGTAACACTGTCTTAGCTATCACAACCGGAGGATAGAAGTGTAAAAAGCACAAAACTTTCTGGGCTAAACCATGTAAAGCTTTGAGACATTCATTGCTACTCTGCCTTGCACATAAAAGCAAACAAGAAGCTGGTGCCATGTTTTGATACCAATATAAAATCTATAAAAGTTGCTGCTTATGAAATCCAGTATTTCAAAATCCTTATTGTAGCAGATTTTCTGTAGGCTCACTTTGTAAGGGAGCAAACATAAGGTTTACTTTCACATACCTCTCCATGTTGACTCCTCCTCATAATTTGAAACAGTAGGAGTATGTGTCATTATCTGCTCAAAAAAAATCACCCATGATCTGTACAAGTATAATAATACATTCTCATTTCATTGTCATCACAAGGCAATTGTAGGTGTGCACAGAGGTGCGTTGTATAGCAACAGTTGTTTCTCTATGCAATGTTGGCATTTAGTGTAGGATGCTTTGAAGGGTAATCTCACAAGAGGAGGTTTTTCTGCCTCAGTTGAAGTGCTCAAATTTTTTATTAAGTAGGATATTGGTATCGATACAGGTAAGTTAAGCCATGGTGGTCCTGCGAAGCTTCATGACCTTCTTGATCTCTAAGCAACTCTTGCTGATGTGTTAGAGGCTTAATGCTTTAATGATTCTGAAGATCACCCTAAATGCTACATATTATTTCTTGTCACTTATTGCATGCATGCAACAGTTACAGGTTTCACTTGAAATGCCAACCCTTTACCTTCAACAGATGCCTCTCTAGCCTAACTCACCTTCTACCCAAGTAGGGAAAAATGTCTGCATTTGCTGAAGAGGAAAAGTGAAACCTGATTTTTTCTCTCATGAACAGCAAAACTACAACCTGAACATTTCTCCCTGAACTGGTACAATGTCAAATGAAGTTCAAAATCCTTCCTAAGAGGAAAAAGTTACTACCTGATTCCCTAGGACGCCTTACAAGGGAAGCAGGACACACAACTTGGATACAACATTGTCTCCTGAAAAAGACATAGAACTGAAAGAAGCACAAAGAGCACATTACTTAAACCTATCTCTGGCTCCAAGTCATCACTGGAACCAGTTATGCATCTGCTGTTTCTGGCAGTCAAAAACCAATGTACAGGACACCACAATGGTTGTATGCTGTATAATTTTCTCAGTATCTGTATATTTGTTATGTTTGATTTATTATGTTTCCATGGCACTAAATATTTTGTCTGAGCTGACTTTTCAGAAAAATGTTTGAAATATTTCACAAATGGGGTATGTGACATCACTTTTTCATAAAATAGTTGTATTGTAAATTAATGGCCAATCCATTTAGCTTTTTGCATCATCAAACTATGCAACAAGCTGATTTTGTTGGATTCTTATTGCAGCCTCCAGTGTTGTGATGGGGAATTTTGTTAAGCCAAGCTTGAACCTGTGCCCTGTATGTTTACAGAGGCAATCTTCCACATCCAAAAAAGCCTGAAAGGGACTGAGAATTAATCCTGTCAATGTGGTTCCTGTAGACTACCACACATCAGCTCATCCCTAGTGCAGTCAAGTCTTTAGAATGCAACAAAGAGGGTGTATCCCTCTGTGGCCCATTTCAGGCCTCATAAAATCTCAAAGATTTCTGCCTGACACTTCAGGATTGCCAAAACCTGACTGACTTCCCTGTTGTTGAACTCCTGTGCCTCCACAGACCTGCTGCTGTATTTGTGCAAGACACATCACATCACCTTCAGCTGTGTTTTGGGCCCTGATGAGTATCTAGTAAGAGGCACTAACATATGAACCTGCACAGACAGACCTAGTTCTGCTTCCTTCCATTCTTTTCCTTCCTCACTCAACATCTCTCTTGCAGAGCAAGAACTTTACCTTCCAGTTAAGCAACGTATATTTTACCACCACACTGCCATAAGCAAAGACTTTCTTTGAAAAACGAAGCCTTTCATATAATAAATTGGAGCTGCTCTTTTTGTTTGGTTTGGTACATTTTCCAAAACATTCACGTACTACAGAAAATAATCATAACATTCAAAATAACACTGTAAATATCCAGCTGCTCTCCTAAGAGTACAAAACTAAAAAAAAAAAAAAAAAAAAATCACAGTCATATAAATTATTCATCCATTCTGAAGTAAATACTGTAGAGCATATGAAGCTGGGTTGTGCTCAATAGCTGTAGGATTTACAGACACCAGTGGGAGAGTAGCTTGAAAACTTGCTCTAGGTGCCTACAGCAACCATCAATAATACAAATGTCCCCAAACTACCAACATTCCTGCAATTTTTTAAGTACATATGAAACTTGGTTTTTAACAAAAGGAGCTGGTGTACTGGGGGGAAAGCCCTACAGCAGAGAAAAAAAAAAAAAAAGAAGAAAAGGAGCTGAAAACAGTCTAAGGCAAATGTATTCAGTGGCAAAAGCATATTCCTGGAACAGGAAGGCAAGTGCCAGATTATTAACATGAAGTGGTGACAGCATGATGCCATGTGAGTCAAATTGCCTGTTACTGTTAAGAATGCAATTAATTTTGTAAAATGTTGTGCTAGGCTGACAGACAATTATCAGAAAAGTTTAAGAACTCGGTCAAGTGCCAGAAAATGGCAGTGAGTGGAATAGAAAGTGTCGAACTACCTGATTTCAGATAGAAAGATTGGCAGGAGAAAAATACAAGAGAAAAATGAAAAAAAGAGATGTAGGATGTGACATGCCTTTTTGTGTGACATTTTCTGCAATGCATCTGCTTCTCAACTATTTTTTAGAACCATTCCCAAGGCTGAGTTTCAAACAAATAAATAGGTGTCTTCTGACACATTTCACTTACTCTCTGTCTTTCTCAGAAATGGATTGTACAATACTAGTTCTTCTGAAACTTAAACCTTGACTTTGCTCAGAAGTACCACTGAGTCCTTATTCCAAAAGAAAGTTTATTTTTAAAATATTTAGTTATCCTATCACTTTCTAAATATCAAGCAATTCATCAGTCTCTCTATAGGCCCTTTAACTATTAAACTGAGAGCTTGCTACCACATCTACCAGTTCAACCACCCCTAAGTACTTTGGACTAAACTTTCAATATTTCTCAACCATTCTCAGTAAGAAAGTTATTTAAATACAGAACTCCTTCTGATATTAAAAAAAAAAAAATTGTCAAAAACGACAGTTTGTTCTTTTCCATTTTAGCAGAAGAAAAAAATTTTTTTGTAGAATTTTGGTCTCTTTCAGTTCATTTTCAAAAAATTAAGTTTGCCTTTATCATAAGATGTATTTAAAATGATGGTCTGACCTCAAGAGATTTACTGTGTACTAGCTGTGATTTGCTTCCCACTTGTCCCATGATTTTGGAATACTAGAATTTATTAATAATATATTAATGTATTAAGAATTAACTCCTTATTCTGTACCATTTTACTGTATGATTCAGAGGGGAAATTCTGCAAACATTTACAGTTACAAAGAGGATATTAAATTGTCACTGACTTGACATTTTCTTATTACTGAATTGCTTAACATATTATATAAGTGTTCTTTCATTGTTGAGATCTCTTTCTTTAAAGCAGGGGTACTTCAGAAAGTTCAGTGATATTCCCTTATGGTATTTTTGAGATATAGGAAAGTGAAAAAACACCAAACTTTGCAGAAAGGTGTCTCTGAGTCCATTTTTTAGAGAAAAGCTAAGTCAAATCAGAGACTAAAGAGAATCACTAAATAACACCAATTGTTCCTGTAACTTAAGCTTTACTACAACCATTGATCTTCCTTTTCTAAAACTTAATACCAAAGCCAAGCAATGACACTTAAACCCAATAAATTATCCACTGAATTGTAAACTGGTTTCTAAAATATTCTTGACTGAAAGAAAACTCATTTTCATTAGAAATAACTGTTAAACAAAACTGTTGCAGGTCCTGACTTGACAAAGTCTGCTCTGTAAAGCTGACTTCCAGCACAGCTGCAGCACAGCCTCAGGAGGGACTAAAGGAGTCAGGAAGTATTTTCTTTGTAAAATACTCCATCCACACTCTGTGTAGCACTTTCAGCACTGCATTCTTCCAGACACGGGCTGACTCAAATTTACCCAGAGTTTCAGACCTTCTGAAAGGCTTTCTCTGTAACAGCATGCAGATCCAGAGTGGTAAAATTTCTGTCAGCTACGCAGAGATGGGGGAAAAGGATAAGTACAAGCAAAACTCAGAGAAGATACATTTCACACAAACAATAAACCCCCAAGAACTTAACCTTTGTCTGCAGCTACTAGAGTTTAATCCTACAGGTAACTAATTTGATGGAATGAAATAAGGATAGAATTTTAAGCTTGAGTACAAAGAACCTGGAAGCTGATAGAGGTCCTCAGACTTCCAAAACCTAGATTTCAGCCATGATGAATGGACAAAGTTGTGTCATAAAATATAACAGACCCCAGCCTGTTTGGTTTGGATTTTTTCCAGAAAAGTGTTACATACCCATTTTCAGCTGTGGTAGCTAAAATTCAGCTTAAACACAGTAGATAAAAGAAAGCTTGATTGACATTTGAGGGCAAAGGCAGTCTGTTAACTTCTGATCATAATTATTTCCTTTCAGGAATGCAGAGGGGAAAAAAATGTCAGAGTTTTTGCTCGACTGACCACATCCTTAACTCAGTCACACCTTGAAAATGCATACCTAAGAATAATACACAGGACCAAAGGCTCTGGCTAATATTAAACAGAAGACTCTTAACCAAGGATAACAATCAGCACAAAAGATTGTGTTGTGTAATTGCCGCTTGCAGCATCAAAGCAGAACTGGGGTGATTAAAATAGAAACCTAAAATAATAGAAAATAGAAACAAATATGGAAAAACTGTGGTTTTCAAAAAGCCAGGACCTTGAAGATCCATTAAATGTGTACCCAAGGCCCTCTGGATAAGAGTAGGAAGAGTGTCCTTCTGATGTCTCTGACACTGCAGAGTACTGACAATTATTTTCTGAAAAATACAGTCATGAAGCATGTCACAGGGAATGCTGAAGTTTGAATCCTGACTTCTGTCACACAGACAGAAATGCAGAGAAATTCCATTGAGTATTGCTGTGAAAAGAAACGATGTCCTAAAATTCTCTTTAAAAATACACACTAGAAGGAAACAGGAATGGATAATAGCCAATTGACATACATCAGCTGAGTGTCTAGAACAAAGGGAGCTAAGAGCAAAAATAGGTAGAACACATACTTAAGAACTAAACAATCCCATTGTATAATATGGGATTGTCTTTTTTTTATTAAAAACCAGTTTATACTCTGAGAAAGTCAAGCCAGTTGCAATGATGGGCACGTCCATAAACTGGAGTAGACCCCTTGTTACATATTCAGCTTTTGACAGAATTGCTGTGCAGCCACAGTAAGGTTGATCTAAGTGTTGACCCACAAGTCAACCTGCCAGAAACAAAATTTCTTCCTATATTCCTACTTTTTGCATTAATCAATCTGAGAATGTGTTTTTCTTAATCTGAGACAATAGACATTTTCCTTCTTTATATTACACTCATCAGGAAGGTTCACATAGTACTAGCAAAGGTGTTTCCATAATTTCTGTATCTAGGTTTTTATTCATGCATTTTCTCTTAAATAAAAAAGCGCCAAGCCACTTTATAGACAAAGAGGCAGTGGTACAAAATGCTTACAAGTGACCACTCAGATTTTATAATACAGTACACTTGGACAGTCATGATTAAGCAAAATTTCATGGGACAGAGCTCCTTACCTGCACGTATCTGTGGGCTAATCACTTATTCATGACTTAAAAGATTTTTTTAATATTGGAAGTATTAGAAAATCCCAATGCGTAACCATGACCTAAAAATGGCTCAGTGATGACAGGCCACAAAAAATACAAAGGAGGAATGGTAATCCATAGGCAAGAAAATAATAGAACAGCACTACTATACAAAAAAATTATCCTTTACTTGAGGAGAAAACTATTTAAAATGAAAAATATAACATTCATACTCTTAGACTTGCATGAAGAACATAGTGGCTTTATGGAATAACAGCAGAAGCAGCACGTTCACAGCAATGGCAGCACATTAATTAATATTTCCTCAAGTACATGACAAATTGCTTAATGAAAAATGTTGCTTCCCCCAGAATTAGAAATAATTAGAACCAGCTATTCAATTAAGAATATTCCAGTCCTCTCTTTATGGAGTGTATGCCCATTGCAAATAATTACCTTTTTCAATTCAGAAAACAGTTTTCCACTGCAACTCTAATAATCAGTGGTGGAAAAATTAAAAAATATATATGTATTTACTGTCCTACTGAGGCAAAACACACCTACAGGAAACAGGAAAAAAATAAAATAAATACCTTTTAACATTACGCAGTGAAGGAACTGTAGCGCCGTATGTGTAAGGGTGGCACTTCTTTTTAGTTTTGTTGAACTAAAATTTGGGGGGAACAAGTATGTACTTCATAAGGTTTAAAGAATAGTTTAAAGATAGTTTATAGTTAGTTTAATAGCTTAAAGAATAGTTAAAACAAACACTGACTGCAGAGGCCTATTACGGAGTGCTGGACTGGAGCAAAAGCCCCTTTCAAACCTGGGAAACCATTGGAGTTCAAAGGCCTGGGCTAGGGGGTCCTCACAGTTCTTACTGCTCTCAGAAACACTGAGGGTCATTCACTAAATTATAATTCAAATAAAAGTAGGATCAAAGGACTGACATCACAAACAGAAATACAGAAGTTTGAAAGAGCTGTCTGAATTTGAGTTCGCTTTTGCCCACTAGCCTAACAGGAGCTGAAATTCTTTATGATGAAGCCCCTCAGGAATGGCCTGAGAGCTGAAAATATGAGGGATGGTCAACATTTCTTACACTTACATGGCAGCAACAGGAAATCCCATATGCAAGGAGAATACAGGAGTCAAAGCAGCACAGGGACAGTAGAGATGTAGCAGAGAGTCACGGGAGCTGTGTGAGCTGGACAGAGCACGAGCAGGGATGTGAAAGGAGCCACACGTGGCTAGTGCAGTGTGGTTTGTGTGCACCTTTGTACAACGTCTGTGAGACTGTGCTCACCAGCTGAATCCTCCCTTCCCCACCTTCCACTCTTCATGTGGGTGTGTGTGCACACCTCATCGAGCTGTGCATTTTGGTCAGCCTTGCTTTCTGTCTTCATCCTGTTTCAAGACCCCCAGTGCAAGCTAGAACGTTTTCTATAAAATATCTCTGTATGGATAATCAACATTGTGCTACTTTGTATAGGTTCTGCCTCAGTTATTAGGGCTGCAGTGGTGAAACCAAGACAAGACTGTCAACCCGAGGAGATGTTGTATTTTCTAGTCATTACCTGGTGAAGCAAGGATAATGAATTTCATCACAAACAGACTGTCTTTGAATATATTAAAACACCTAACACAGCATTATTAAAAGACACAAAACACTGAGCATCCTGTCTCAACAGACACCCGTGTCTGCACAGACATCCTGACCCCAAATCTAAGTTATGGAGCTCCATCCTTATCCCTGTCTTGTCACCTGCACTGCAGCCATTCCACTTCAGGGGGTCAGCTGGCACAAACAGTGGTTAAACAAGGCCTGTCCAATGTTTAGGCTTAAGAAGATGAGTAAAAAAAGAATAAACAATTTTTTATTCAAGGGCAGTGAAAGTAACTTTACAAGAAAAGTTTATCAGCCTAAAGGAATGGCCTCATGCTCAGATATTGCTACCTTTCTTTGCATTGATTTTATTTCCAAAACTCTGTTAAACTTTTGATTTTACAATCCAACCTGAAGAAATTAAAACCATTAATAAAAAATTACAATAGACAGAAAAAATTAAGAAAAAAATAATTAAGTGTTTAGACCAGAATGAGAAAAGAATCCATTCAGATCAGAGTGAGGTTCTTCTCTGCAGCTTCTTGGCATTAGTGGTTACTTTCTGCTATGCTGACATCTTTGTCATTATATCATGTATAACAACAACAAAAATATTGCTCCCTTTAAAGCCATCTTTGAGGCTTGTGGTCTGATAGATGGATAGATTCCTTCAGCCCAGATTTCCTTAGTCTCTTCAACTTTTACTGACAGATATGTTGTTTCTCTTAAAATTAGCCTGGTGCTTACTTAAATGAAGAACTGGATGTCATAAATGTTCTGGGCACGTCAGAAAGATATTGCCTCTCAAGGTGGCAAAAGCAGCAAATAACAATCTGCTGAGAAGCTGCTCCAAATACATTCCAGGCAGTTTGTCTTGTAAGGAAGCTTTAAGTTCATTGGAAAGCTAAATACCAAGGCTACAAAAATCCCTTTTATTCACAAAAGCAGGATTAAATTTAAGAAGTCATTCAAATTTTAAAAAGGTGACCAACTCATCGAAACTTCAGAAGTTTACCTCTATTCTTCCAGCATGAAGTGAGTGAAACATGTGAGAATTATGGTCATGAAAATGGCCAGGCACAACAGTAAAGGTGATGCTGATTTTTGCTGTTAAGATACTGTTAACACTTATGACTACTAGGATTTTACACAATAACTGTCCTAATTAAGTCATTTAGAAAATTTATTAATGAAAAGAACAAAACACTGTCCAGGGAAGTGAATAACTGTTGGTCCACTGAAATAGTAGTTATACAATTTATTTCATTCCTGCCAGCAGATCCAGAGTTAAGATTTCTCAAGCAAACAGAATCCAGAGGCACAACTGGGTTTAAGTATGGGATTATGTTCACTCCACTATTTCATTAACTTAATCCTGATCTCTAGAACTGGCTGCTTTCACCAAGTCATTCCAGACCACTGAGCTGCTGAGATATAGAAAGCTTCTGGAACTGGCAGTTATAGGCAGAAAAGAACATTTTTCACTCAATTAAATTCATGGACGTCCTTAATTTATGCCTCTAACTAAACTGATTTGATTGAAGGTTTTTTCCATTTTCTTTTAATTAGCCAGGGCAGCTTAAATTATGTCTTATGTATGGATGCAGTACCAGGATGTTTCATGCAAGAACAAATATGAAATTTAAAAAAACAAAAAAAAAGGAAGCCTAAAGGTTTTTTAATCTAAGTTACAAAGAAAGATGCACTGAAATGTTGTATTGATTTACCTTCATTGATAAAAATGCAGTGCCCTGTTTACCACGTGGCTGTTTGAAAGCCGTGGTGGTCAGTTCTGCGTGAAAACCTCCACACCAAATTGTGTCTGATGCTGCTGGGCGTTGAACTGAAGGGTAATGCTGTACAGCCACCAGCCTGGAGCAGTCACTGCCGTGCTCCTGGTGACAAGGACAGAGTCTGCACACAGACCTGGCTCAGGGACAGAGGGGCGAAAGCTTTCAGCGATCCGCCTCCGGTTTGGATATTTGCATAAAGCTAAATACAATCTAGCACACATTTACATATGGGTATGCGCTGAGTTAATCGATTCCACCAAGCTATTCTCTGGTGTATATAAAAGCAAAATCTGGTCTGAACTGGGCATGTATTGTCCCTGCTGCTAGGAAATAGAAGCAGTCTCCATGGACAACTAGACTGTTGAAAGTTCTCGACGTAGCGTTCCTCGTTAAAGCAGTTAAATCTGCTGACCTAATTTGTCTTAGATGGTTACATCACGTTGAGACAACTGAGGACAAATCTCACTTTCCAGTGCTACTGTTCCAAGCTGTTCAGGAGCAAGCACCAGTAGGTAACGAGCACCATGCCCCATCCTCACAGTCAGAGCTGATGGAGAAGGAGCTTCTTGGCCACAGCAAAAGTGTGCAAGTTTCCAAAGAAATAGTGGTAAAAATTTAAACCTCCTATTTCTTTAAGAAAACCAGATATAAGATGAGAGTATACTCTCCCTCTTGTTGCACATAGATACAGAAGTTCTTTTCTTCCAGCCATCACTGGTGAGTCAAAGTTTGAAGCACAGCTCTCTGTTACTTGTTCCTCCATAGCTGCTATCTTTTTTTATGGGTTCCTTGCTGGATACAGCAATTCTGCTTTACACTGTGGCAGTCATGCCACATTATATACCACAGAGCACAGCTTGCTTATTCTGCCATGGCTATTGCAGACAGCTAGCTAATATGGTGAGAAATACTGTGCCCCAAAATAAACTGCATATGAAATTGCTAGGACAGGGGCTGTATGCTAGCACAGTCTAGAATTAAGCTGGCATACCACACTTGTAAATTAGTGGAAAGAAGAATCATAGCTGGTTATTAAAATTTATTGCTTTTAATGCAAGGGGCTCTCTTTGTTTGTTCTTAAACACCAGAGGTTTTTTTTTTCCTTTTAGTTTGTATTGAGAGCTTGACATTCCAAACTGTGAAGTTTAAAAAAGCTGACCTTGAAAACACAGTCACATTTATTTTTGCATGTTACTTTAGCTTCACACTCTGGAAGTGGCTTCCTGCCTTCCAGATTTTGCTGAGCATTGTATGACCAGCCATGCCTGAACTCGCTGCACAGCTCCCTTCAGGCCACACTACAACCATTCAGAACCCATCCACTGACAGCTTGAAATACAAGAAGTGTCTGTTTTAGTAACCCATGCCACGATTCTAATCACCTCCACCCTCCTTTACCAAACAGTGACCTCCTCAGTCGCACCCTGATCATTTTCAGAGGTGGCAGGCCAGCTCTCTGCAGCAAAATTTTTCTGGGAGCTTCCTCAGCACTGGCTGAAGGGCATTTTTACTCCCTCAGAGACTTAGGGCAGCACTCCCAGATTTCCCACCCAGGCAGGTACTTCCAAGGCCTTTTCCCACTAGAAAGCTGAATCAGCCTTGCTGAACGCTTTGGGTGCCCCACACAGAGCAAGCACAGCACAGCTCCCTTGCACCTGCTGAGCTGTGAGAATTCTCTTCATTACAGCAATCTGGCAGCCTGACATGGAGGGTGAAGGGGCTGCTCTGCTGATACCAACGTGTAACATTTCTATGGAAATTCCCTAACAGCAGTAGTATTACTATCTGCTCTGTAATCCTGATAGGCACTGCAAGAAGCAAACTATGAGAAAATGTGTGCAGTGTTCTGCAGGGAAATGTGGGATTGTGCCAGTGTTGTTGACACAGCTGGACTTGTGCAGTAGCTACAGCACTCAGTTCAGGCATTAACATAACATCTCAGGCTCTCCCAGGCACTAAAGATGCTGGGCTAAAGACACTCATAGACAATTCCCAAAGATGGCTGTTCACACACAGAACATTGTCCTAATTCCTGAGATTTCCAGGTAGCTGCAAGGTCTGCACAGTTCAATTTCAGATAGCTGTGAAAGAATCTACAGTACATTACATTTAAGTTTATATTTCTCTCACACGTGACCCAATTCAGCACAGCTTACTTGGAAAGCCTTTCTCCATCGTACAAAGTCACTTATTCACCACTCAAATGGACAATACCCTCACCTCACACCTCATGTTTCACATCTAGCATCACGTTTAACCAGATTTACAACTTCACTCTCTTTAATAGAATTGCTCCTGAAATGTATTAATGCAGCAAAATCAGGATAGTTTACCTGTTTATGACTGAGAGATGAGCTGTTATAACTTATTAAATGTACACTATTAGCTTATCCCAATTGCAATGTAAAACAGGCTAACCTAAGCCCGAATTGAAGAATGAGAAGACACAAAATAGCTGAAAAATTATTAACATTGGGGGTACTAGCCATTATCTACTGGTGCTACAGACGATATTATTAAAATAAACAGCAAGAAATCCCCATCACCACCAAATTCTCAGGGAACAATTATTGCATCTCCAATGAGAAGAAAGGAAATAACCATTAATGATTATGTTTCTGTGCTAGACTAAAACACCTGTTGCTGCTTTTTATTTGTTTTCAGTGCACATAATGCTGGAACACATATTGTGCAATAATACTGTTATGTCAGAGCTCTTGTAGAATCACAGTTTCTTCTTGGACAGCTGCAGCATTTACACAGATTTATTAGATCCAAAAGTCCACATAATCACACCACCTGAATAAAAATTAGGTATCTGAAAGTTTTACATAACCACAGCATCTGTGGTCGGGCAATGAGCAGAAGCTCATGCTGGAGTAGCCTTAAAAATCAAACAGACTTCAGCAGTGCTGAAACTGCTGGTACTGCTGAAGTTTAAACCAGAAAAACCAGAAGTTGAATCTTTGTGTAACACTATGTTGGTCCCTTCCAAAGATGCAAATGGTAGAAATCATGGCTCTCAGATTAATTTGTCTTTGGCTCATTATGACACACTCAGTCTTTGGTCGATCCTTACCCCAGGTAGGCTGGGATGAACTCATTTAACTCCACTCAATTAAACAGAGAATTGCAAATTATGTCAGCTGATATTTCAGGGCTGTGATCCTTTATTAAAAGGGCTCTGCTAAATATCAATTTGTTTTGCTTAATAAAATTAAATGCTGCGCTATCCAGCACATTTTTGCTTGTCAGAATAATGCTTTCAAGTACCCAGGGGATGTAATTCTCCCCATAAAGACAGACTGAGAACAGTGAGATTCAGAGCAGGTGTGACAGCTCAGTTCCACAGCACTGACAGCAAAACACTGCAAAATCTCAGAGTGGCAAACTGCACCAAACTGTGCAAACGGGCACAGAGCCAAGCTTGTATCCTTCAGAGATCTTGGGATAACATACAGAAATATGAGAACAGCATGTTCTCACTCATCCTAACAGCCTGGTGCACACCTACTATGACTGGACATTAACAACTGCCACACCAAAAGCCAGCCAATTTTTTTTAGCCATTTTACAGCTCCCATATAAACTACGTCAGTACTGCAGACAGCCCAGGAAAAAGAGATATTGGACCTGGTAGACAACAATAAATAACAATCAGTGGGTACCATCAGTCGTGATATGATTTAATACTCAGCTGAAGGTGCTTTCAAAACCAAAATTGTTTATAGATAGCTGGCTAAAAACACTGACACAGCCGTAGAACAAAAAAATGTTAGCATTTTCTGGACAGGACGGCCTTTTTCAAAAGCAAATGTATAGTGATTTACTTCAAAGCAGCTAGAATAACTGCTGATGCTGATGTCTATAAAATCTAAATACAGTTTTCACAAATGAAAAGACACTGCTTTCAGTTGCACACGTAGAGCCTCTGTAAAGAGCAGAATTTGTCCCCAAGGGGACATACTGTGCCTAAGAAGGAAAGGACCTTAGAGCCAGACATAAGCTAACTGGGCCCAGTTCTGTGAGTATAAGCTGTACCCACTTCTGCAGCATAAAAAACCATAGCACTTCTTAAAAATAATCACGTCAAAGGAAAAGGGTATTTTAAAATGAGTATCAATTTTGTCAGGAAAATCAAGAGGACAAACCATCAAAGGCTGATTAAAGATTCAGGTAAGTAAATATTGGCTTTTTTTTTGGTGGCATATTGCTCCAGCTGCAGTCACACTCTTGAGACGTTCCCGAGGGAGAAACTGCAAGGTGTTTGTAAGGAACAAATGAAAAATTTCATCCCATAAATTACAATCAGATTGCTGCCAGACTATGCAGTAAACAGCATCCATCTCCAAAAAGCCACTGGAGCACATACAGAAAGATGTAAAAGAGGAAGCAGGAGAGGCAAGAGAGGAGGTCAAGTTAAGGGGACAAACAATTCACATGCATAGTCTGTAAAATTGGAAAGTCAAAGACCTCACATCTTCCAGCTCCATCTATGTTTTGTGGCTCCTTCACTGGTACAGCTGGCCCATACTTTGGTCCAAATTCACTGGTTCTACACAAGTTTATTCTGTACTTTTCTCTTATTCATTCTTCAATACTGCACACCTCTTTCTTTATTCTCAAGTCATTCTTCAGCACTGCTCTTAGCTCTTTTCAATTACTGAATTTTTTGTTAATCAATTTTAAATGAGCTCAGGGAGCTCATATAAATAATTCTAAAATCCATCTTTCTGTTGTAAATTAGTATTGCAATCATTCAGTCAGTCATTCTTTCACTCATTCTGCTACGTCACTAATCTTCTACCCAAGAATTTCCAGAAGATTTTCCACTTTTGGTCTAAATTAAGATGTTGACTTCTGACACTCTTCAACATCCTATTTTTACCACCTTAGACATGAACATGAGCAGAAGCACATAAAACTGATCTCACCTTAACTTTTACTGAGTCGGCAAGAAAAATTCTCATTCGCTTTCAGAGTAATTTAGGAATAACAATTTAACACTAACTCTCTGCAGTGTCAAAGTCTACAGCTGTGAGCCTCAAAACATTCCCCTGAATTTAAAAGGTTTTGCTGAATCACCAGAGTTCCTTTCAAAACACCTTTGATCTTCAAACCTGGAGGAAACTTTTAAAGTTTAATTTTTCCTCGACTGCCTTCACTGGCTGACACAATGTGCTACGGCCACTTTGAATCCTTGCAAACCACCTGGGTGCAGTGCTGGAGCAGACTGGGAGAAGCCATGAATGTTCCTCCTCACATGGATTCCAGCACTGCCAAGCAGCCCTCCAAATGGCACCAAATATCAGACAGGGCAAATTTTCATTTTAAACAGCCTATAGAGCTATTGAGAGCACTGGAAGCTGCCCAGACATGAGTTCCCAGTGTCCTGAAAAGCCATAATTAGCATGATTGCTGCAGGAAAGGATGACAGAGATAAGCTGGCCAGTTAGTGGTCACTGAAACACCTAAAGGAGAACCACTGCTTCACCAACTGCTTGGAACAGGCCAGGACTGGAATGCCAACAAGCTCTGGCTTAGTTTGGGAAAAACAGCTCACCAAATGGAATGAAAAGGTGCAGAAAAGAGGAAGAAGACTGCAATTTCCCAGCAACATCCAGCCCTACATTAACTAGTCCTCAGCATTAAGTTCTCACTCAAGGAAATGACTGATAGAGCTCAACAGTGTTTGTAGTAATAACAAAGTATGTATAATTAATAAAGTCCAGCTGTTATACCTTATAAAACAATAACTTTTCTTACTGGAAATGCAGAGACTGCCATATTTAAAGCGATTGTCAAAAGATGACACAGTTCCATTTAAGAAAACATATTTCTTTCTGTTTAGCCTGTACTGCCCAACCCAGACTCACCAATAATTTAAGGCAGGTACCTTCACAAAAGAAACTTAAAGTAGTTCTTAAGCAACCAAGAACCATCAAGAGCCACTCTGTTCTAGCAGTACTTTGAATTGTTACCCTCTCTAACTTGCAGACATTTCAGAGCAGAGGTTCCTCTGTGGCTGACCACAGTGAATTGCTCTTTTACCACTCTGAATTGCTCTTTTATCACTCATGCATTTTCTTTCACAGTGGTACTTAAGGAGCACTTTGCAGCAAGTTCACATCAGTTTCTGAATTTACTGCTTCTGGGGTCACTCTTCCTTATGCTGCCAGCTTCACCCCTCAGATAGTCACTGGTATTTCCTACTCTACAAGTGCACAAAAATAAAGCCTATTGATTTCTATTATTATTAAATACTTTTTTTTAATATAAAAAGATGTCACATAAAAAAGGTTGGAAGACAAACTCCAGTCCACATATCCAAATATCCATGAATTTATGTTAATGCATAGATTTTTTTTTTATTAAATAAAAAGTCTTCTAAAGTGCATGTTATGAGAGACTGAAGTAATGACTCTATGATGCATGGAAATACACAAATACAACAGAAAACTATTTTTAAAATATTATATATGTTACAGGCACACACTAATTAAAAATCCAGCATCAAGTACTGCAGCTCTACTTCCATAAAATGAAACTAATTTTCCAGACAGGTAAAGAAGAAGAGGCCACAGTTCTGACTGAGAAGCTACTGACCAACTGTAAACTATCTGTTATTATCAACAGGTCATTACTCTAGCAATTATAAAAATAACTAAATACTTCAGCTACTAAGAACTGTATTAATAAATTAGTGCTTGATTATTAGAAGACATTTCCAGTACGAAAAATGGAGAACAGAAATTTTCTTTAATCAATCCAGAATTTTTTTCAGTACCTATTCTTATCTAAGTCTTTAATCACAGGTTCCACTTACACTATTTGCATTTTCTGTAACTAAGTTTTAGACTAAAATACATACTTTGTCCGTGAGCCTGTCTTATTATTGGGAAGCTCAAAAATCTAAGCCATAAAATGCAATCTCTAATTTGAACTAATGTGATGGCAAATGCTAGCTCAGGATGACCAGATGACTCTCCCGTGGTGTCCACAGGGACATCAAGCACAAGGAAACTCCATTGCAGCACACTCCTGTTGATAACAGACATGCCAGTGGTTCCTTCCCCCAGAACTCTGCCCAAGTGGGTCAGCACTTCCTGCCTGGGAGAACCAGACACCACCATCTGTGTCCATGAAACTCATCAACGGTGACTCCAGCAAAGAGGCATCAGCAGAAGCACCAAAGGAAGGAAGAATTACCTCAACCACAGGGCTGCACTCAGAGCTTTATTTATTACTGTGTCTCTCTGCATTTTAGGATGTTTTAAGCTATTTCATAGAAAACTGTGTTAACAGCTATTATTCTTATTGGCTTTCTGTTTACAAACAGCAATTCTTTTCTTTTGCAAGTTATTTCGACATGTAAATTCTTGTAACTACATAAGCTTCAGTGCAAAACACTATTATTGGGAATATAATTTTCTGTTTTGCAGCACTAGGTGAAGCAATTCAGTAAATTTAGAAACCATCCATAATAATAATGAACTACACATTTAAGCCATCTTGCATCACCAGTTCCCAGGCAGAACACATTAGTGAGTGAACACACTAATCAGAATGTACTACAGCTAGATAATGTTTTTCATAATTAGAATTATTTTGTCAGTCATTTTAGGCCAAGTATTTAAAACACAAAGTTACAAATATTTCAGCAACAAAAATCCCAAAACCTCATGGGATTTTTTCCTCATTTCTCATGAATGTAATTTTTCTTGTGTATTTGTATTTCTTTGGAGTCCTCTCAAGAATGGCACCATAGCATGAGAACCAGAAAAAAAAACTTACTAAAAAAAAGTAGAAAGAATCTTTCTAGCTAGAAAAAAATCAGCAAGATACTGAATTCACTTTTATATCACAATCATTTTCCAAGTCCAATTTGAGCTACTCATTTTTGATAGCATTTCACAGTTGCTCTTGAATCTATTTATATTCTTTGACTACAGATTTTGCTATGCAATTAAGTAAAAGACACCTGAATAAAGATTAGTAATGATATTCTCACTGGTTTAAAGTAAAAGAAACTAAATATACCCAATGTAATTTGTTCTCTGCTAAAATTACTCTTCCATGGTTAGTTACTGAGTTTTCTTATTAGGTCACATATACTTAAGAACAGTGATATCCCATAATTTGTGTTACTGACAATGGAACATTGCCTCTCCCTGTTCAAGGCCAGGTATCAGAATAAACCCTGACATACAGGAATGCCTCTCCCATGATCTCTTTGCTACCAAGGGCAACCCAGTTAAGAATGCACAATGGTACAGATGGAAATACAAGCATCCCTCAAGAAATAGGGGTGATGGTAACCAATAATCATTTTGGATTAGGAAGAGAAAGTTCCAGCTAAAGGAAAAGGGAGGCTGACACATCTGGATCACCATTCACAGAGTCTGTGCTTTCCTTCTTGCTTCCTTCTGAGGAAAATGCCTGGCAGTTATGTACTCAAGTCCTTTTAGGACAAATCACATTGTTGCCTCACATTCCTGGAAGAGTTGGCTGTTGCATGACAAAAAAAAAAAAACCTTTATTCTTTAAAGTCACATGTGAGAGGAGGTTGTCTGGACTTGTAGAAGAGGCAATGCTGTGAGAACAGAGTCTCTGCAGAAGAAAGCAGCAAAATGATGAGTGGATTTGGGAGCAACAGGCAGAGCATGTTCTGCAGCTCCTCAGGAGCTCCTGCCTGCAGAACTCCCCTGCACTCACAGAGAAACCCTGCAAAAATGTCCCATAGACTCAGAGAATCACAAAAGGGTTTGGGTTGGAAGGGACCCTAAAGCTCATCTCATTCCAACACCCCTGCCATGGGCAGGGACACCTCCCACCAGACCAGGCTGCCCAAAGCCCCATCCAGCCTGGCCTTGGACGCTTCCAGAGATGGGCACAGCTGCTCAGGACACCTTTTCCAGTGCCTCACCAGCTCCTATCACAGCTGCTGTGCTGGCTGCAAGGAGCACCAGACCCTTGGCAGAAATGCATGGCTTTGTCACTCATGGCTATTCTGGGCCCAGTAAATTTAAAAGTAGCTCCATGTCCTCTTCAACAAGTGTGCATAATATACACTATTCTTTACATTATGACAGGTGAGAGAGATTACGAATGGAGCCTCCTGGATATTATCTAAATCACTATTTTTTTATATTTTGACCCACAGTACCATTTAATATTTTATGTTGATGATGGCCAGTCCACCAAGAGGTTCTCAGTGAATTGCAACATAGTGAAATGTTGCATTGAAATACTTAAGTCTCAAAAAGAAGATCAGATCATTTACTCGTAGGAAATAAAGCTCTAAAAACAAACTCTGCATTTATGGAATAAACGGAAAAATTCACTGTGAATTTAACAAGAGCAAAAGGAGTTAGAAAGTAAGATGAGAAACTGTGGAACCTTAACTACAGCATTAAAAGGAAGCACTTTCTTCATTTAATACAATACCTTCTTTGTATAGGCTGAAAACATAAAATATTACTGATTATATAAATCTCAAGCAGAAGTAACCGTAGGTGGCTTGGAACAAGTAAATGCTGTATTTATACAAGTACAGCATTCTGCAAGCAATATTAGTCAGCCATTGAGCAGGTTCCCTGCACTCCAGTACACTGAATACGTGCATAATTAGGGCTTGTTTGCATGACATCTGGTGGGGAAATAATATCACATCTGATATGGAAGATACAAAAATATTTTCATAAAACAAAAATTCGCGGTGGAACAGGACCGCCATGTTCCTTCTCCTAACAAGCAGCCTCGCATTAATAAAATTCAGTCATCCTACAATATCAACTGTATCAGCTCTCCAGAACAGAAAATAAGTCAGTAAGCAATTAGACACAATTTCCCAAGATTGGCACAACTCAATTTCCTTCAGCTCCTTGTGTCCACAGAAAAGATGGAACTCGGGTCATGTCAGATGCACACAGATGACTGCCCCTGAGTAAATCCATTTATCATTCAAAGATCTGATGGAGCAGCCCAAACCTTTCATTGCTTGGAGGCATTTTATATCTGCATAGTCCTAATAAATCTGCCTGTGAGCTGTGCTGTACACATTACTCTGCAGAATAATGTCTGTAGAGCAAAGTCCATTCCCTTCTGAGTGTCACTGGATTAGAGCACTGGGGTACAAAGCCTTGTTGTCTGCAACGTTCTCAACAGTAAGAAAACAAAAAGTGACTCCAAATGAAAATGAATCTAAAGGGGGAGGGTTTGAAGAGAGTTGCACTGGACTCCAAAATTAAATCTCTACTGTTTGCTTATATTAAATCAAGAGGAATGTTTAGTGATCACACAAATAGCCCTCCCTGTATTCAGGGCTGTTCCAAGTCCTGAGAAAATTTGTTCAGGACTGGCTCAAATACCAGAGCACTGTGCCATTAACAGACCCTTTATAACTTCTGCATTACTGGCCATCTCTTTCTCCCAAATACAAGGTTACTTTAATATAGCCCAAAATTCAAGTCAGTGGCCTGAACAGAAATGAGGCCAAACTCATAAAAAAGAGCCCTACACATCACTGGTTCTGATTTTTCAGGATCAAGTTCTGCAAAATACTGCAGATTTTCATGTCTTCATAAACAGGTATCTTTATCCTGCAGAATGTGATGCCCTGGTTGGTACCTATGCATATGCAATGTAATTTATGCAGCTGAATATTTTTTAGATTTCTCTTTTTTAGCATGGAAAGTCTGTACAGAGTGGGGATGACAACACCATTTTGAGCATTTCTGTCCTAAGTATTTATTTGGGCAATAGCATCTAGCAAAAAGAAAGATCATGATCCACCTCAAGTGGTTTCAGGCAACATCACTATCTGTAAATCCAGCAGAAAAAGACCCATGTCTGAACTTTCAGAAAGAACAAAGTACAGCTGCTCCACAATCTGAAACACTGTGGGTAATTGCAGGAACAAAGTAATTCCTGTCCAGCTCTCCTTAATCCTGGGATTTAAAAGCATTTTTCCTAAGTGTGTGAAACTCAATGTGAAAAACTAGAGTTGCTGCTTCTCACTGTATCAGCTTAAGAAATCTCCCCTCAGCATTTCTCTTTGCCCACTGTGTGAGCAGACAGCTCACAGACCTGGAGCAAGGCAACAGCATGCTGCTCTTTTGAGCTGAACAGTTGCTTCTGCTCAGCTCCAAATGGCATCCCTGAGCAGCTCTTCCCATTCCCTGGAAATGGGACTTCTGCTGTAGCCCTTCCATGTCCCAAGGACTGTGCACCACTGACATACAAACCACTGCAGCCCTGCCTTCAGAGCAGGCACTCACAGGACATGAGCTGCCTCGTTAAAAAAAAACAGCTCCAAATGGGAAAAAAGCTTTTAATCCTTTACAATGGAAAGAAATGCCAGTCCCTAGAAAGAGGAAGGTTCAAGACACAGCAGTTTGAAGGCTGGAGAGGATGTAATAATGACTCTGCCTTTGGAGGCAGTGGTCCACCTCTCTAATTAAAATAACATTCTTACCAGCAGTTAATAACAACAAAATAACAACAAAAACCTCTTAACATTGCTCACTGAATTTATGAAGTTTTCTGTCATTTGGATTCAGTTCCTGAATCTGTTTGGACTCATTAACACCAGAGAGCCCCAAAACCTAAGTACTCATCACAGAAAAAGGGTCCAGAGAATGCTCACAGCACTGCATCAAACACTGGGTGTTCAGAAAAAAAAAAATGAAGCTGAAGGAAGGCATTGAAATATACTGATTGCATTTTTCATTTAAGTCTTTTATTCTACACAATTTGGGATGGATGTTCTCCTTCACCTTCACATTTTCATTGCTTATGATTGCTCCTTTCTGGGATTGCCAGTGGGCTACAGAGCTGATGAGGGTGGTTGAGGCCTCTGTGAAGAAGCAAGCCCTAGGAAAGAGACAGTTTTGCTTTGTGATCCTCAGAACCTAAATCTTGGTGTTTGGGCTGACAGGTGCTCTGGAATTTTCCATCATGTTTCAGTCTGCAGGCGTGGATGGTTCCATGAAAACAGCTTGGACATTCTGCTTCTCAAATATGTGCAGTATCTGCGTGCATAAATATTGGGGAAAACCACTCTGGCTTTCCTTGAAACAGTGACATTCCAGGTCCAATCACCACTTTAACACCACATTCCACTTTCAGAACAAGCCACATAGCTCACTCCCACCTTTGGCAAACAGACCAAACAGAAGGCATCACTCCAGCATTTTTTTCACTAATTTAGTTCACATAAGGCTAATTTTCAGACACCTTCTCAAATATTTCAACTACTACAAAATGATGGTACAGAGCTCAGATACTCTGTAATACATACAAGACACAAATTTAGATATGTAGTCATTTGCTATGACTGTGTTTACTTAGTAGGAACATCTGCTCCAGTTCCAACAATGACACTGCTGCAAGAACAGCAAAAAAAACCACAAATCATCTCAATGAAAAGATCAAGAAATACTACACATCATGCTCTAGCACCCTTCTGGATGTCAGTCCAAATCAGAACATCATCAGTTACTTCCCAGCTTCCCAGTACCTTCTTTAGAACCCATACATCCAAGAGCTGAAAAACAGCCTTGCTTTTGAAAATCCATGAAAATGTTCTGGCCTATCAGCACAAGAAAGCTGTCTAAAAAAAAAGCAAGTGGTAACAGAGCTTAGGAGAAGTAATCATAGATGTACTGGCAGCAGTAAAACACTGAAGAAATAAGACCTAGGGACGATTCAGGAACAAAAAACGAGAGTAGCAAAAAAACTTAACAATTAGTCAGTACTTAAGGCTCTGAAAAATGTACCTTTTCAGTTTTGGATGGAGCAACACAAACCTTGAGGTACAAGTGCACCTTAGAAGAGCAGCCCCAGACCTGCTGTCTGTGGTTACCAGCAAATGCAGAGCTTTTGTCAGGGCCCAAATTGGCCAGAATGGCCCTCCCCAGCCTCACCTGTGGGTCCAGGTGCCCCATTTAATCCTCCTGGTGCTGTAGGACAGTGATGGGGTCCCAGCCCCCACAGCTGTGTGATTGTGCTCAGCCCCTGCCTTTCCCAGCCCCTGAAAAAAAAAACACATCTCGCTGCTCCCAAACACATTTCTTTCACCACCTCAAATTGCCATTCCTGCTATGTGTTAGCCTGGCAGCAGGAGAACCTTTTGAAGCATAGAGCAGAGGTCAAAAGTATTGGGAGCACTCCTTTGGGCAATCCTATAATGTAAGATGCCTGACTAATTAGGTGAACCTGTTAAATCACATCTGTTGTTTCATGTGGCAGTGCAACTGAGACTGTGCCTGGAAACCTTATGGGTTCTCTGCTTGCATCGATTAGGTGCAATTCAAAACTACTGAAAATCACAGAAAACAAAAAATTAGTTTAAATATTATTTGTTCTCTCCTCTCAAAAGAAACAAATCAGTCAAACCATCAGAAATTTTCAGAAATAGGAAGTGGTCCGAATGTCTTTATTTCTGGGTGCCCAAAAATGAGACAATTTAAAAAGCACTTTTTCTGCATGAATTCAAAAGTAAATCTCTTTACAGCCTCACCGTTTCACTTAGGAATTGAGTTGTCCAGTATCACTAATCAATTCTGGAAATATTTTCTTGTAAAATAGGTCAAAGAGCAGCAAATTAGTACAATTTCTACTTTCTAGCCTTCTCACATTTTCTACATATTTCAAAGACATAAAAATGCTAATCTCCATTAAACTCTGAGTAACAGAAAATATTTTACTAGCCAGACAAAACAGTTTTGTCTTCTAACCTATGGAATCATCGTATCAGTTATTAGAGGAGATGTTCAAAAGTAAAATGGCACCAAAATAATAATTTCTTCTTGCAGAATCTCAGAAGAATTAAACATTGTTCCTCTCATTTACTTAGATCCTTATAACATTTTTGTCCTTAATTTTGAGATCTATGAGTCCTGAATAAATAACATTGCTTATAAATAGCTAACAGAAATAAACATATACAGAAATAAATGCTGGAGTATAAATTTCTATACAATTCCTCTACTGCACTCTCTGCAGTAGGATAGATTCTTGCTAAAGTAACATTTATCTGAGCTTGTCATCTGGCACAGAATAAAATACAATTTTGCCCTTTAAACATTGAATTAAAAATATTTTCTATTTCTTCCCTGTGATGAAACCATATTTTTCTTCTGTGTATCTGCAGCTAATATTTAAGAAGGACTTTAACAGAAAAATATTATTCCTTAGCTTCTTAACCTGAAAATATGCAAGATTTCTGCTTTAAAATAATGCCTTGCCATTTTGAATGCAAAGAGGGATCATCTTCCTTCATGCTTGAGACCTGAAAAATAGGCAATGTCTTAAATTCCTGAGGAATTCGGGGCAAATTGAGGGCATCTTTAAAGTACAAACCCACTAATGAAACAGAAGGTATTTAACCACAGTCTGTGGAATGTGTAACTTGTAATAGAAATATAGTTTTGGCTAGAAAAACAAGAGATACCTTTCATCAGTATCAACAGCCCTCTGCAGTTTTCTGCATTCAGGCTCCCTGTGCTATTCAGGCTCCCCTGTGCAGGGAGAATTGTCACTGAATGACACCCTGAATTCATCACAAAGCTGGGCCAGCAGGGAGACAACAACAGGCAGAAATTAAAGTTCATTCATACAGTGGGTGATCCACAACAAGGACAGATACCCCGGGCTCTGACTGAAAACCAAGCCTCCACTGATCTCAGTGGAACAGCAGCGAGCAGTGTGGTTGGATCCACAGTGCAGGGCAACACCCCAGGGTGCCCAGCAGCATCCTCTGACTGCACAAGGCAGAGCAGAAAGGGGAATGCAGTCTCACTGTGCATGTGATTGGATTTCTTTCCAAAGCAAATCACGGGGTGCTGCTCCCCTGCAATGAGGGCAAACACACAGGGAAGCACCCTGGAGCACCCCTCCTCTACAGCAAAACTCTGCATCAAAATCACACCAACAGGGAAAGCTGATTTTCTCCTCGGTTCTCCTACATGGCAGGGCCAGGTACTGCCTAGTATTGACACAAGAAACTCTGCAAGACTTCAGAGCAAGAGCACTGGACCCAAAGCCAGCACAGCTGAAACAAATGGGAAGGACAGCAGTGATACTGAACATGTCTCAGTGGATTTTCTGAATGGAAAGCTACCATTCATGTCCAGGATGATAGTTTCAGATTCAGTCTATATTGTCCCACTGAAATGGCCTTTATAATAAGTGTTAGGACTAAGTAACTAATAACAATCATGTAAAAAAAAAAAAAAAAAAAAAAAACACACCCAAACTTAGTTTATTCTGACTGCTAAGAACAGGAAAAAAAGCATGTATCTAAAATTAAAGATGCCTTTGACATACCTCACTGACTCCATGCATCCTCCTCCCTTAGCCTGAACACAAATGCCCCAGGAACATTTGAGCAAGAAATTAAAAACAAAGAGAGACCAAAATCTCTTTTGAATATGTGCTGTCCCTTCCTACACTCCTTCGTGTAACAACTGTAACACCTGGGAAACCTGCTCCACCACAGTGTCCCTTTTGACCTTTAGCAAATTGCTTGTTCCTCAATTCAGGAAGCATTTTCCAGCCCAGTTCCTTCTGAAATGAATGGAATTCTGGTATTGAAAAGTACATTTTTTGAATGCAGACCTGAGACCCTTTACAGCTTAGGTACTGGCAGACTGAAGTCTTTGAGGCCTCCCTGTCTGGGAAGGCTGCATGGTATTCCCAAGCAAATAATCCAACTTTTGCACTCAGCAGGATACTTGTGGCAGGAACATGGATTTACCAGACAGGCTAAAAACCTCCAGGACCCTGTCCCACCCCACTTGGTGCTGCCCAGCACAGGGAGCATCTTCCCAGATACAGGATGCCACAGCAGCAACTCCTGCTGCTCGAGACCAGGGTACCTGGAAGAGAAACAACACATGAAGCCCCTCTCTGTAGCTGCAGATCAGTTCAACCAGTTTGCCCCCAGTTTGGTTTTACTGGCAGCACCATAAATGCATAAATTAAGGAAATAAAAGGAGTTTTTACTTACCTACTTTCCCTCAATTAGTATATTTTATGAGCTTTTTACATGTAATGTAAGCTTTCTCTTCTTTCCTTCTTACATACTTAACGTATTTATTTTCCAAAGGGCCTGTTGCAGAAAAAGGTCTCAAGGTACATTATAATTGTACAGAAAAGGATTAAAAATAAGAATTAATTCAAGCATCTCAGTACATAATGCTTTGATGAGTTTTCCTTCATTTCCTTCAGAATTAATGTCAGAAAGCATGGCAGCAATAGGTAGAGTACCTGGGTTTCAGGTACAAAACATTTATGTGCTTTAACCTAGAATTAATCTCTCAATCACTCTGTCCACATCAGATGGTCTCCGTGGAAATTAAGATGTTCATTTTTGCAAAAGTGCCAATTTTTCTATAAGCATTTGTTTCAAATGGAGGGGCAAAAATATGATAAATCTGTCAACTAGATCTTATTCATTGCAAAATCTGAAGCATTTGATCATTCAGTTATAGCAAGAGGCAAGTGCATACCCTGGCCCATGTCTACGGAAGTTGTTCTGTTGTTTAGATTATTTAATTATTTATTTATTGATAAATTACATTATTACATTATTTAATGATAAGAAAAATATGTAACTTATATGCTGGATACTATAGTTGGGGAGTTCTCAGTATTTTTTTTATTTCTTACTGTCTGATGTCAATTAATTAAATTTTTTTCATATTTATTTATGTATTTATAACTGAGTGCAATGACAGCAAAAAGTAATAAAGAACCAGTAAAAAATAGAGGAAGCCAGTGACACAATGGATAGATTATATTTAATTTGAGGATTATCTATAAATTTAAAGATTATGTTAAAAATTAATTGGTACTCAGAATTAGTTTTATGCATCCAGGAAAGCCAGAAAGACATAATTCATTTTTCAATGCTATGCAAGAAAGACTTTTCAGGAACAAGCTACAAATGGAATAGACTTTCTGATATTTTGCTGGTTTTCCATGGCACACTTACCCTACACTTATGCAAATATGAAGTACCTCATGCTGTTGGGCAGCTCAGCACTGAATTTTCAAATCCCATGTCAAATGACTCTCAACACCTGAAAGCAAATTTGACAGGAATCTTCCATGTCAGGAGTTACACTCTTAAGATCCTTTATTCAAGGTTATGGCCTGATCCCAAACTCTTTCCACACCACTGTTATGAAAATAATTTTCACATTCCAAAGCTTTACAGACTGAAAACACACTCAAATCCCAATTTTTATGACCACAAGAATGTCTATTAGTATCCCCAAACACCAAGGACACTATTGCCATGAATTAGATGTAATCAGGATCACAATGGGGCTTTTAATCCCTTGGATCTCCCAAATTTATTCTGCATTACATTACGAACACCACAGAGGTCAATTTTACACACGAAAACCTATGTAAGCAGAAGAATTTTCTTTCAAGTACAAACAAATTATATTTTCCATCAAATGGAATTAGCTTTTTGTGGAATCATTCTAGAAAACTTAACAGAACACTAAAAACCTTCACTCTAACTGGGTTACACAGCACTTCTTTTGGTATAAAGTTCAGCATCCAGGCTGATGTTTTCAAGGAATCAATGTAACATCAGAAATGTAATAAAGAAAAAATTTATGGATCTCTGAAGTCAGCCATTAAATCCAACGCCTCAGCTGGCAAAACTCTCTCCTTATGAGTCTGTCCTTGGCACTTAAGATTACTATAAAAATACTTAGGAAATTCTTTAAATAAATGCCAGCACACTGTTAAGTATCAGACTATATTTGAAATTGGATTTGGTGCTGCTGTGTTTCCATGAATTCTAATGGAACTCCTCCAAATTTTTTCACCACTGCAAGCGAACCTGAAATATCTCATTTTGCCTTATTTTTAGCTGAAATGTGTGTCAATGTGAAATCATTTGAACTACATTAGTAGAACTAAAATGATCCCCAGTGTAAATCCATTCACATCAGCTACATCAGGAATGCATTTCACCACTATAATTTAAAATGTAAAATGCCCAAGTCACAAGAAAATTATTTTTCCAAGAGTTGTCAATATCACTGGGAAAGGACAGAAGCAGGAGTAGTCATTTGGAGCCATAACAGCTCAATTAGAGGGTTTCTCTGGCACACAATTTCAACCAAAGTACTACTTAACACAAATTTCTATTTCTTGTAAAGCACTTGGGATCTTTGGGTTGTAGCATGTTAGTGGTAGGACTTTGGCATGTTAAAACTATGTTGTGACTGGACCAATTGATAGCTGAATAATCAAATTATAAACCCAAGCAGAGCTATTTGCTTCCATTCTGGAATTCTTTCTATGATTCAGAACACTCTACCAATAGCACAACCTAGCATTGAGCTCTACAGTTCTTGCTTATCATGACCAAGTGCAGAGGTTTATCCACTGCAGGAGGCTCCACCATTTCCTGAGGATACACCTCCACAGCAGGGCAGTGTGCAGGGCTGACACACCCCAAATGCTGCTCTGCCAAGTGCTACAGTCAGACCTTTTCCTTCTGAGAGCAAGGTACTGCTCTGAAAACAGCACAGCATGGACGTAGCAGGCTTGTTTTAAATCAGAAGGGGGTGTCCTGGGAGCAGAGAAGCTGAACAACGGGCTGGAGCACTCCCCTCATGCTGAGCTCCATGTCTACAGTATGAATGTATTTTAGAAGTGATTCAAAGAGTTTTCCTATTTCCATTAGAGGTCTGACATCCCACCTCTTATGAGGCACCTCCCCTTTCAACCAGTCAATACTGCAAACACATTCTAATTATTTTCTCTAAGTTCTTTATTTACCTAGTCAGTATTTCTTTCACTCCTACCTCGTTGCCCTGGTCCCAGGCACCAAATGGTCTCTGGTGTCAGACAAAACTAGTACCAAGCCATTCAGGAAGAGAGCCCTCATGCCCTTGAGGCCATTAACTGCTATCTGTGGAAGAAACACTTCCACTTACAGATTTTTACTGGGTTTTACAGAACACTCATCCTCACTGCTGATATTGCCCCTGTAGAAAAAAAGTATTTAGCACATTTAACTCGGGTGAGCTAGAGTGAAATGTAATATTAAATTTTGGCAAATGCCTATGTATAAAATTACTGAGTCACTTCATTCAAAACGCAGTTGGAATTAACACCACCACAATATAAAGGAGCTCTTTTTAATGCTTCACATCAAAAATACAGTGAAGCCTGCTCAGTGCTTTTAAATTAGGAACCAGACACTTAAACACACATTTTGAAGCAGGGCTCAGCACAACGCAGTCTTTTGTGTGTGTCCTTTTTTTATTTTTCTGCAATGCAAAAGAAGACAAGCAGAGAAACTTTTCGAAGAGACTCACAGAAAAACTATGAAGGCAAAACCCAACCATTAAAGAGAAGCCATGTCTGCAGCTCTGTTTGGTGCCACTGGATTCAGCAAACAAGGCTTATCTGATGGATCACGTGGAATATCATGGATTCCCAATTCAGAGTGCTTTTGTTGTTGCTGTAAGTCAGTCACTAACAAGTTCTCCCCCCTGCAAAAACCCTCCAGTCAGCTTTAAATGAATATTGCAAACTACTCTAATTACATGGTGTTGGTAAGTCCTTTTTTCTCCCATAACAGCCTGTCCCAGACCTTAAAGTGCATATGCCAATTTGGTTCAAGTTTTATAATCTGGAATGTTCCGCAGTGCCTCTTCAAAAACAGTTACAGTTTAATTGTGCCTTCCCTCGGTAATGGCAAGTCTGAAACAAAACTTGGTCTGAATCTATTATTTATGTTGTATGCAGCAATATCTTACCTATCTCATTCTAGACTCTGGAATATATTGCAGGCCAGGTAATCTTTACCTACCTGAACCTCCTAGGAAGGGCAGTGGGAGGTTTTGACACACAGTAAAACACAGCTGGCCTAAGAATCAGTGAAAAGAAACCATGGAATGTTTTCACAAGGACTTCATGGGATCCAATACGTTCATTTTGAAGCCCAAAATGCCTATTTTAGGTCTTAAATGTTGCTTCAAATATACACGGGTGAAAGCTGTAATCAAGGGAAAACGCAGCACAAATAATAGCACATTATTAGAAGTCAGCAATCCTCAATTGTAACAACTGAGTATCTTATTACTTCTACCTTCTCCTCCCATACACCAAACTTCCTCAACACTGACAAAGTGCATGTACTAATCATAGACTCCGAATGCTAAATGAGGCAGAAAAAAAAGATATAAATTAGGTTGGCATTTCTTGACGGCATCAGTAGAAAACACCGATTTCAAATAATTTTGATTAGAAAATTTTACTTCACAATCCTTTTCCAGATCACAGATATTCATAAGTAAAAAGAGTATGGAATTGATGTAATGTTAGCTGTTTTGCCATCAGCATCACAGAGAAAGAAGAAACAATAAAATATGATGCAGAATTCACTCTCCCAATGATTGTCATTGAACTATTACATTAGTAAACATTCACAGTATGAAGTCTCTTTCAATATATCTCCAGCATATAAAGTAGTGCAAAAAAGCATTCCAGTCATTTTGCCTTTGCAGTCAGACCAGGTTTAACGATTCTCTTACTTCATTTCTTTCATTATTAGACAACAAATGCTGCAATGCCTCCAAAGAGAGTTATAAAAATAAACAATTTCTGGAGGGTCAACAGCCTTTTCAAAGTAAATTTCCAGTTATAAACAAGCATTATAGATTTCAAGAAAAAAAATTCAGATCTATCTTCTGTAGAATATCTTCTTACAATAAATTTACCATTTGAAAAACAATGACTATGGTATCCAATGATATATGGTAGCTGCTATTAAAGCACTGATAAATAGATAAATGACTACCAAACTTCATTGTTTCTTACATAGTAAATACCTCTGAATGCCAACTTTTACCACAGAGCTGTTATTAGTGATGTCGACAGTTCATGCACCCACTTCAAAACTGACTTGGTTTTAATAAATTCTTCAGCCTCATGTGCAAAACACTTGCATTCTAATAAAAATATAAAGTCTGAAAATGTATCAGATCTAGCAATCCTTCTCTCACGTTGTACCACTTACTTTATATGTAATACATATTTAGCAATGCTTTTTATTTGTATTTAACCATTAAATGGCATACTACTGTATGCTGCAGACTCTTGTTTGCATATTTCATTATTTTCACTGCACTCTTTAATGCATAAATATATTTGGAAACGCTCAAAATTACACATCAGTTTCCACAGAATTTGAATTTACACAATTTTTCTTCTCTGACTCACTGCTATTTCCCGTGTCCTGACTTTTAGTCTCCTTTACACAAAGAGATTCTTTGACTCCTTCTTCCATCTCCAAATACTCTGATTTGTCCCCTGTGGATGAAGAGGACGCACTTCTAAATTTCTTCAGTAAATTTGCTGGGAGGTAAGGACAACTGACCGCATTTTGCATCATCTGTGTGTGTTCTTCATTCTCAGTTTCTCTATGGTAGAAATAGTTAAAATTGGAGACAATCACTGGCACTGGTAAAGCAATGGTTAACACTCCTGCAATGGCACACAGGGACCCCACTATTTTCCCACCCACAGTTATGGGTTTCATGTCCCCATAACCAACGGTAGTCATGGTCACTACGGCCCACCAAAAGGCATCCGGGATGCTTTGAAAATGCGTGGCAGGCTCGTCAGCTTCTGCAAAGTAAACAGCACTGGAAAACAAAATTACTCCGATAAAAAGAAAAAAGATGAGGAGGCCAAGTTCCCTCATGCTGGCCCTGAGCGTGTGACCCAGGATCTGCAAACCCTTGGAGTGCCTGGAGAGCTTGAAGATGCGAAACACCCTGACCAGACGGATAATCCTCAGGATGGCAAAAGACATGCCCTGCTCCTGCGCCAGGTCCGTGCCCAGGGTGATGAAGTAAGGCAAGATGGACACAATGTCTATGATGTTCATGACGTTCTTGAAGAAGTGTGCTTTGCTCGGACATGCAAAGCAGCGCACTGTAAACTCAAAGGAGAACCAAATGATGCACACGGTCTCTACAATGAAAAAAGGGTCATTGAAGATGGTGTGCTCCCCAGCAGCCAGGCGAAGAGACTCATTGGAAAGCCCCTTCCCTAAGCTCAGGGACATGACGAATTCTTTGTCATCTCTGAACTCTGGTAAAGTCTCCAGACAAAAGATGACGATGGAGATCAAAATGACCAAGACAGAGACGATGGCAATGCCTCTGGCTGGACTGGAGCTTTCTGGGTACTCAAACAGCAGCCAAACCTGCCTCTTAAACTCATTCTCTGGCAAAACCTTTTCCTCTTCCTCTTTGACAAAACCTTCATCCTCCCTGAACTTGAGCATGGCCTCCTCCCCAAGCTGGTAGAACTTCACCTCCTCGGAGAAGATGTCAAAGGGTACATTGACCGGCCTCTTCAGCCGACCACCACTCTGGTAGTAGTACAGGATGGCATCAAAGCTGGGTCGGTTCCTATCAAAGAAGTACTCGTTCCTGAGAGGATCAAAGTATCTCCCCCGCTTGGCTGGATCCCCCAGCAGTGTCTCCGGGAACTGAGCTAATGTCTTCAGCTGGGTCTCAAACCGCAGTCCCGACACGTTGATCACCACACGCTCACAGCACTCGTACTCGCTGTAGCGGACAGAGCTGTAACCCCCAGGGCCTCCCCCATCATCGGGTGGCTGGTCCGAGTATGAAAACTCATCCTCCCCATAGTCATCACTGTAGTAGAGCTTTCCTTCTTCCTCATCATCTTCATTCTCATCTTCATCCTCCTCTTCCTCCTCACTCAAGTCCTTCAGTATTCTCTCCTCAGAACCACTGAGCGGCAGCAGCTCAGAACAGGGGAAGGAGGCCCCACACTCCCTGCTTCCCAAGTGGTGGCTCCTCTTTTTCCCTTTCTTCCTCCTCTTACCACCCTGGCGGCGGGGCAGGCTGCTGCGTGACGCGCTCCCACCGTGCGAGGAGGACGCCCCGCAACTCTGCTCCTGGTGGTAGTGGTGGTAGGGCCCCCCTCCGCCTGCAGCCCCACCTTCCACCGCCGCCGTGGCCGCTGCTACAGCCGCAGCCGCGGCGGCCCTGGACTGCGCCAGCCGCTCCCGCTCCCGGGCCCGCGCCTGGGCCGCGTATCCATAGGGCATGTGGGTGTTGCACCCGGAGCTGTCTGCGCTCACCATCGCAACCTCCATTTTGCTGCTTCTGTTGCTGTTGTTGCTTTAATCGCTCGCTGTAACAAGGTTTTGTTTTATTTACGGTGTCGCCTGAACTTTCACTGCAAAGTTCAAAGCCATCTGAATTTGGAGGACGGTCCCCTGCGCATCGAGTATGGCAACGTGGCTGTAACACTGAATCTGTATTTTGGGAAACCACAGATCCACATTTTCTTCTTCTCCAGAATGTTTGACACAAACTACTGTTTTGCTAATGAGAAAAGATGAAATTTTCAGACTGAACCAGAGAACAGCTGAGACCTTGTTCTTCCATCCACCAGGCCCCTTTATTTTCATTTATCTCCTGCAGCAATCACAGCTGTATCTGATCAGAATCATGACTGCCTCGCAGCCCTTATAGCTGCATTCCTCAGGAAAAAAAATATGCAAACCAAAGGGTACCTGTTCTCCACAGATGGTTTTAGCTCATCATTGAAACCAAATGCAAATAAGTCTCTTTCCTCATTATTTGTTCCTGGTAATGGTTTGGCCTAGCAAACTTACTGTTTCATATCATTACTTGGAGAGTTGAAGTTAATTCCAGCTATCACTTCATTTACACAGTGAGGAGGTCTTTGCAAATCCTTTCTTCAGCCTGTCAACAATGTCTCAAACCTGGGAGCAGCACCCAGGGCATCAGCAGCAGTGGTAAAAGGAGGAGGAGGAGGAGGAGGTGGAGGAGGAGGAGGAGATGAAGACTGAGAAACTGGCTCTGAGGTCCCCATAGGACATAAAGGGGTCACCCTTTGGTTATGGTCATGCAGAAGAAGCACTTAACCTGAGGCACATGCACAAACACACAAAAATAAACAAAACAAAAAGGGAAAAGATTGGATTGTTTTCCTAAAAGGTCACACCGATCAAATGAAACTGTGTCATCTATTACCATGGCATTCAAATCTTCTCCTGCCCACACTATTCACACTTCTACATTACACACACACCCACATCACATGCACAGAGATTTTGAACGACTCTGTGGGTAAGGATGTGGGTGGGTATGTCACATACATATATATAGACAGATACAAAATCCTCACCCATATAAGCACTTGCATCCATACACAAACATATGCATGCTTCTGAAACATCAACACATATAAACACTAATAAAAATACTGCAACACACAATGCATTCAGGTCTTTGAGCACACACGTAAGAGATACACCTACATATAACCATATGAAACATTAAAGAATAAATGTATCTAGACAAAGAGCTTTTGTTGTATTTGCAGAAACACATCAGGTGCAAGAATGTTACATTTTAATCTACAGCAGAATTGTGTTTCGATCACAATGATCATCTCACTGGATTTAATTTGGAAACAGGCACGTACAATGCTCAGCCAAGTGAAAATACTGTGATATGTCAAGAAAACAACTGCAGGTGCACTGAAGCAACATCTACATGCAAGCACACACACAAAAATACACATCCCCTCACACCCCCCTTTGAAACAGAAGCCTAATTTATAGCCACCTCTATTAATACACGAGAGAAGGTGAACACGAACTATTAAATGACGCTATTTTTAAAATCGTACCTACGTGTCATGCAGAAGAAGATCCTAAAAACGCTGTTATACTTACCGATCCTGGGCAGAGAAATAGCAGCGCTGTTCCCGCTAGTGAAAGGACCGGGTGACAGCAGTCCTGAGGGGGCTGTGCCTGCTGATCCCCAGTCGCAGGTGGCTGTGGTCAGCACGCACCACAGGTTGACGAGTTATTTCTGCCCCTTCTCGCCGGGTGCCAGGAGAGCGCCGGCAGCGAGCCGGGGAGGCGACCGGGGCTGGGGGCACTCGGCACCGCCACAGCCGCTCCCGCTCGCCTCGGCATTGGCGACAAGGCAACAAGCGAGGGTCTCGTCCCCACGGGGAAAATCGAAGGCGGTGTGCGTGTGCTTGCTGTGTGTGCGGCGCAATGAAAGGGCAGCCGCGTTCACCAGTCTCTGCAAGTCCGGCTCTCGCAGCAGATCTGTAAATCAGCGCTGGGTAATCCGTGCGCGGAGCCGGGCTCCAGCGGCAGCAGGACGGGGCTGGCTCCGTGCGGCGCCTGCCCCCGGCACGTCCAGGGCTCAGCCGGCTCCCGCCCGCTCCATCCACTTGTTGTCGGGGGGACGCGGCCGAGAGGAGCCGCCGGCCGGAGCGCGGACCGCGGACCGCGGGCGGGCGCTGCTGGGAGCCGGGAGCTCGGCCAGCCCGCGGCACCNNNNCTCGGCTGCTGCCCCCGCCTCGCTCCCCGCGTTCTGGTAACGCCGCAGTTATCGGAATCGATATTCCCGCGCTGGGTGACGCCCGGGCTGACGGACGGAGCTGTCCGCCCGGAGCGATGCTGCCAACACTGGCCTTTGCTCCCCTGGGGGTGCCCTTAAGGAAGCGAAACGCTTTGCTGAGGTCGCTCGGAGAATTCCAAACCCAAGCCCGGGTCAAATTTCCCAGAAAAAGAGAAGAGCTGCCCGCACCTCCCCGCCGCTGCCTCGCTCGGCCCCAAGCCCCCCAGCACGATAAGCAAACATTCCCTCTGCTCCTGCCCGGCACGCCCAGGCTCCTGCAGCCATCTCGCAAATGAAGCCAAATTAACTTTCACTCCTAATTCTGTACCTAAACAGAAAGTAGGTGCTAGCTCATGACTAGAGGGTTCCGCTGTGTATTTGGCAGAGTTAACACCTCAAATCGCTGCAACAAATTCCCTGTTCTGCTGCAACACGAGCAGGGTATAAACTGCCTATTCCCTTTGCACCTAGAAAATTGAAGCTGTGGCACATTCCACTCTCTGTAAGGGATCGCTGTGAAAATGCAGCTTGGCCATATCTGACACTACACCTCCAACTCTACCATCTCAGTATAAACTGTAGGCACTCCTACTTGCCCTCCTGGAGAAGGAAAAGACTGAATTGAGAAGAAATCAAAGGTAGCGCTCACACCAGACACTTTGCCTCAAGGTGTTTGCAGCTGGAGACAAATTCAACATGCGCAGCAGGTGGGTTGGGCATTTGTTTCATTGCCTGGGTCCTCCTCCACAGAGAAACCAAGAGAGCCTGGTGACTATTTCCCTTTAGATCCCCAGCAGCACAACCCACATTATCCATGTAGTTCTCTGTCTCTGCTGCCTACATCAGTTGCTGTCCATACCCTTAATCCCACTCATGTCAGTAGATGACCTATGACTATGCAGGGGAGCATGGGGGATCAGCCAAATAAACATACTGAACGTCGGGCATCAAGTCTTGCCAGCAGTACTGTGAAACATATAAATAGCACTTAGAGCTAACCACTTTTTCAACTATCACAATGCTTCAAGTTCCATAGTCAAAATATAGTGAAAAACATGGATAAATCACTAATGTCATCCCAAATGCCATTAAAATACAATGTCTTCTGTCAGCACAAAAGCAGTCCAAAATTCAGGTGCTCTTGGATGCAGTTAAAAAACATCTATAAATTTATTTCCAATACCAAAACCCAGATTCTTCTATAATCTGGCACAGGAGCATACCAAAGTCATGGATCAAACCCCTACCATCACTTAAGCACAAGGGCATATATGAAGCCATAAAAATACCACAGTTATCATAAGTAAACTTATTGAATCATTAGGAGCACCTAGACTTGCTCCTTCATCAATAAAGTTTAATTCTTGGGGCATTTTCCAGAGTTCAGTCACTTCATTCTCTAACAAGTCTTACATTGCTTTTTATTAGTAGGATTTGAACATCCCTTATATTTCTTTTTTGAGATGTTTCAAGGACTTGGGGCAAAAGATAATGGCTTATTTAGCGTTTACTTCTCTTTCAAAATTTCAGATGCGTTGTCATTATCTTGTGAGTGTTAAAATGAAAAATTCTGTGGACATCTGAGTAAAAAAGACGAGTAGAAACAGACCAATCACTTTGGTATTCCTTTTTGAGCACTGTTATTCTTTTTGTTTTTAATAGCTAAATCATGGTCTTGAGCAAAGATAAATAAACTGCTGTGTATGATTCTATGCACACATAATACACACATAACTGACAATGGGAGAAGCAGAATAGCTTTTTGTGCCTTTTTAAATCCATTCTAATGTAATAGGGATCACGTAACTACATGCAATTCAGTCTAGCTCAGAGGTCTGACTTGATCCAATTTTTAACTGACTTAAAAGCAAAAAACAAGCTTTAAGTATTTGCAGATGAATACTGTGACTCATTTCATTCAGCTTTGTATTTTCATAGTATTCAAAGAGCAGTTTTTATTTAAGAGCTATTAGATTTCCTCTGTTCCTTCACATTGATAAGGGATATTATTGGTAGAACAAAGAGAGAATATGTACATGTACTATCTTTGATAGTAATGTAATGTTGAATCACAGTAAAGGATCTCTAAGGTATGCTGTCACACAGATTTCTCCTGTTTACAGTGATGTAGATGAGAAATATGCACTACTGCTTAGCTGTGCATACAGTGCCAGGAAAAGAATGCACAACAATTTAGTACATTTTCATGCAAAGGGAACGTGAGATTTACAAAGCTTCATGTATGTTTCTGTGCCCAGTATTCATTTATGCTTTCCCCCAGTTGATGCAATTCACACTGGCAAGGTCTGGCCCCAGTCCAACATTCACCTTCCTGCTGTAATCTGTGCAGCAAACTGAACTACAGCTCAGTACTGACTGCACTTCTAGACAATGAATTATTCTACTTCCCTTTTAACCTTCTCTTTTTGCTCTTCTGCTCTTTCCTATGCTTGCTTCACTATAATTT
This sequence comes from Promerops cafer, assembly GCA_013398275.1. Classification (NCBI taxonomy): domain Eukaryota; kingdom Metazoa; phylum Chordata; class Aves; order Passeriformes; family Nectariniidae; genus Promerops; species Promerops cafer. The sequence goes on from VZSE01011985.1 coordinate 87,128, forward strand.
CCATTCACCTCTCAGGGCAACACATCCAATGTCCTGTAAGATCAGGGGCTCCTTTCAAAACAAGCAAAATGTTGCAGCAGTGGGAACTCAGGATAATCAAGTGAAAAGACTGTGGTCACTACAACATTTCAGACGTGCTGAAACACGATTCAGAACTTGCATTTCCCCCTCTTCTCAGTTGTTTACTGTGCTAGAGACCCCTAGGTACCAAAGCAGCAATGAATTCTTGCCTCCACAAATAAGTTTTCTCTCCCAGCGGTTGTATCACTTCAAGAAGTTCATATTTTATTCATATTTTACTAACTAGGCTCTGTAAGAGTCCCCTGTCAAAGAATCTGGCTCAAGTACTCTTCTTTTGACTATGACTGGCAGTATTTAATGAGACACTTAGACTAAAATACAGCCTATCCTCAGTCAGTTCTTCTACACCAACTGCATGAATAGCACAGCTGTTCATTACTTGTGCTTCAGCAGGGTAATCCAAGGAAGCTGATGCTCCAGAGAACAGCAGCCCTTTCATATTTTCTCAGGAAAGTTTGCAAAACCATGGCCATTTACCATTGAGTTTAGGATGAATAGCAGTGAAAACTGATGATATTTTTACTTGGAGAATGATTTCTTGTACCAGAGTATGGATTTACTCAGAAAACAGGATAAAAATAGCACGTAGGTTCTATTTTTGGACTTGAATATTTGCTCCATTCATTCTGAGCAGACAGGGACTCATATCAAGTCTATTCTGAAAAATGACAATAGTGAAAAAAAAATAATAAGGGTAGTCTGGAGAGAAAACTAAATGAGGAACCAGATTTCCAAGATACCCACAGCCACATCAATCATCCTTTTTCTATCGAGTATAACAAGGGTTATTGATCACTTTTTTTTTTTTCCTTTCCTAATAATTTGGTTTTAGTTGAAATGGAAGAACCTGGATCACACACTGCATGTTCTTACAAATATGCCAAGTAGTAGTGAGAAGGGTGGATCTGCAGTCTGGAAACTGTTATTTTAATTAAATCATGAAGGAGATGAATTAGTTTCACAGAATTATTTAAATTACCGTGCCATTGGATTTGATCTATTTCTGCATTTAAGAATAAATGTATTGTTCTGAAAGTGCAGTTTTCCAGCTATGCTGACAGAAAACATAATGATTATAAAACCTGGAAATATCAGATGTTAAATCCCTGTTTGCATATATTTTTGTCCAGATCAGAAAACATTAGGAGGGAATAGTAGACTTATTTCTCCCTGGGATTTTATGAGGAATATTCTGGAGAAAAATCAGGTAGTAGGTTAGTAATTTAAGTAAATTTGCATTATGAAGTTAACTATGACTTGAGGAACAACTGGAAAGAAACATCTGTAAGACAAGAGCTCAGAACTATTCCTGTTAAAATATATAATAGTTTTTAGCTGAAAGTTCAGGTATCTCATGCTGCAGGAACATGCAGTAGCAAGCTCTTATGTGAAGAAGCACGTACAGAAAGGAAATTTAGATGTTAAGTATGGCATCAAACATAGCTGACATATATATTTGTAGGTAAAAAAGGATATTTCTATGAAGTTTTAGAGGATGGATGATGGTAAATTTCTAGTAAATGTGTTTCTATGATTCCTACTTAAGAAATGGGTATGAATGGAAGATATGGATGAGGGAACTGTAGGATCAGACTAAAAGCAGGGATACACCACTGTAGTTGTAGCACTCCAAACCATACTAGAAGGCTCTACTTACAGCAACTGTTACACATAAATTAGATGATAAACATAAATTTACTGGGCTAGAACATTTCCTGCTAAAGATTCAGGCCTGTAACTGCAGCAGGTACATGTTTCACAGCTAAGTGTCTTGGTTCATAATTCGATGGTAATCGTATGTAGCTTCCAGATGAATCTCTGGGTCAAAACCAGGATAGTCTTCTCTGGCATCATTTTGTCACCCTGCTGACAAATAGATAACAGCCAGGAGGGACACCAGATGCCACTGGTGAAGAGAGAAGCAGCCATCAGACCTCACAACATTCCCATTCAGTACATCAGCAGAGGAAGGACCACAGGCACTTCTTTTTGATGTTTAAAGGTGTACCTGAGGTGATGCTTTGATGCCACCATTGCACTAAAGGATCATTCTTCTCCTGCTGTAATAAGGATGCAGAAAATTGCTCCATGTTTTAAGAGGAAACTCATTCTGCTAGATCTGAGATAATGACACGTAGCAGAATTATGTCAAAATATTCAGAGGACGAGGCAAAAATTTGATTCCACTTTTTTTTTTCCAAAACATGCACACACAAATTCTGGAGGAATGTGTGTGGATTTTTAAGCAGTTTTGATAGCCTTGCATATCTGAGAAAATGTAAGAAATTTTTAATAAGGAAGACTACGTTGACAAAAACGAGTGTCTATTCAATCCTATTCCTAATGGCTTCAAAATGAGATTCACATGGAATCTGCATGTCTGGAAATTTTAATTGCCATGTGTATTGATCCAAACAAACTCTTCTCAAATAAATTATACTTTCATTTATTAACCACTTTATTTTGGAGATACTGTTGTATGATCTCAGGGTGTATTAAGCACAGAGTTAACAGAGAAAAAAATGTTCCCAGCTTGAATAAACACATAGAATTAGCCAACTTTAGCAGGGTGCAACACTTACTACCATACAAAGTTGGAGAAAAAAAATTAATTATTAAGATTATTAAATGCAATAAATATTCCTGTGGCCAATTTTGAACTAAAAAACAGTGGGGAAAGAATTTATATATTCTATAAGAATTTATATATTCTATAATATCCTTTATTTTGGTGTGAGGTAAACAAATAGTTATGGTTCTTTTCAGTGTGACATTTACTGAGTAAGACTTTTCCAGAATGGAAGTGCCCTTTCTAGAGTATTGTCATTGGTCTGCGGTCCAGGGACTAGCTAGGAAACAAGAAGTTAAAATAGGTAGCACAAAGGCAATATAAAAATTGCTTTAATACTGATGCATAAATGGAATTACTAAAAATACTTTTAAAATTACCCTTTTGAAGAAGACCTGCACTTCAGAACATTGAGGATCATTTACAGTAATGTTTGGGAGGGCTAAGGTGCAGTTAATGCAAGAAAATATTAAATTCTGTATGAGGAATGAAGCATCCAGCCTTTTCTCCAGAGGGAACAGTGTTCTGGGAATCACATGCTGCCTTCCCTCACGTTCACACAGAGCTGCCACAAGCAGGGGAGGGGAGGATTTGCAGCCAGAAGCACCCTTTTTTCTGCCTGTGCACAAAGAAGGTAAAGCTGGGAGGTATTTATTGTCATAGCCTCATTAGGCTAAAAAGTCATCCAAATAAATAATTTGCATATGCAGATCAGAAATATTCTGTAGAGAGCTGATGATCTTTTGTACACTGGTGACAGAGTAACTGCTGAAAAACCCCTAGTTAATATTAGCTCAGTTCTACCCCATTCCTGTCCCAGGTCAGTGAAACCTCCATATCAACCTCTAAATTTAGAGAAATCTTGTGTTTCTCAGCTGCAGTGTACTATAGCAAATTTCCTCACATCTATCAGTGTGGGAACTCTCACTGTGTTATTATTGGCACTGCTTAACTATTGTTAACACAAGCAGAGAAAGGAGTTTTCATCTAGAGATCAAAAGCCAAACCGTTTGTAGTTTATGAATACAATTACCATTTTTATGAGATCCTGAGAACTGAATTAAACTTATCTACTAAAAAATTGGGCATTATTCCTGTGTCAAAACCCTGTGTCAGAAATTCAAATGTGGAAATTACAGCCTAAGAGTTAATCTTGGCATGGAAGCCCAAGGTTGAAAGTCTTACTAAAGTGAGTTGTTAAACTCAGAGAGTTAAGTGGACCTAATGGTCCAGGCACTTCAGATCTTTCAGGCTAACATGGATTAATTCCTTTTCTCTATTAAAGTCAAAAGCTTCAATGAATTGTTCAAGACCAGGCCTGTGCAGCTAATTAGTTGGAACTGGAACCTTCAGTAGCCAGCAGATAGCTTGCTCTGTGTTTAGGAATGGCTCATCACATTCCCCATGTGGATCTCTATAAAAGGCACATAAAACAATTAGCCATCTACCTCCCACCTAAATCAAATAGGAACAGAGCTGAAACGAACTTTTATTTTTGTCAATATACTTCTTCATACCCATTAACTAAAAGAGCCTAATGCCAAATGTGGTGAGCTGAAGAAGAGCACTAAATCCCTCTGTGCTGGGCTCTTAGATCCCTTTACCCAGCTCCCAGCACTGAGCAGTGCTCTCCTTATGAATACAGAGCTTCACACAGGGGATTGTTGATGTGTCAGCTGTGAAAGCCTCCTCTGCACTGACCCTACACTGACTGAGCACTCACCCCACTCCTCTGCAGCACCATCCCAACACACCCTGGAATGGATTAAGCAGTGAATATTGCACCACACTGACAACACAGCACTTTCTATCCACAAGGAGAAATGATAACTTAAGGGTGAAACCATCCCCTAAACAACAACAACAACAACAACAACAATAACAACAAAATGCCACCACACTCACAGACTGTTGTATCATGCCATGGTCCTTCTAATTTGTTGAACATCCACTTTAAGTAGTAGTTATAAAATAAATAAATAAATACTAGCTACAGGAATAGACCCCCTTCTGATTAAAATGACTTTTACAAGGCAAACTTATGTTCAGGAATGTTCACTGGGAGCTTTAATAAGGAAAAAGCCAAGAGAACTAATGTATAAAAATCCAGTACATCTTTTCACCTGGACAGGATTTTCATCTTTCTGCCATGCCCACTTCAGGAAGTCAGCTTCAGATATTCTTGGGGAAATTTTAGAAAGTAATATCTCTTTCCTGAGGAAAAATAAGGAATGCTAAGTTTTTCCAGATACTTACCCTATCCCAGAGAAGGCAAATTTCAGAGTGAGTGTAGTGCTGATGAGGGTGCTCTAGAGACCAAGGTTCTCTCTTTAGCCATGGCCAAACAATGTAAAAAGCATTGAGTTGTATTTCTGGGCACTTCTATGTCTCTGTAGCAACCTGTTAGGTGAGAAGGTTCTGCAATTATTTCCTGTATCCTCGGGTGAACAACAATGTGCTTGTACAGCTCCTTTAGCACTTCAGTAAGAGAACTGCATTCACAAATGCTGCCACTGCTCATAGTACTGAAACTAAGTAAAGAAAATGAAGCTACTTTATTTATAAGCTGATTTTCTTGTGAGTCATTAACATCAGGAGCTCAAAATCTGCCCAGATTCATCCACAACAAGTTCAAGCTCCATTTTAAGCAAAATTTCTTTACCAGGTTAAGAAGGAGCCAAGTGAATCCCTCTAACACAAAGCTCAGCTTGGTCTTCAGGGTCTCTTCACAATTGCAATTTGAATATAGAGATATTCATTATTCATCAACACAAACAAGTATCAAAACCACAAGGTTTACTAATTTAACACCATCAAGAATCTTCCAATGGAAGGTGTTGAGGGTGGCCTACAATGTTTGCTCTGACAAAATGGGTGGTTTATAATAAATAATGCTGGCTCAGCTAAGGCATCTGAACAATGCGTGTGCATTACACCTGGAGCTGAATTCTAGACTCACACCTTGTGGGTACAAAATGATTTACATAAAAAAAGTTTAACTATTTCAAGAAATGTCTACCAATGTCTTTTCTGCAAAGTGGAACTGGTACATTTCTATTGCCCATGCATGTGCAGAACTATGGACACACATCTGCAGGGGCATATCCACACAATTCTCAGTTATCTGAGGGTTTTCTTTGTGCATCCATGAGGTTATTAAATGACAGAAAATGGGATCTGAATCATCTGTGGAAGAAAAAAGGTAAGTCAGAAAAATAAATCCATTCTTAAATAATCCTTACTTTATTTTACACATATGTAAAGAAGTGAAAAAGGATTCCAACTGTGACTTAAAAGCAATACAAATTCTTTCTGTGAAACACAAATTCCTAATTTTCACATTTCTTTGTTGGCAGTGTGGCAAAGGGAAAGACAAGATTTAACTGAAACAGCAATCTAAAGGTGGCTAAAGTAGACCAGTATATACCTAGAATAATAAAGGTAGGAATTAGAATTTTAATGATGGGAAGGTGAATGAATCCTGACAAAAGCTTTCTCTGAATACAGGCAAAACAAATTTCCTGTTTTATCCACAAATAAAGAAAATAACTTTTTGCATTGCTCATTTATGTCAGAGTCCATTACCTATCTTTAGGATCTTCATTAGGAAGAGAGATAAATGAGCAACTACCAGCTTTATGGGGTTATTTATAAAGTCTTGGTTCTGCAGAGTAGGAGTTCTAAACATATGTTATCTTACATTTGAGAAAATGTCTAACAGATCAGAGGGTTTTATGCAGTTTTAGAACTTTCTTTATATTAACAATGCACCCTGTCAAAGTAGTGTAAAAAATTCTGGTATAAGAATGTCCATTATCAAGGGAACTCAGATTTGGCTTTCATATCAGCTTTCCTTCTTAAAATAGCCAAATGAACAAGGCAGATAATTGCACAGAGTAGTGATTATATTCTGACTATAACAATCAAGATGCCAACAGACTAAAGACCTATTACACACATAAAACGCTGAATTTTTGTTTACAGGTGACAAGAAAGCCAGCCTTTAAAAGATATTTATGCCAGCCCTTAATGCAATCTACTGAGATTTACACAATTTGTTTGTGGCATTTCAGCACTTTTCTAGGCTCTAGTTGAACAAGGTAAATAAAATGTATCTTGCTGAAAGGAAGTGATAAGTTACATTGCCTTTTGTGGACTTTTTCGTACTCCAACACATCCTGATGCTCCTTGCTGAGCTGAACTGTGCTCTAACTAACTCTTCAGGTATATTAATATCTTCCTTTTGTTCTCTCACACACAATGGGAATTTGTCTGTACCTGTTTATTTGCAGTTTGAGGTAACAGACATCATTCCTACCATGCTTCTCCGTAGTCGTGTTATTTGCACAAGTGTAGCCCAAACAGCAAATTCCACTGGGCCACAGGACACAAAATGGCATTTGGTGAGGTTTTGTTCCTGTAGCATTGTTTCTTCCAGTCTTGTATTCAACCCAGAGTTCTGCCCCTGACTTCACCTTGCAATTTTTTGATGCTGATGAGAAAAATGTTGATCTTTAAAAAAAAAAAAGCCATTACTTTGAAAATTCATAAAGGTGACATGACAATGATACCTACTTTCTATTTTATATTTAGCATCAAAATATGTCATCAGTCAGCTGCAATCTTCTGTCTTCTGCAGCTTTTGCTAAGAAACTAACATTTATTAAATCTTGCTATTGTAATTAAGCTACAAACTTCGTCACTTCTTTTGAAAGGGCCATTATCTGATTTTCAATAGTTTCCCTCATTTTCAAGGAATTTTTCTTTGGACCTTTAGTATTTTCCTTCCTATGCTTTTCTGGTACAGCATAAAGAAACAAAAACATGAAAAATGTAATATGTCATTCCAAATATATCACACCAGAAAAATCAGTAAAAGACACAAAATAATTCTCAGTATTTATGTTACCAAGAGCTCTGAACAAGTCTCAGGTGTAATTCTCTGTACCTGACTATTATGGCAGAAGTGAGAAGTGTTTCCCAGGCTGGAGGCTCCTCATTAGTCTGTAGAAATAAGTTCTGTGAATTTTATGGCAAAACTATGCCAAACACAGCCCAAAGGGCAGGATTTAGAAAAAATATCTTCCAAATTAGGTACTGAATGCAAACACAAGCACCCTGTTTTTCTAATGACATGAATCAAAAAGTCCTGGGAAGAAATTCTTCCTCAATACATGTGCTGAGATTTTCACCTTGTGAGTAGAGAAAGAGGTTCCTGGTTTGCACAATTATACAGTTATTTTAGTAAGAACTTTTTTTTTCTAAAATGACCAGCACTTAACTATTCTGCCCACTGCCTAATTTTCATAATTGAACTCTCTTTTTATCTCTCTGGGAAAATGTAATTCCCTATGGATATGAGTTGTGTAATGGTTGGACTCTTTCCACTCTTACCTGTCATCCTTGAATTCTTGCTCACTTACAAGAAAGTTTTCCTCCCCTTAGGTCATCCTCCTAATAAAACTGTTTTAATGACAAATCTTCATTCCATATCACCCTTTACTGGAATTCTACTGATGTTGTGTTTGATATGTGGGAAGCACTGGAAATCTCAAGTTTGACTCCTGTGGCCTCTTTGACTGCACTATTTTGTCAGTGTGTTGACAAATCATGGCAAGCACAGGTAACACTTAATGTTTTTATTAAAATCAAAGATCCTATTTACCCTCTTAGCAGCACAATAGTCAAGTATGACACTCAAGCAAAGAGTAACACCAAATTAATTTTCATTTTTTTATAAACTCTTTATGGTTAACTTATCTGGAATAAGGAACTGTTTCATGTATCTTTGACATTCCAATGGCCCTCAATGAACAGTAACTATAAAGAGCTAACTCCATATAACAAAAGCAGATGAACACAGAGGAAACCTTTAGCTGATGAAGCTCCTACTCACCCTAAGGATAACTCTTGAGATCTCTTATATTTGCAAAATACATTTACTGCACAAAACAGCAAATCATCAGGAAGTAAAATCAGGAAGTAAAATACAGATGTACAGACTAAACCAAAAAAAAACTGAAGTGCCACAGTGAAAATATGACGTGGTGAATCTTTTTTTTAAAAAACACTGATCAAGATGTCACAGGAATAAGTTCTGATTGTGGTCATGAACACAAGGAATGAAAATACAGATTGGCTGTTAAGAATGAACCAGTACAAAAAGGAGAGAGTGCAATGATTCCAAAGATTATGTATTGAGAAATTCAACTGGAAGAAGGGAATTCACTATGGGTAACTCTGTATGCATTAAATGAGAAATGTCTGGGTCAAGTATGACTGGACCAAAAAAAAAAAAGAAATCATCAGAAATTTTAAGTCTGAGCCAAGTACAGCAGTAAATGAACAGAAATCTGTTTTTTAGTGATGCACTTAGTGCAACCTGGCAGCAATTTGCAATACAATTATAATCAACACAAGCACAATCATGAGGCACCATTATGACTTAGCTGGGGCTACAAGAAGCACATCTTAGTTCAAATAAACACATTCAAGGATAATTTTTACAACATTAATAGTGGAATCTCCATAATTCTTGTTTACTTTAGTCTTTGAAAGATAAGAACTAAGGAAGCATACTATAGATAAAAATGGGTTCAAAAGACAGATTGCAGCTTCCTTATGTAGTGGCACAAAGATCAGGGATATTATTTCTATCCAGAGCCTCATTCTGATTTTACAAAGATTGGGAAAAAATCAAATTCCAGTTCTGAAGTCTTTGCATCACTGTAACTCCCACTGTTGGCTGAAGGACTTTTGGTGAATCACAAATGCAAAACTCAGACTTAAACAGATGGAGTAATTTCAGAAAGAGATGTATTTTGTAAAATGATTATTACAGAAATCCTCCTTCACTATTTTTCTGATTACCTAGAATACTGTGCTGTAATGAAAAAAAAAATCATAAATCCACAAAGTTTAGAAGACCATAATTTCTAAAAACAAAATGCACCTTCCTAGAGCTACTTTTCATGATCAGATTAGCTTTTTATAGTAAAGACTTCCTACCAATATTTCTTAAGAGCTCAGCTTTCAAAATGCAGCCATGTATCGTACTGATACTTGTTCATTTTAGTTGATTTGGCTGAAAGATTGCATTAGGTTCTTAGTGAAGCTATTCATTGTAGGTTTCCAGCTGTGTCTTTGTGATATATATAGCCCCTCAGTCTTCTCCCACCTACCTTGTTCCTCCTCAGTGTGCACTGGTTTTTTTTTGATGAAGACACTCCTTGCAGTGGAACAGAAGTTGAGGCACACATGAAAACTTTGTGTATGAGTGGGTGTGTAGTTTGCTCACAAAGTACAAAACTATTTGTTGCCCCTCACAGGATGCTCACTAGACAACCACATACAATAGGAGACTGGAGATAATGAAGTGTAATTGTTTTCCACTGAGAATTGAATGATCATTACCTTGAACACAAGAACTGTTGGCATCAAAAACATTGATGGTAGAGCATTGATAGGGTGACTCTTTTATACTCACATGGCATCTGCTGCTGTAATACATTGTAACCACAAAAATCTGTAAATACTTGTCTTTACAACATTCCTCTGAGGTAAAAATATCCTGTCAAATTTCACCTAACTGTGAGGAAATTCACTCACAGAGAAGCAAAGTGGATTTCTGCAGTCCTAAAGGAAGTTGTAACAACACAGACCTTAATCAGAACACTCATCTCTCATTAGTATGGTAGTGCCCCAACCATGAGCCATTCACCTGCTTCAGCTCCTGATGGCAGGGAGCCCAAAATGTGAAGTACAACAGGAATATGAACAGCACTTGGACTTTAACCCAGTCATAATTTATGACTGTGAGGAGCAAAACAGGATTAACAGTTCTCCTCAGCTTCTAATCTCACAAAAGTAAGCTACTAAAGTCTGAATGCACTGAAATGTTTCTGTGAAATAGAGACCCAACTGAGCTGTGAGGGCATGTATATCTTAATTAAAATTACAACTTCAACCTCTGGGTGCTGGCTTTCAAAGACTGTAAATCAAGCCATTTTTGTGTATGTGCCCCATATGGGATAATGCAATGTAGTACAAACTATTTAAAGGACAATAGCCTCTTTTTTTTTTTCTTCAAATCAAAAAACATGAAGAAACCATCTGGGGTAGAATGAGCACACTGCAGTCATTTTCTCAGACCATTACACTACTCAAACATTTATTCAACTCTGAAGAAAAGCTGTCTGACTTCCAAAATTGCTTTCTCTGGTCTTGTAATCAGTCCCTTGCAGACAGGAAAGGAAGAACAGAATCTGTACTAAAAACATGCTAAGATCCATACTTCCTCTCTCCCTGTGTGGAGAGAGACCTGAAGGCTGGTGGTCTGATTCCCATTCCTCCATGTCATGAATCAGATATGGCAGGCTAGCAGAGGGTGTGTGATACACCACTTCCATGCTCTCCTAGCCTTGTTTAGTAATTAATTTGGCACTAATTGCAGATTGCAGGAATACCATCGTTTATGATTCAAGTAGCAAATAATTTGTCAGGTTCGAACCTCAGCTTTAGCCAAATTGTACCTTCTTCTTTGCATTGTATTTAGCAGTTATAAAGCTTTTTATTCAAAACCCAAAACCAACAGACATAATTTCTGTGGAGAAAAAGCTCCCTGAGTTTTCAGAACACCTTGTCTGTCAACCAAGTATTTTCATTTTTAGAACATGAAAGAGACTCTTACTTTTGTTTTATGATACAACTCAAAAATTGCATTGGAAAAATAGAGGTGCTTACTATCTATGTGTTTTTCTGTAGTAACACTAACAGCTTTTTCAGCATAGGGCAAGAAGAAGCCTATAGTGCCACATGCACTTTCACCTCCCTAACAGCTGCATTTGATGGAGGGTGGGGTTTTTTGGAAGTCTACAATATGCTGGGAATGAGCTTCACTTCCTGTTCTTTCTGAGTTTGCACTGTAAAATCACAGGCTCACGCAGCAGTCCAAGCAAAACACACAAAAGAGATAATATGATATAAATGTGTTGCTACTCATGAGTGGCTAAGTACCACTACTTTTTTATATTCATTTGATTGTGTCTTGATCTTAATCTATCACAAAGTTACCACTGTGCTTACCATCAGTGACTAATGCTGCACAATCCAAGAGTAAGACTATTTTTAATCTATTCTATCCAGGATTTTGCTGACATGAGTTCATCACGGTGAACCATGCAATGTCTTGTGGAGCATCAAAGAAAGGTTTGTATTCTTGTTCAGAAGCAAAATGTCAGAGGAACAAATGAGTGTACAAACATGTGTGTCATGGAGGAAAGTGTGCATGCAACAAAAATGCATCATCAGTCCTAATTTCTGCCATGGCAGCACACAATCAGACCTTCCTTTGTCCAGGAATAGCTGTAAAACATTCTCAAACCAAAATTCACATGGTACCTTAGCAGCAAACATTGGTCTTCACTGCATTCAGATTAAGCAAAACAGAGAAACCTTTGGGTTCAGAGGGAACTTTCTCCTCATATGAAAGGGGAAAATACATCCAGGATATTCCAAAACACTCAAGATATGAGTCCTAAGAGAGCAAAAATATGCTAAATAGTTCTTTGAGAAAGAAATGTTTCCATTTCTACCTAAACACTTTGAGAACATTCCTGCTATGGGAAAATGTTCCCTTCTCCAATAAAACTTTCTGTCTCTTGTCCCATACATATGTGCTTTTTCTGCCATCTTGTGATAGTCCAGACAGTTCTCATACAGCCCACTAGACACTATAAGTCTCATGTAGGACTGGTTTTTATGATATATTTGTTTCTAGATTAATACCAGTCTGACAGGATCCACCTCCAGGCCCACTGCAATATACATGAATTGAGATGATAAAACACGTGAGCTTTAAACAAATGAGGAGTTTTCAGAATTTTTTGTGCAATAAGAACAATAAGAAAATAAAACATTTTATATTACACAACCATCTCACAACCTACTTTGACTATCAGGCACTGGAAGTGAAATGAAAAATGATGGATCACACCACAAATGGGTCACAAGGGCAATATAATTGCAAAAACAATGCCAAGTGGATGGAACAGATCTGGAAGAGAAAAGGGACATACCAAACAACAATAAGAAAACAATTAATTAGGAAACATTAGAGTATACAAGCTGCCCAGTCATTAGCAGATTTTCCCCATTAGCCTGAGAATTGTAAATTTTAATCAAGCATATTAAATGCTATTTCCTTTCATCTATTTCAAATTATGTGACACCCTTCTAGGATGTTAAAAAAGGCAACAACAAGCCCTTTTTGTTTGACAAAAGAACTCCGTTTGTAGCCACTCAGCTTGTGACCACAGAAAATCCATATATTACAAATTAATTTGGGAAAATGTATAGTGGCTGCAGATGTGTATAACATTTGCTAAAGCTGACCTATTGAACCGAGTTGTACAAATCTGTATTTCTAATACTAAATTCTAGGTAAAGTTATTTTTAAAGGGTTCAATTCATTACATATCATTATTACAGTGATGCTGAATCCACTTTCATAATTGTATCATGAAAGAAATGCAATTATTTGGTGTTCACAAGTTAAATTTATTGTGTTTTCTATCTGTAGATTAATTACTCCATCATTGTTAGACAATATGTTTTGGTAATAGAGTACACATCATCACAAGATAGAAAAGGAAGTAACTGTTCAAGATATAGATTATAATTCAAAGTACACTCAATTATTTTTGTTTTTCTGTGAGTGGAATACCAATTTAGGTTATTTTCAAGGTGAGATCATTATCTATCTTCAGCAATTCAATAAAGGTAAAATCTGATTTACACATCACATTAGGTTAGCACAAAGTCAAACACAGCAGAAACCACTTATTTCTGTTTACAACCACAGCTTACTGTTAAGCTCTGGGCCTTTCTTCAGAAGCTTTGCAACACAAACTTGAGAAGCTTTTTATAACATACTTCATGATCTTTGAAAAAAGGAAAGTTATGATGTCTACATTGCCAATAAATGAAGATGAAGGAATGACCCTGTAAAGGCAAAGATAACAGCACAGTACACTCAGGAAAATGTGTGACCATTTCAATCAGCCCAAAAACCAATAACAAAGTGAGCTGCAGTGCATCGAGGCTTTTTCCAAAGGATTAACTGAAACATTTGGACTCTCACATAAAGACAGAACTATTTGAGAACTAACTAGTAAAAATCATCACACAAAGTGGTAAATATGTCAAAATTTCTTTTCAGCAGTTGCAACACTGATAAGGCTTAAATTCTAACTGGATTAACACACAACACATCAAAAATGGGCACAGGATTCCAGCTTTTGGCTCTTTCTCCTGAGATGAACTGAAGACTGATTAGTTTCCACAGCAAAGCCAATGTAAAAAAAGATTAAAAATTTCAGTGGAGAGGTAGGTAGCAGGGGCAAATCCTTAATAAAACCCAGCATTTAATCTTCTTTTTAAAATACAAATTGTTTACTTATTACTTGAAAATTGCTTGCTTACTTCGCTTACACTGTCGCATTACAAAGTAATGAATAAATCAAAGATGTCTTTCCTGCTGCCTCTGTTCCTCTACACCTTAATCCTTTCAACTCAGCCTGTCAGATGTTACATATTCTTTAAGCTCACAAAACTACTTTTTGGAAGACTTATGTTTTGATAGATGCTCAGAATGTATATATATGTATATCTCACATGATTTTAGAGCCACAGTATCCTTTTTTTCCATCACAGTGGTTCGGTGTTTGAAAAAACCCAAAATACAACCAGATTATAAGAAAATGCTACTAAGAAAGAATAAAGTATATTCACTCTGATATCCACGGAAGTTTTCTGGGGACACACAAATTCTTTTTGGTTTTTCTCTCTACAAAGATTCATAAATTTCAGATTTACTGACATGAATCTTCGAGATTATTGATATTCAAAATCATAGGGTGGGGGGGGGTGTACTTGCAGGTATTTGCATTTATTCACACAAATAAGTTTCAAGAGAAGTAGGTACCTGTGAACTAATCAGAGTTAAAAGATGACTTGTATAATATGAAATTTACCCCGAGAATAAATGTCAGCACAAGGACTATATAGCTTTTAAACTCCACTACTGCCTATATAAGGTCAGTTTCTTATGGAAGGTAATACTATTTTTGTCCTATATTTTCATTTTACATGAAAGACAACCCAAGAGATGACTAAAAAAAAAAAATCATGTAATTTTAAAGATAAAGGGCTCCATAGTTTGGATGCATATGATTTATAAACAACTGGTAAAATCTAAAAATTATACCTTCCTAATCTGTCCTCAAAATACACTGAATTTTCAGGTTGTGTATGGAGTGATTAATTTTCAAGCTACGTTGTGTCAGTCAAGTCTTTTTCAACTTCACTGGTAAAACCTCCCTGGATTTCATTAATAATACCTTTAAATTAGAAATCCTGTAATAAAAAATAGTATTTCACATGGGTTTTGACGTGTCTGTTTATATTTAATTCCATAATTTATAATCAGGCTTCTTCCTTTTGAACTCCAACCACATAACAAGACATTCTATATTCATCTGATTTATTCTCAGATTGTTGCTTTACTAAGAGTAAGAAAGAAGTAACAAGTGCTGAACTCATACCTTATTATAATCCTGATTATTTATTTCATGGACTCTAATCCAGACATTGTACATGCTGAGCTCCAAGCATTTTCAAATTCCATTTGTGCTGGATAGCAGTGATGTAGATTCAGAATTCCCAAGTACTTACAACTTTAATTATTCACTTGATTTACAATTCCTTTTCACTGATATATATGCAGTGACAGACAAAAAATTTAAATTTACAAAACTAGGAAATCTTGTAGCTCTTGTAAAGGAAATTCCTGCTACTTCCCCCGTAACTACTACAATTTGGCTCAGCAGCTACTGAATTGGCAAAATTTCTGATTTACTCTCCTGCTTACTTACTAGAACCTTTGAAATTACATAACATGGTAGATTTTTTTTACATGTGCCTCTTTTCCCACTTAAGTTTTGCAGTACTCTTTTCTTATACCCAGATTACTCAACAATATGTGGAACGCACAGCAATTGAAAAGCAATGCTCAGTGACAGCATAATAAATTCAGCTCATGGGTTCATGCCATTAATGAAAGCTTCCTCTGCCCTCCCTGTCTTATAATTTTTGTGGTAAACCAAAAGGTGATAGTAAATATGTCTAATGTTTCCACTTCAGCATTGGGCACATGCCTGTGAAGAATAAGGCTTGGTTTTAAATCTTCTGACATCAAATACTGATTTATTAATAAAAATGACAATCAGAAGTAATGGAAAGGTTTCCTTCAGAGGAAAAAACTATCATATCACTTTTGAAGTAAATTATTTAATCCTATATGTTCAAGTAATTAGATTTCTTCTTTGGAATTCTTGTCTGTTTCAGAATCAGGCATCTAATGGTGGTTATTGTAATTTATAAAGATTAACAGTATATCCATTAAAAGAAAACCATCTAGGAACTATTCCCAGAATCAAAGAATATGCTGAGATGGAAGGGACCCATCAGGATCACCAAGTCCAGCTCCTGGCCCTGCACAGGACACCCCAAGAGTCACACCATGTGCCCGAGAGCATTGTCCAAATGCTTCTTGAGCTGTCGAGCTGTGATCACTTTATATGGCCTCGTGTTTAAATAGACTAAACACCAGTTAAAATATGCTAAAGCTTATATATAAGCAGGTACTCCAATCAAAACTCTTCCTAAGCACTCTAAGGATGATTGCCTGACCTACAGCTTGGAATGTGAATGGGAGTTGCATAGACCACAGGCATTTTTATGTTTGCTCCTGTCCTTGCAGTTCCTCACCATAACATGTTCTTTCCTAGATCCCTGGACTGAATGTGGGGGATTTAATAGAAATAGTGGAAAAGTTTATAATAAAATATTTTTAATTACTCCATGCTATCTTTCAAGACCTCACACCTCTTTTGATAGAATTTTTGAGTTTTAATGAACATTAATCATGAAAGAGTGTGGGTCAGATTAGAACCTAGAATCCTACACACATAGCTTGACCTCAAATATATTTGTTTACATTCACATTTTACTATATAAGTTTTAGTTTTTTTAAACACTAAATTAAATGTTTACTTGAACAGAGTAAAGCTTGTATTTCATACTCCTGATCTGAACAAGGGCACGTATCAGTCTTCAATATTTGCATACAAGCTAGGCTTGTTTATACTGATTAATTGGGAAATCTGTTAGAAGAGACTATTTTATTACATTCTTTTATTACCACATTTTTTAAGCACGAAAGCTTTGGAAATCTTGGAAAATAATCAGAAACAACTCTTTCTTATCTAGCTGTAATTGTCCATTGCAATGCAGCACACTGCCTATGGAATGACCTGCAGCTGATGAACAGTGAATGTGTTTCTGGGTGTCCCACCAGGCTCCATCACAGGTATTTCTGTTCCTGAGCAAATTGATGTAGCTATTTTAGCTACAGACCATCAACATTGAGTCAGAGTGCTCTAGAACTGTGTGACTAGGGAACCAAATTCTCAGTCTGCTGACAGCAGATGCTTCCATAAAATTCCCAATGCCTGGCAACATTAGAACTCATGGCCAAAAAAACTGGAGCAAGAGAATGCAATGCACAAAGCAATAGCAAATATAACACATTTCATCTTTTCTTCTACAGAATAAGTACCAGAAAAAACAGCCTTTGATGCTGAGAGCTCCCCAGAAATAATCCACACTAAGTGTTGGAGAGTTATATGGGTCATGTCAAATCATTTCTTCTTGCTATTACTATTTAAAAAAAAAAAAAAGAATGTCTCACACTTTGTGAAATCATGGTCTAAAGCTTCACAAGTGGTACAGATGATATACAATCAGTGGACTATTAAACAATGCAAAATAAGAAATCAGGTTATGCTGTAATGGATCCCAGATTCGGCAATCACGTTAGACACAATTTCTTTAACTGTGGAAGGCTGTGTAACCATGAGAATAGACTACTTTTCAGATATAATGTTTCTTATTTTATTCACAGAGGTAGAAAAATCCAGCTCTTTCTGACCTCTGGAAACAAAAACACAGCTTGATATTCTTGTTATTTATTGCTGCTTTTGGATGTTGATGAACAGTTCTCTGGATATAATTCTGGATTAATACCTCAGAATGACAAAATACTCTATGAATATTCTATTATGCGAAAGATAATGTGTCTGATTTTCCATGGCAAAATTTGGAAATGGCAGGTCCCAAAATCAACTATGATTGCATTTGTGGAGGAAAAAGTTAACAGCTAACCAAGATTCTTGGACAAATTGTGCCTCGAAGGCTGGAGTGATTCTTGGCTCAATAATTTAAAAAAAAACAAATAGAGTTTCTCACCTTGTAGCAAAGAGTGAGCAAAGGAAAAAAAAATAGTCACGACAGTGAATTACACAGAATTACCCATAAATACCCATGCCTGTACAGCAGCAGTCAAATATGACCCTATTAGGAAGAAAATATCACAACACCCCCAGAGGCAACCATTGATTGCCTTTTCTAGATCAGTATCAGAGACTGCTGAAAGGCATCTGAAAGGCGCCCTCTTTAATTCATAGCATAACAGAACAAACTGAAACAAGGGATGCAATTTACCAGAACAAATTGTCTCAGAAAGTCAATCAGAAAGACTCATTCTGGGAACTATGACTAAAGAGAGCACATTTCAAAACTGAAAAAAATTTCATGCAACTCTACTGTTTTGTACTGTTTCACCCACAGTGAAATTCAGTTAGGTATTCACCCTCACTTTCCATGGAACATTCACTAGCAAAAGAGGACTCACAGAAAGGTAATTGATTTTATTCTTTGTCTTTCTAATGGAAAAAAAATGTTTCATTCTTCAAAACTATTAGATCAGACAGGCAAGCTGAAAACCCTAAAAAATAAAAATTTGATTTTTTTTTTCTAAATCAAATTATTTTATGCCCATATAGAGCCATGTTCTTTACATGCAATCTTTGGTCTGATCTTGTATTCTGCAACTCAGAGGAGAACCAGATTAAACTATTACAGTGAAAATTTCAATCCTACCTTACAGTTAATTTGATCACTCCTTTTGACTCCTCAATGTTTAAGGCAGTTCTTGCAGAATATACTAACATGAAAGTTATTAGGCAACAGAGGAGGTTTTGTTAATCAGAGAATCATTACACTGGAGGGAAGACAAAGAGTTGATGTAGCCGCCTGCTCTAAGCTAAGCGAGACCAAGCGAGATTGCCTGGGGTTTGAAAATCTCCAAAACTCCACAACCTCCCTGGCCAACCCGTTCCAATGATTAATTATCTCAAAATCAGGGGTTTTTTGATACATACCTAATCCAAGCTGTTGCAGCGCGTGTCCGGCCGCCCGTGGTCTCCGAGCCGGCCAGCAGCGGAGCGGCCGGAGACGAGCCTGCGACAGCCCCCCGAGGGATCTGCGGGGAACTCTCTGGTGCCAGGGGCTCCACGATGGTGTGGCCACACGGCACGGCAACAAGGAAGGGNGGACTGATGATCTGCAAGGCCACTCCCAATTGGTCCCAGCGTCCTCTGCAAGTCCCTTCCTCCTCACCATAAGCTGCCTGGATGTCTTCAATTGTGGCTTCTTATCTCTTGAGGCTTGGTTTGTGGCTGTGTGGCCAGTTCTTGGCCTGTCTTCTCCAGAACAAGCTCCCACACAAGCCACTCCCATTTCCATGCATGAGCCACCCTCTCCTTCTCCCTCCACTATGCGCCTCAGCTCAGATCCTGGCTTTATTTTCCTGGTACCTACTTAGCATTTTTTGTCTGTAATGGATGCAAAATTTGTATTTGCTCAGACTGCAACAGAGTAACTATCAGTAACTACAAATAGGGGAAATTAGACTGCATTGAGTTTTATTTTCTTACACAGTGATATTTCTGAGCATTTTGTACAATGAGGTTTATATTTTAGAAGTAATTCTTCAAGATGCAAAAAAAAAAAAAAAAAAAAAAAAAAAGGATGGGAAGGGACAGCAAAATATTATTTCATTTGAGTGACAGATCTTAACTAAAGACTAAGAGTTAAACTACTTTCAGTTTCCCTATTACACATTCCCCTACCTGGTATCAGCATTCCTACAAATCTGAATAGAAATCAGAACTCTGGCAGAACCTTGTCTTAAATAATATCCCTGTAATTAACAAGACAAAAAGACAGAAACTTTACAACAAATAGCAGGGAGATGGGCTTCTGAAAGGAACTTTCACAAACATTTTCAATCAGTTATTAGAGAAGGGTCATCTCACAGCATCCATTCTGGGAACATTCCTTTTTCCATTGCATTGTAAAGAATATCTCAGGAGCATTGTTGCTTCTGGAGCCTCCTTTTGAGGCCAATGTAAGCTTTGCCATCACTGGATACAGTGCTGCTCTTTTACTACTTTCATGCTTCAAAATTCAGTGCACTCACATTCCCTTGGCAAATGTCTTTGACTTTATTAAGTATTTGTCCATTAATATTTTCTGCTTTTTTTTTAATGAGAGGAGAGTATGCTTGAGCCTGCAGGTAAATCTGAAAGAAATTTTTCAAATATCAGAGCCTTAATAAAGAACTGGTTCTTTAGCAGCCATTAAATAATTAAGGGGGTGCAGCAGCAGTTTCAAATGGCCCTTGTCAATGCTTGATAACTTATTTTCACATCAAAACTATAAATCATGGGCAATACGCATTGCTAGTGACATTTTAGGACAGATCGTAAAGTTCTAAGGCCACTTTGAGGAAGAGAAAGAAAATAGACTGTATTAATAAAGAAGAAAAAGGAAAATATTTCTAGCTTTAGATTAGATTCTACAGGTTTAGTTCATTTCCATTTCATGCATCTTCCTTTACATTTGCCCCCTATAATGAAAATCAAACTACTTTGTTTGAACCAAATGAGAATAGACTGAGGCTGAAGAAACAGCATGTCTTGGTTTATCAACTTTTTGTCCAACTTTTTTCTTAGGCACTGCAGCCCAAAGCAGCCTAAGCCCTGTGAAACTGGTGAATTTCATCCTTGGTGAGGGAAGGACGATGGATCATTTTGATACATCTCTGTAGGCTCTGTGGGACAGTAAGATATGAGCCAGCAGAGGAGCAAGCATGGCATTTACAAACACAAGAACATGTGACTCTTCAAGAATAATAGAAACTATAAAGCTCTTTGGGGGAATTAATCCTTCCCAATTCTGGTCTCTAAAAAAATTCTCAGTGTTCTGGTGTTTTCTCAGTTCACTGGCTGAGAACAGGTTCTCCCTGGGTATAAACCTTTATTTGTGAATGTTGTCAAGATACCAGCACTTTCACTCAGCCACAGTGTTGTGCTTGTGATGTTTTGTGTTATTGCTGAGGTGCCACTCCTGTAGGAAGCCAGGAAACCTCCACCAAGGCCACAGACACCAGCAGGGGATCCTTCTCATGGTGTATGGCAGCACCCAGTGCTCCCCTGCCTTTGTTCCCCAATTGAAGTCAGTACAAACATCCTTTCCTTTTAAGAGTGCATTGAATTAAACACAGCACACTAGGGCTCCCAGACTCCCAACAGCAATCCTAAAAAAAACCCAAAAGAAAGCACAAATATGTCACCTAGTTTACATTAGTAGCCGTTAGAAATGGGAAAGGCTTGTCAGAAGCTCCACTTTATTTGTTCACAAAATGGGACCTTCCTTCAGCTTTTGAGAATTTTGAATTGAAAGTGTCCAGCTTTCCATCAACTTTATACTAAACTGCAATTGGAGGAGAAACAGGTTCAAGGGTTTTCATTCTTAAGCCATGGGTGATTTTAGTACATGTGAAAAACAGACTCACAGTCCATCTAAATTTTAATCAGATTATCAGTTATATTCTGAAATAAGATATGTTTGCAATGAAAACCAGCTATAACTATGAAATAGCTGCTTTTTCAGTCTTTTCAGATAGAGAAGCTTAAATCATTTTTGTAGTAATCTTAAATAATGCCATTGAGAGAGCATCACAACAGAGCAAAGTATTTTGGGCTTTATTTGTTTGCTTCTCCCTAAGAAGATGCTTTAAGATTCCTCGGCAAATATCGGTAAAGCCTCAGTTCAGGCAGAATTCAAGTAGGAACACACAAGCTCTGGAAACTCAACAGCACTTGCCAAGAACCACCATGAACATAAAGCAAATGCCCTTTCTTCCTTTTACCCTTAGGCAAGCACAGAAAAATCAAGGTCAAGCTTTCAGGACCGAATGTTTGCTACTGAAAGTCAAAAATTCCCAAGCTCAACACTGGCTACCATGGCTGATAATCTCACTCCAAAGCTTAGGAAATGTGGAGGATGAGAAACCTTCAACCCAAGCATTAAAAAAAAAACCCAAGAAAATAGCATTGTTGCCTTTAAGCTTGCTAAATTATTTTGTGCCTTTGCAGTCCTTTGAATTCAAGCTTTCTCAATAGAGAAGAAACCCTAGTGGATTACTGTGAGTTATCATAAGAGTACAAGTTGTGCACTACCCACAAACCCAAGACATTCTTGTGCTACAGGAAAATACTCCTGCAGTAAGATTGAAATATGCTCAATTCATCATGTAGAACTTCTCAAGAAAATTAGTAACTAATTTTTCCTCCTAGCTAAAGGAGGTTTCATGGGGTATCAGATTTGTGCATACAGCAGGACACCAACAAGTGCAGTTTTAGCTCTCTAATTAAAAGAGAAGCAAGTCATTGGTAACAAGGCAGGTCTGAACTAACTTCAAATCTATGTCCTCTGTTTACTCCAAGTTTTAACAGCAGAACCCAATATATCTCCTACAGGGAAAACTACTTTCTGACATCAAAGGCTTTTTTTTCATTGTGTCGATTTTTTACTCATAAAAATGAGGCAACATGAACCAAATACCTTGCTTTAGAAGGAAAGAAAAAAATATATCTATTACACGATTTCCAGATATGTTCATCACTAAAGATGAACATCAGAATTATCAGAGTTTCTTATCAGAAAGAGCCTATCAGAACTTCTTCAGAGGAAAACTGTGACAGTGAAGGCAGATCCCACACCAAATTTAAAAAATAAAAAAAAAAAAGTAAATTTCAAAATAGAACTAAGTGTAGGTAGCATTAATGATGAAGGGGCAAGATGAGGAGGCTGGAGACAAAGGAAAATAAATGAAAATGACAAGAGGTCTGCAGACTTATTACAGGGGAATTCAAGTGAACAGTACAAGATACCACTGTTGGAAATCAGAAGCAATAAATGTATGCAGGAAGACCAGCAGAACTATATTAGAAGCATAATATCCCAGAAACAACTGAAAGATTTGTCTTTATAGTCTTATGCACACAGCCTTGGTGAAGGAAGTGTATTCACTGAAATTTCTGAAACAATAAACTTCTGATCCAAAGACTGTAGTGCATAAAACCCCTGCAAACATTCCTTAAATATTAGTCTTCCCACATGATAAAGGTGAGTGATAGGTATTCACAAGTTACTTGGTTTTTAGTCAGAGTTAATATCCCATTAGAAAAACAAATCTATCTAAACCCTTTTTAAGGCAAAGAAAATTACTTAATTTATCAGAATTACAGTAAAAACAAATTTAAAAAATAATAAAACTAGTCTGATTGGGAGACTGCCACTCTTCTGCCACTATACAGCTGCAATTAAAGATATGAAGCTGAAGGGACTCCAAGCACTGCTGTGAAAGCCTCCCAGCTACAATTATTCCTCTTGCTGTCTGAAAGGCACCTGTACGAGCAGGACCCGAGGCCTGGAAACAAGCAGACACTCTGCCACAACTTAGTCCTGCCAACAAATTTATCCTGCTGCCTCCTAAGGCCCAATATTATTTCCAGGATAAATTCATTCATTAGCAGGTTTAGAGCTATTTTTCCCTGCCAGCACTGTACCTTAATTCAAGCATTTTGCCATCCTGGTGTGTGCTTCCTACTACGTTGACACAGACAAGGCTCTTCCAACATCTTGCTGGAAAGAAGTTTCCTTGGCCAGTGTGTGAAGTTCTCCATTTCATCTGAGCATTGCACGTGCTCTAGTTTCACTTCACCTGATTTAGCTGACCTGGACTATACATGCAGTCCAGCTGAGGAACTCTTATCAGTACAGCAGTCCCTCGTTACCTGAGCACCATGTTTACCATTTTCCCTGCCATATCAATGCTGAAACACAATTATCTTGCAGCTGATTAATATGCTTACATGTTGCTTATTACTCACTGATAGCAGAAATGCTTGCAATTAATCCCAAACCACATGACCTTGCAAGATCATCCTGTTTCTATTACTTCACTTCAAATTCACTTAGCCCGTTTCATCTCATATTTGAGTCAAATTGTTTTCCAGTTTTAAGACATCAGTGGATTCATCTACTATTTACAACAGGGTAAAAATGAAAATAGATGTATAAGATTGGTGCTTACACTGTTCTGGAGTCTCTCAGACCACTAGGTCTTATTAAATTTTTTGTCATTGCATAAAATTTTTTATCACTTCATAATTTATCTGCTATATTGCTGTGTGCCACCTTTTCCAGCTAAACAACACTTCACATGACACAACACCAAACACATTTCTGGAGACCTTATAAGTCAGATATGCTGTAATCTCATTGCTGATAAGAGCTAAAATGAACAAGGTTACCAGGGTCATCTACCACAAAAGATCTTAATTAGCTTGTTGGCTTTCCATTATTATATTTCTTATGGTTTTACTCACCTTTTTAGGTGAGTAAATAAATAAATTCACAATCCTTGCACACATGTTAATTCAGACTCATGGGAACAGATGTTCCATATGCTTTTAGGCTTTGTTTTGGGTTGTTGGTTTTTTTTTTTTTTAATATGTGCATTATGTACCGTACTCTCCCATTTTAATATATGATTCCAGTTTTAGTAGATTAAGTACAAGATCCTTGCTAGTAGTAATTTCACAGGTATTCCAGTTATATGCCAGTTTTTCCACTGTAACAGAGTGAAGCATAAGCATGTTGACTACAACCACTTTTAAGATATGTTACAAAGTTCTTTCATGAAGATATTTTCCAAAGATAGTTATATCACAGTTTTCAGTTATGGAACTGGGAGATCTTTTTAGTTAATTGTTGAGGTATTCCTTTGTTAGCTGAGAGATCATTCTTTCAAATTTGCTGAAATGTGATATTTTACACAGAAACATGGCGAGCTTATGGGAGAAGTTTCTGAAGCACAGGAAAGATTTACATTTTCTCTCACACATAAATATAAATACTGAAAGAAAAATGCAAAAAAATTAGATTTGATTCATTGATAGTAATTCCATTTTGCTGAAGTTTACCACAGTGAATTACAGAACTACAGATATAATAAATGTTTTCAACTAAAGCTTGCAACAATTTTTTTCTCCCATAATTTATTTCCTTGTGACATAAAGTCTGTAATTTTCTTGAGAGGGAGAATCCAATTACTCTCTAATTAAGGAAATTCATGTCCTTTGTTTAACTGGAAGGGATCCAGACTCATATAGTTGAATGTTCTTTTTTGTCACCATTAAAAAAAAGATTTCTTTATGTTTTCAGGAAATAGCATGAATTATTTCTTCCAGATTTAATTCCTGGAAGATGACTAACAGATCTGGGTGGACGGAGTATCAGGGGCAGTTTTACAACCTTGTACTCATCTCAAACTATAGTCTCTATACATCATAAATATTACAATTTGCATATCTAAGAGTTGCAATTTTTTTTTTTCCACCCAATACAAGCTCTGGCAGTGCCAGGGGTATGGAGGATCCACTGTTTTCCTAAAGTAGCCATAAGCCCTTGAAGGATCTTTCCTGTAAAATGAGTTTTCCTATCGGAGTCTATTGCTTCTACAATCCTGTGTCTTGGAATTATTTGGTCCAAAAATACCTTCACAACTGATGCTGTAGCTGCTGAAGCAGTTGGAAATGCTTCTGGCCACCTTGTTAGCTGACATACTATTACCAGAAGATATTTAAGTCTTCCCACTTGCGGTACCTCAGTAAAATCCACTTGGCATCTTTGGAAGGGACATACATCCCAAGGCCTCCCTCCCTTGGCAGTTTTATTTGTAACCCTGATATTGGCTTTAGCACAGATAAAGCAACCTTCAACAGCTGGTTTTGCCAGCCTAAAAAGACCCACAGAAACATACATATTGAGGAAATCTTCTGCCAGTCCTCGAGAATTCCAATGATTCCCTTCATGGAGTTGTTCTACTGCTTGTAGGGCCAAAGCTTCTGCTATCTATTCTTTGCCATCCCTTGTAAACCAATTATCCCCTTTTTCCTTTGCCGTGCCATTTTTAATTATCTCCATCTCCTTTGGAAAAGACAGGTTCTCTGGCAGTGATTGAGTCACTGGGAGTAAAGGAGGATCTTCTAGAGTTCTGGCAAAAGTATTGCTTTCTGAGTTTTTTCATCTGCCAGTCGATTACCTATTGCCTCCTCCAAATACCCTGCCTGATGTCCCCTAACGTACATTACTGCCACCATTTCTGGTAAATTCACCACCTCCAGTAGATGAGTAATAAGGCTCTCATGAGCTAATGTTTTTCCCCTGCAGGTTAATAAACCTCTTTCCTCCCACAGTTTTCTAAACACATGTACTACTCCACATGCATCCTTAGAATCAGTAAGAATGTCAGTTCACAGGCCCTTACAAGCACATACAGCTCCACTGTCTGAGCTGACCATGTGGGCAGCAACATCCTCCCTTCTTCAAATTCCCTTCCCTTAATAATAGCGTCTCCTGTAACCCTTCTATTACTCCTGAAGACTCAGTAATAAACACATTTTCTCCCATAGGCCAGGGAGGGTCTTGTAAAGACTCCCCAGCCTGGGCCTGGAGATCTATCACTTGAATGCAGTCATGGGTTTCTTCCTGGCCCCCTCTGCAGGACGGTGCAAACAGGAGGCTGGGTTAAAACCTTCCCCACTTCTCAATCCTAAATCTTTCTGTCCCATTAAATGAGTTTTAGACTGTAATAATTGCATACTGGACATCCACTTAGAGGCTTTTTCACTTCACAAAACTTTATTTTGATGTCAGACTTTCATAATAAAACATTCTCCTGTCTTTTCAGGCTTCACTTGCCATTAAAGCCATGGTTGCACAATTCTGCAGACAATGAGGCCAGCCTCCAGACCATGGGGCCCAACATCTTAGAAAAGTAAGCAACAAGCTGCAGTGTTCCCCTGTGTTCCCATACTAAATTCCTTTTAGTGTGGTCCTGTTTAACATCCTCGTTTAATTCAAATTCTTTTTCCCTCTTGGGAAGGGAAGGGCTAGGGCAGGAACTTCAGTTAATCTGCCTTTTTTTTTTCCCTAACACTTCAAATTTCTGCTTTCCTTCTGGTGTCCATTCCTGCAGTTTCTTAACTGGCAGGACAGGAGTATTATAGGAAGGCATGCATGGCTCCAAAAGACCTGCCTCTAACAGTGATTCAGTAACAGGCTGTAAGCCCTTCTTTCCCTACCTTGAAAAGAGGATATTGCTTTTTAGACACCACTTGACCTAGCTGTTTCAAAGTAGTTTGGAGAAGCTCCATAGTTCATTTCCCAGGTTTCCCAGGGACTGCCCACACTTGTGGATGTACAGCAGCATACATCTTCTCAGCCATCTGACACAAAGTTCCAATAGTGTTAGTTTCTGTATCACTTTTTACAATATTACTTTGCATTCCCAATGCAGCCAGCAAATCCCTTCGCAGTAGCTTATAATTACAAGTAGGAACAAACAGAAAGTCATGCATTTCAAACCTAATTCCCACAAGTACTAATCATGGTTTGGTGGTTTTGCACAGGGAGCACTTTTGGAAGTGGTGCAGGGGAAGCTGTCGGCAGTTTCCTCCGTGTCTGACAAAAACAACTAATCAGTAATTAGCTTTGAGAATTGACACTTTGTTACACCACTAAGGAAGCTGATAGGCCTCTGTGAACACACATGTTAAAGATAAAAAAATCCCAGGAAGGCTCTTTTCATTTCCAGCCGGGAAGGAGGTAACAAGGGGGGCCGGGCCGGGTGGCCTCTGCCGCGGGCCCAGGCCCCTTTCCCGGCGGTCCCCTCACCATCGGCCGCCGGGCAGGAGAGGGGGGCCACAGAGCCGAGGCCGGGCCGGGCTGCGGCTGCCATTTCTGACATCCGCCAACGGCCCGGGGCCGAAGCAAAGTCCACCAGGCTCGAGAACAGCGACAGGCAGGGCCAGCGCCCCCGCCACTGCGGCCCGCGCGGCCCAGCCCTGGCTGGCTCGGCCAAGATTTAACTACCATAGAGATACTTGCCCACAGCCATCAAGGAAGCGGGGGGAAAGGAGAAGCCATCAGCCCCTCGGCCATGCCCTTGTTGTGTCCAAGCAGCTGAAATCCTAGCCCTCCCCTCCAGCACAGCCGATCTTAACTCCGGCTGCAGCTCCCGGAGCCCGCCGGGGTCAGGTGGCCATCTGCAGGCCCTGGGCAAGATGGTAACTCCTTCAGTGCTTCAATCCTCCCTCGAGTGAGAGAAAAGAACAAAATGCCCGCGTGTAAGGAAACAACATAAGATACTGAAGTCAGTGACAAAGAAGCTGAGTCCCAGATGAAAAAGATAAGAAGATGCCTTAACCTTGAGGCTAAAATCCTCTTGTGAGGCTATAGAGAAAGACTTTTTCCCCTGTAACGCATGAAGGAAGTATGGAGAGATAACTTGTTCAGCAAAAGCCTCCATGCTAAAGCAAGCAGATGTTGAAGTAGCTGTGATCCTATGAGAAGTTTGAACAGAGAAAAAAAGAAGAGTGATGAAAACCCTGTGCCCCCAGGGAGAAAAAAGAGGACCTCTGTTCCCAGAGATAAAGATGATCTCAAAAATAGATGAGGAGAACCTTTGCTCTTGAACAGCTCATCTTTAAACTAATACCCCATAAGTCAACATGGCCCATACACACAGCTGTGAAAAGGCTGTGTAAAAATAAGAAGGACTTAGCGATTGCAAGTTTCCCCAGGCGGCTACTATTAGTAAGAGTTAGAAACCACAAGAGAACTGTTTTCTTGTAGAAAAGTCTCCATGACATTTGCAAAAAGGACTTCTCTCCCCAGGTGAACTGATGAAAGACTATTCTAAAGGTGGTAAACTGATAGAAAATATTGAGTTTTGTTTCTTTACATTTGTCAGTGAGAAAGAAGTTGTAAGTAAAGGAGAAGGTTCTGAAGAGTTTGTTTTGATTTTTATCACTCTTTCTTTTAATTACTGTTAATAAACCTTTCTTTATAACCTTTTAAAGTTTTGAGCCTGTTTTGCCTTCCTCCTAATCCCATCTCACAGCAAGAAAAAAGGTAAGTACATCCTAGTGAGTACACTTGTAGTTAGTCAGCACTAAAACCACCACACATGGTTGAATGAAACACAATCACACCTCTTTTCCACTCACCCCCCAAATAATTCAAGAATTTATTGAATTTTTTTCCCTTAAGGGATAAAATTCAAAGTGGGTAGAGAGGCCCCTATGTCTATGAGGAAACACGTCCTCCTGGTCCAGGCCCACCCTAAATGTCATCAAGGACTCCAGTGTGGTGGGTCTCTGGTTTAATGGGAAGCCCTGACACCCCTAACAATCCATCTCCATTAATCGCTGGACTTCCTCCTCCTGAGGATCCAGTTGTTTCTGCGGACATTCTCGCTTTCAGTGTCCCTGCAGATAGTGCACTGATCCCTTCCAAGATGCTTTTTGGGTAGGCTCTCCCCTCCTGAGGAGGGAATGCCTCCACCACGTCCTTGTGGCGAATCCTATCCCTTCTGTCCCGAGGCCCCTCTTGGGCCCTGTGGTTTATCCCTCCACAGGAGTAAGAACTCTGCCATCACCTTTGCCTTCACCTTTTCCTCATTGCTTTGTACATACACTTGTTGTATCTTTCTAACCAGTTCATCCAGGGGCTTATTCTGCCCTTCCTCTACCCCCCACCCCTCCTACTGCCTGTGGGTGCTCATTCTTGCACAGCTCAAAAGAATTTGTTTCTCCAGTGACCCAAACAAAATCCTTAAAAGAAAATCCTAATCCTTCCACATATAATCTTCCCTTCCCAGATATTCCTTGTTACTCTTCTTTGTGCTCACCCTTTTCACCATACACTGTATAATAGAGCCAGTCTCCATCCTACCACAATGTCCAAACGCAGCCCCCTGCAGCTGGTGCTGGATCAGCTGGCAAATTTTGAGAATAACTGCTTTCTGCAGCTACTTGTCTTGACCATATTCCTACACATTCTGCTTCAACCAATCCTTTCACAACACACAACCATCTTGCTCCCTGTTGCTGAGATCCCTTCTTGTCTTCCCTTATTGCCTCCCCGGGCATGGATTGTTATTAATTTCCTCTGGGAGAATGTGCAAACTATCTCAACATTCTCCCAACTTATTCTTTGGAGAAATTTCAGGAGTGTCATCCCTTTTGCCAGGACCTGGCTTTACCTGTGCTACCCTCCGTGGGTGCCCTCTCAGGTTTACTCCCCAAAAATCTTATTGACTGGTGAGATTTTCAGTGGTCCTTCTCTGTGGACTCTCCACGGACCCCCTGATCCGTCACTCATCTGTCTCAAGTGGACACTATCAGGTACACAATCAATCACCCAGTACCAGCCTCCACTGAAGAGAACTGATCACCAAAACTGAGTGAGAGGTACATTCAGTTCCAGTCACTGCCCCTGGATGGTGAAAGGATCCTAGATGAGTGCCCATTTTGTTAGGAAATTAAACCTCAATGTCAGCAGTTTATGTCTGAAAAGGGGACAGAAGAATCCTGTAACTTTAGAATAAAGGCAGAGGTCATGGGGTATTTCCCATAGGGTCTCTCAAATGGTTGGGGGATGAAGCCTCCTTTTCATCCTAAGTTCCCCACTGCATCACCCTCTTCCTCTCCCCATTGGCTGAGGTAATCAGAAGGTACAGACTTCCCGAGTCGCCTACTCTATGCCCCACTCTAATATGCACCCTCCTTTTGTTATATAAAAGAAAGAAAGAGAAACTCTTCTTAATTCTATTCAGTCTCTTTTCTCTCGCTCTAGGTTCAGGAGTTTAACACAGCCTTTACTGAGCAATAGCATGTGTTGATTACTGACAGTTCCTAGAACTAAAAGTTTCTTCTGTTACTTCACTGCCTGTAAGTTCCTAGCCTTGTCTACAAGCAGATTCACATGGTCTGTTTGTAAAGACACCTTCATCTTACTCCTTTCTCTCCCACACATTCCTGGTGGTGGGGTGAATCCCACTGGCACCGCACCACACACACGACACCTGCACACACATCCCACCCCCACGCCTGCCCCCATACACACACACATACCCCATACACCCCAGCACACAACCCTCCACACACACACACAGACACACACACAGACACACACACAGACACACACACAGACACACACACACAGGCTTTTCCCCACTGCCTTGGGTTGACTTCTCACCCATGCCCCACCCGACTTCCTTACCCATTTGTCCAGGTCCGGCCTTGCCTTTGCTTCTCCTTCCAGCACTTGCCTTGCAAAGCCACTACTTGCCTTGCCTTGCCCTTGAACCCCTTCCTTGCCTTGCATTACCTTGCTCCCCTCTCCCCCACCTGGAATTCAAGACCCCTTTTTAGGGACATTTCCTGGCCTTGCCCTGCCCTGTCTGGTCCTCCTACAACTCTCAAAGCTTTCGTGTGTCCCCAGTGTTTCAGGATCACAAGAGAGGAAGCACAGGGGAGGACACATGCTGCCAGACTCATTTGTCTGGGCAGCTTTTGTCTGGCACCAATCCATGCATCATGTCTTGAATTTTGGCCAGGCAATTCACATTTCACCCTTGGGCTCCAGGATCAGAATGACAGTTCTTTAGCATATGAAAGAAAGCAGGTAGCCCAAGTGTTTTAGGTGCAGATTAGAGACAGCCCATGTGAGATCAAGACTGGACAGAGCATTCTGTCCTGGCCACTTTTGAGTACCAGCAATCCTTGAACATACCTCTCACATGCCTTGCCTTGCCTTGGCAACCCAACAGTTTCCTTGCCTTGCCCTTCCAACCCTCCCTGGGCTTGCCTTCCCCAAGCCCCAGCCTTGACCAGACTACTGTTTTCCTCCAGGGCCTTGCCTAGCCCTTCCTGTTTCTGCCTGGCCCACCCATCACTGGGCTTCCCTTCCTTTCCCCAACCTTACCTAGAATTTCTGGGCCTTCTCTCCCCTACCACTCCATTTTCTTTCCCCTCACTGCTCTGGCCTTACCTACCTCTCCCTTGACTTGCCTACAACTGCCTACACCTGGTTTGCATTGCCTTGCCTGCACGGAGAGCAATGCAAAGTGTGGTAGGCAAGGCAAAACAAAGCAAGGAGCTGTAGGTAGGGCCAGGAAAGGCAGACACAGGCAAAGCAAACAAAGCAAGGGTAGGCTAGGAAAAACTAGGAACGGTACTGAAGGCAAGGCAAGGCCAAGTGACTTGGAGTGCCTTTCCTTGGGAAGCAAAAGATATACTGCCAGAGGTGTCAGAGCAGATGTTAAAGGCGAGGAATAGTCCAGCAAGATATTGCTGGCCTGGCCCCTTCTGTGTAGGAGCATTTCTTGCATATATTCAACACTGGAGGTAGATAAGTCCCTGGATGTTTTGTACTTTGGAGGAGGGAATGCCATTTCTTTTCAGATGGGCTTCTAGCTCCTCTCTTTGGCAAAGAAAGCAAATTTGGATGCACACTATGGGTGGTCTTAGTGAATTTAAAGGCTTTTCCCACTGGTCAGTTCTCTGGGTGAGAGCTGTTGAATTTTCAGTGGGAATGCAGAAGCCAAACTGTTGAGTTTTTGTCCCAGTAGCTTTAGTGCGTGAGCAATCTCTGGTGCCATTCTGTTTGGATTCTGACTCTGTGACACTGAAACCTTAGAACTCTACCTAGAGCTGAGAAGGAATGTGCCCATAGCAGGGTGTGTGCTCACAGTTTGACGGCTGCAATGGAAATTGTAGGCAGCAGGGTCTTTCTCAGCTGGAGCCTTTGTGAGCTCAGCTTTTGCCAGATGTTTTTTTTTTAGTTTGAGGAAGACTCTGAGAGAGTGAAAAGCTTCGTTAGGGCAAAAGAGCTCCTGTTTCCTTTGAGTGTGGTGCAAGGCAGAGTGTGCAGCTAGAAGGGGGAGATGAGGGAAATCTTTTTGCGGGGGCACAGTGGATTTGAGAGCAGGGACGTTTGCAACTTTGGAGCTGCGGGGCTGCGTTGCCTTCTCTGGCGGGCCGAGAGCGCCATCGCGTGGTTGTTCGGATGAGCGCTGACCGTGCCCAGGAAAAAGCGAGCGCTTTCCTGGCCCGGCCCCGCCCGCGTGGGGAACAGCTCCGCTGCGGATCCTGGCTCCTGGAGACTGACAGAATCTGATCCTGTTGGAGCTTTGTGTCAGATGGCTGAGGAGTTGTATGCCGCTGTACATCCACAAGTGTGGGCAGTCCCTGGGAAATCTGGGAAATGAACTATGGAGCTTCTCCAAACTACTTTGAAGCAGGTCAAGCGGTGTCTAAAAAGCAATATCCTCTTTTCAAGGTAGGGAAAGGAGGGCTTCAAGCCTGTTACTGAATCACTGTTAGAGGCAGGTCTTTTGGAGCCATGCATGCCTCCCTATAATACGCCTGTCCTGCCAGTTAAGAAACTGCAGGAATGGACACCAGAAGGAAAGCAGAATTTTAAAGTGTTAGAGGGCAAAAAAAAAGCAGATTAACTGAAGCTCCTGCCCTAGCCCTTCCCTTCCCAAGAGGGAAAAAGAATTTGAATTAAATGAGGATGTTAAACAGGACCCCACTAAAAGGAATTTAGTATGGGAACACAGGGGAACACTGCAGCTTGTTGCTTACTTTTCTAAGATGTTGGACCCCATGGTCTGGAGGCTGGCCTCATTGTCTGCAGAATTGTGCAACCATGGCTTTAATGGCAAGTGAAGCCTGAAAAGACAGGAGAATGTTCTATTATGAAAGTCTGACATCAAAATACAGTTTTGTGAAGTGAAAAAGCCTCTAAGTGGATGTCCAGTA
>VZSE01011986.1:0-35004 GCA_013398275.1 Promerops cafer
GGGTTGGGAGCCTCCTGTTTATTCCCTTTGAGGTGAATTTGGGTGCATCCAACCCCTCAGTGGTGGCCATGAGCTGTTCACAACCCAACCCTTCCATGGGCCACATTGATCCCAAAGAACAGCTGCCTCAATCAATTTAATTTAATTTGATTTAATAAATTAAATTTCCAGTCACTTCAAACATCACCTTCTAATAGAGCATCACTTCAGCTCCAACAAGCATCAACTGAAGTTGACAAAAGATTTTTATTTCTTTCCTTTCTCAGTGGTCAAGAAGTGGAAAAGCAGTTTCCACTCATAAAAGGGATATAATCCTTTCTCTATATGTATTTTAAAAGCTTATGCTTCTGAAGCGTTTCCTTAAATTCCAGGTTTAGTAGTTGAAATAGTTCTTTGGTAGAATTAAGGATAAAACTTGTGTTCCATAAAATTCCAGTGAAAACATGAGAGTGAACAACGTGGCTTCTGAAGTGCTGAGTGCTCTGACCCCACATTAATGAAATCCCATATTTTGAATATTTTTTAATGTATTGCTCAGTTTCCCTTCTGCAATACCTCTTATGATACATCCTAGGCATGTGACTGTTTCTAAATTCATTCAAACTATTGTAATTTCCTGAAAATCCTCAACAAGCATTCCTAGGAAAATTCCTTGAGCAGGGACACATGTGCAGAGCAGAGATTTATGGGACTCGCTCTAAATCTGTTGAAGAAATGCAGCCCTGCTCATTCCACAGGGGACAGCTCTGTTAATATTCCAGATATTGCACAAACCTCTCCAAAAACCTGCAGTTATTGCACTTCAGAGATCCCCAAGCTCTAACAGGGCCCACTCAAAGGCGTGTTTTACATTTCACCAACATGTTTAGCAGGAGAAAAAAAAGATGAGAAAACGTTAATAAATATACTTGGCTGATTTTACGTTGGCTGTGTGGGAGTCTGGACTGGAAATTTAATTTAATTTAAGACATGGAAGATGTGAAAAGATAAGAACTCCAGAGCAAGCCCTCATGGCACAGAGTGTTTGAAGGAAATGGTGGCAAAATGTGTTGCAAGAGTGAACATTTCCCAACCTTTCCTTCCCTTGCTCAGGCCTTTCCTGGGATTTCAGGTGGCAGCTCGGGGGGGTCAGCACTTAGAAGAATTCCCAAGGGGTGATGGGCCAAATTCTGCTCTCTTGAGCAGAATTCCACCCCTGCTTGCACTTCTGCTGCTGCTGGTGCCTGACCTGGGGCAGCCTGTCTGGGAATGGGGTGAATTCCTATTGCTTGACCCCAGACTGGGGGCTCCTCCAAGAGGGGCTGTGCTGGTGAGCCCAGCACCTCAGGAATATCCCAATTTTCCTGTAGGACCCCTCAGATCTGGGCACTAATGCCACAGGGGAAGGTGTCCCTGCCCAGGAGCTGGAGGGGCTGTCAGGTCCCTTCCAGCCCAAACCATTCTGGGATTGCCTGCATTAATTAGAGCCACAAATTGAAGGATAAGGGATAAGAGTGGCTGCAGGAGTGTGAGGAAAATCAGAGACCTCCACGTGGAGATAAATGGACTCTGCAGCCTGGAAAAGAGATTTGCAATATCATGGGAGACTGGGAGGATTAACTGAGTGTCTGCCCTGATCCAGGTGCTGGAGAACACGCAATGAAGTTGTCAGAGGCAAGTTCAAAAGACACAAAATAGGCACCTCTGCTCTGTTAAATTGTCTGTGATTTGCAAATTGGCTTTTTTGCTCTTGAGTCAGATGTTTGCTGTGTAGGTCTTACCCCTCACTGGGTATTTTTGCTTTACAGGGTGTGATTTGCAGGCTCCTTGTTGACTTCTGAGCTCATTCAATTTATATTCCACATCCAAATGGATGCAATATTAACTGGAGTGTCAGATTTTACAGCTGGGAAGGGCTGCAGGTTAAGAAGTGTCAGGGTGGATCCATGAACTGTCTGTGACAGTTTGAAGATGCCTCATACAGACCTTGAAAAATTGCCATGTCAGCCCTGTAGTTTAATATTTACTCTTTTTGGCTGGCTGTGCCTGGGGCAGGGGAGAGCTGTGAATTGGGTGATGATCCTACAGCAGGAGCAGAGTTAGCACTGGGCTGTTGGCCAGAAGGTTTTATCCTAAAGAAAAGGGCTGAGCTGGGGGTGTCTCACAGAGCAGACAAGCTGCAACACCAGACTCACGTGCATGAGGGAATTTTTTTGGAATAACGCTGCAGTCAGAGAGGGGATTTGAGCTGGGGCAGAAAGAAGGAACCCAAACCCACAAAAATCCATTTATTGGTTCAGTTCCTGCTTAGATTGAAGCCTTGTGCCCTGACCCACATCTCTGACACACCTGGTGCAATTTGGGGCATTTTTTAAAGTCACGTTCATCACTTAAAGCCTCTCAGTCCTGGGGATCTGTTCCTCAAAAGAAGAGAAAAACAACAAGCCACCACATTTGTCAGAGTCTCCAGTTTGCACAGAGCTCAGCAGAGTTTTCCTCAGCCCATATTTTTTGGGATGGGTTGGGATCCTGTATTCTCCTGGTGCCTCCAGGATGTCGCTGATGGCAGCAGCCCAGGCCCTTCCAACCCAACCCATTGCAGTTCTGGGGTGATTCTGTGGTTTTTGGTGTGATGAGCTGCCAGGGCTGCTCTGGGGACAGCCACACCATCCAGCTGGGATGGAGTGCAGACTGTTTCTGCTGGCACAGCCCCCGTTTCTGCAGCAGCACAGGGCTCTGGAGCCCCTGCAGAGCCCACCTGGCCCAGCCTCGCTGCTCTCACGGAGCCCTGCACGCTGCAGGATTGCTGATTTGCTCCCCTGCTTTCCCACAGCTGCAGAACGGTGCCTCAGGCCCACAGCCGTGTGTGTCCTGCCTTTGGGAGTGGCTGGGTGCAGCTGATCCCAGGCAGGAGCCCACACAGCTGCTGGATTTGGTTATAACAAGGACAGGCCCTTCTTTTCTGCTCCAGTTCTGCTTGATTTTTAGGTAATTTGGATTTTAAAAGCCACCATTAATGCCCAGAGCTCAGAGCTTCGCATGTCGAGTGAGGTGCTGGAAAGGAAGCATTTGATAATATCTGTGTGTCCAGGATGCTGAAGGATTTGCCACCTCCAGCCTCCTCCTGCAAGGACAGAGCGACCATGGAACCATTTCCCCCTCACTCACTGAGGCCACGTTCGGTGACATCCAACAAAAAAACCATCAGAACCATTTTCCAGCAGTCCCTGCTGGCTCCTGGGTGCCATGCAGGAGGAAATGCAGCCAGCCAGCACCCCGTGGGGTTCCTGGCAGAGCAGGAGGCAGCAGGGGGAGCAGGTTGCAGCGTGCTGGCCCCCAGTGCGGTTGCTGTGATGTTTTATGTGGCACCGAGGGGTGATGGGGACCAGATGACGGCGGTGGCTGGAGAAGCTCACCGCTGCCTGCAGCGCCCGGCCCTGCTCCGGCCTGCGGAGCTGCAGCGTCCCGCCAGGCAGCCCCTGACAGATGGGCCTCGGCGGGCTGGCGGAGCAGGACCGGCCCTCCGGCAGGACCGGCCCTCCCGGCGCGCCCGGGGCTGGGGGCAGCACCAGCACTCGGGGTGGCCGCCGTGCTGCCGGGCCCTCGGAGCTGGGGAGAGCCCCAGCGCCGGCTCGTGCCCGGCTGCCCTCGCGCCTGCGGCACGTCCCGGGGGCTTCACACCTGCCCTGGCAGCAGGCGGCCCTCCAGGTGGGCCTCACTGGCAGCTGGGACACGCCCGTGCGCGCTGGCATCAACCACAGGGCTCGCGTGGGGCTCCGAGCAGCCTGCTCTAGGGGGAGGAGGTAGAACAGGATGAGCTTTAAGGCCCTTCCAACCCAGTCTGGGATTCTGTGGTGATTTTATGGCTTCTGAGCTCCTGGATTTGCCCCGTGGGTGTGGAGTCTGTGCCGGGTGCCTCCCCCATTTCAGCCCTGCCTTCTCCGTTGGTGGTGGTGTAGCTCACTGGAGGTGAAACCTTGGGACTGGGGGATGCCCTGCACGCAAAGTTAGGAGTGTTGAAACCAATATAAAGCAGCATTTCTGGAAGCTGCTTGCTTTAAAAATTGCCCTCTCCTCCTATAAACGTATTTATTGTTTGCGTGCTTTTTGTAACCCAAACTGAAGAGGTCAGGCAGAGGAAACTGAGGAAGCTGAAAAAGCTTAAACCCAAAATTTAAAAAGTTGTATCCATTTCTTATTGGTTCCATGTTTATGCATGGGTTTGATTCTATTTAGGAAATTTATGAGCATACTTTTACTCCTATTTACAGATTTCATTTAGCAGTAAAGGATTACCAATGTAAATCAAATAACACATTAATT
The DNA here is from genome assembly GCA_013398275.1 of Promerops cafer. Classification (NCBI taxonomy): domain Eukaryota; kingdom Metazoa; phylum Chordata; class Aves; order Passeriformes; family Nectariniidae; genus Promerops; species Promerops cafer. Next base: position 4,303 of record VZSE01011986.1, read on the forward strand.
GTTCCCAGAGCCAGTGGCTCTGTGCCCTCCCGGTTCAGCCCAGCGTGTGAAGCTGGAATAGGTAACAATTAACAGCTCTACTGACATTCTTCTGGTTATAATTTTCTTCCCTTTACCCAGGCACAGCCACTCGGTTGTGAACTTTAAAATTGCAACATATATTCCCTTGTTTCCTGTAGGAGACACAAGTTGTTGCTCATTCCCTTGCTGGAAGGCAGGGACTGGGAGAGCTGGCTGAGAAATGTTCCGTGCCTGGAGGAACATTTCCTGGGGTCTTGATCAGTCCTCTGGGGCATTTGGTGGCTGTGTGGGGTGGGCTTGTGTCCTCATGGTTTAAAATCCTTTCCTTGTGGCACCTGGACTCTGCTGCCAAGGCAGGCCAGGCTGGGGAAGGAGGAGAACAGATAATGGAAGCACAGGAGAAAAAGGTCTGTAACTGCCAGGGGGCAGGGCTGGATGGGATACTGGGAATTGGGGATTGTTCCCTGGGAGGGTGGGCAGGGGCTGGGATGAATTCCCAGAGCAGCTGGGGCTGCCCCTGGATCCCTGGCAGTGCCCAAGGCCAGGCTGGACACTGGGGCTGGAGCAGCTGGGACAGTGGGAGGTGTCCCCATGGCAGGGGTGGAAGGAGATGATATTTAAGGTCCTTCCAACCCAAGCCACTCCATGGTTCCATGACTCTGCTGCCATTGGAGTAACTGGTATTCCCTGCTAGGGGTGGAACCTGGGAGTTCATCTCCAGCTGCTGAAAGATGCACGAAGCAAGGGTGGGCTGCTGATCAGCCCGTGCCAAATCCAGCACATCAGAGCAGAGCAGCCCTGGGTAAGGGCCCGGCTCATTCCAGAGGCTGGGAGGCTGTCTGGGAAGGACCTTTCTGCAGTGGGCAGTGACAAACGAGCGCTGCAGTTTTCCAGGAACCCCGTGCTCAGCCAGCAAGGGCTCTGCTCTGGAGCTGCCGCTGATTTTGGCACAGCCTCAGCCTCCCTGTGCTCCTCAGTGCCACCAACAAAACCTTGCTAAGCGTTTTCTCGGGACTGTGTCCGTGGATCCTTTGCCACTTTTTTATTTGCAGCATTCAGGAATGTCCTTCCCAGCCCGTCAAACACGATCCTGCCTGGGTGCCTTTTCTCAGCTGCTCCAGGGGCTGCAGCCCTGCCCCTTCTGCTCCCATTTCTGTCAATGTTTGTAACTGGAAGAGTAAAGGCTGCGCTCCAGGGAAGAGGAAGGACAAACTGCCTGCCCCTCTTCACCGTGGTTTAGGGTCATTCTTTAGCTAAAAGCCATTTCCCATCCTGAAACATCAACTTTTCACACCCATGGCCCGAGGCCAAGCCTGGATTTCTGCTTGAGTGCATGAGTGAAGGTTTTTTTAGCATCTGTGAGGGGTCTGCAGTTTGGGAGAGCATCTGTCAACAGCCTCCTTGGAAATGTCATTGTGTGCTTCCAGGATCCAGGATGGCTCTGATTAACCCCTCTGCCTTCCCAAACTCCTCTGTTACAGTGAACACGAGCACTGGCAGGTTTGGGTAACTAAACTCAAGTTTTCCCCATAGCCAGTAATCCGAGTGTGTGGGTTTTATGCCACTAATCCAAGAGAAGTGGATTTATGCCCCATTTTTCCCTGCTGGGGTGTGTTGCTCGTGGGCCAGTCGTGCAGGGATGTGACTCAGTCTCTTGCTGTCCTGGTGAGTCACCGTGGGGAGAAGGGGGAAGGAAGAAAAGGCTCAAAGAAAATCTCCTAACTGGAAAAATGAGTTGTGACTTTTGAGAAAACGTGACTAAGCAGAGACAGTTTCTGGCTCTCCTGACAAGGAGAGGCTGAGAGCAGAGGCAGCCTGTGTGTCCAGCGACAGACAGGCTTGAAAGGCTTGGTTTTAACATTTTCCATCTAATCAAGATGTGGATGCATAGGAGGGAAATGTAATAAATTCAGTATTTCGTGTACAAGTGTGACATGTGAGGAATGAGCTTACCGGAGGTACAAAAGAATGCGTTGCCAGAACAAAGTGTCAGTGGTCAGATTGTCACTGAAAATGCAGAAAATCTAAAAGTGGGCTGCTGGAATCTGCCAGAAATGCTACAGAGGGGCCAGATGGCTGTGAGGCTGGGAGCAAACCCTCCAGAAGCTGGCAAGGGGAAACCGTTTTATCATCCTTTGACAAAGCTCTTTGGGTTTGCTGAGGAAATGGCTTCCCACGGACAGAGGGCAGGGATGGATGGGGTTTGGGAAGGAATTCCTGGCTGGGAGGGTGGGCAGGCCCTGGCACAGGGTGCCCAGAGCAGCTGGGGCTGCCCCTGGATCCCTGGCAGTGTGGAAGGTGTCCCTGCCATGGCAGGGGTGGGATGAGATGGGCTTTAAGGTCCTTTCCAACCCAAACCATTCCATGCTCTATAATATTTAGCAAAAGCAGAATTGTGCACCTCAAGGGCTCCATTTCCAGTTAAAACCTCAGCAGGGATCCCACAAGTGCCAGCCCCACGTGGCTGGGGCCTGCTAGGGCAGGGGTTTTCCAACCAGCTGTTTAAATAAGGATAAGGGATACACAGCTTGGATGGATCTGATGGTTTGCTATCCCAAAGGCATGAGAAAGCACAAAGACTATGACCAGCCTGGCTGGGCTGTGCTGCCCCTCCTGCATTTGGGTAAGATTTGAAGCACTGAATACTGAATTCCTCTCCTTTAAGGCTGCAGCCACATCAGTGCCCTGCTGCCTGCAGGAGTGTCCCAAATGCTGAGTGGAATGTTTTCCCACTGGTTTGTAGCTGATTTTAACATGCCATGTATGTCTTTGCAGACACCCTTGGAAGCTGTGTGGCAAAGCTGTCCTTCAGCTGTCCCCTGAAGGGCCACTACTGCCTGTACAGCAAATCCAGTTTCACCCTGGTGAGCCAGCAGCCTCCACTCTGGATCCACATCATGTTCCTGTTCCAGCAGGTGAGGCCACACAAACCAGGGCCACCTCTGGGCTGCTCTCGTGGCACTTGCACAGGAATGTCTCATGGTTAAACTCATTAAACACACCTCTAACTCAGCCATTTGTGACCCTTGTGATCCCTCAGAAACTCCTTCGACTGGGCTGAAGCTACTTTGTGCTTCATAAGTTTTTATGTTTCTGTTAAATACCCCAAATTCAAGCTGGCTGGGGAGATTACAAAGTCTGAGGATAAAAAAAGTGGGACCAAATCATATTTTTCTTATTCAGGAAGAACTTCCAGCATGTCCCAGGTGCCTCGGAAGCAGCCAGGGGCTGGCAGTGGATTTTAGGGGAGCAGCACCAACCCCAAGGCTGCAGGAGGAGGTTGGAGGGGCAGAACCCACTGGGGTTTTTAGTGCAGTGGTTTGGGCTGGGCAGAATTTGTAAATCTGCTCAGGGCTGTTCTACCACCCTTCAGGTGGTGTTCCTGTGTTTAATATTGTTTCCAAGCACAGCCCAGTATTTGGACATGTGTGGAATTTCCTAACAGGCTACAAATAGTGTGAAACTAAGAGAAAAAAAACCCTACATTCACACTTCCAGATGAAAAAGGTGAGGTTTGAGTTGAAATACAATGTTCAGTTTAGCACACATAGAGCCTTCCACTGCAGTCTCATTGGAAACAGCCAGGATTTCTCCAAAATGTAACACAGTGAGGGATGCTGTGCATGGAACAGCCTGAATTGCTCTGCCCTGTGTGTTTTCCTAGAAAGAAATACTTTTCAAGAACACTGGTCAGTTAATTTAAAAAATATTAATGGAGAGTTCTGCTGTGTTTCAAAACTCTTGGGTAGAAATTGGGAAATTATTAGTGCAGGGCAGCAGGATTAGGCTGGATGAGTTTGCACAGAAAGAGGAGACAGAAAGTCCATCCAGGAATCCCACGTTTGAGGGAGGTTGCCCATATTGTGAAATCAAATAGCTGTAGCATGGAAAATCAGATTTCTTTGTGCACTCTTGTCTTGGCTCCTGCGTGTAAATGCATTCTTTAATTAAAAGATCAGGGAGGAGATGCAGGAGAGGCACAAATGTTCTCAGCCACAGTGTTCCTGGAGCACTGACTCTGTGAGCAGTTGGTGCAACAAGGAACTTGGTGCTGTTGAATTGCCAGGGTCGTTCACGGTGCTGCCAGGTTGGATCCCCACTGTCCTTCAGCTCAGGGAGCTCTGGAGGGGACAGCACCCACCCCACCAAGGTGTCCCCCTGTGCTGTGAGTGTTCAGGTGCTGGAAACTCCTGCACTCTGTGTTGGGAACGTCCTGTGGAGTTTTGCCTCTGTCCAGTGCCCCACAAACTCTGCTCTTGCTGCTCGAGGACTGAGACCTGGAGCAGCCACAGACAGACTCACACAACCCCAGGGGTGTGAAGCATCTCCTCCCTCCCGCTGGAAATGCCAGGTTTTTCCAGGGGGATGCACCTCAGCCAGGTCTCTGTGTGGTTCACAGAGATGTGGTGATAAATTAACATTTCAATAGGGAGCCGAGTTGTGTAGTGGCCATTGAAGGGTAATCCTGGGTGAGCCCCAGACCTCAGAGACTGGGATGTGTGAAACCCCAGAGGAAATGAGATATTTGGTGTTGTATCCCACGGTGAGGCCATTGATCCATCAGGGCTGCCCCGGAGAGCTGGGCTGAGCCCTGGTTATCTCCTGGCTGTCCCACTGCTCTTTGGGAGCAGCCCAGTGAAAAAACACCTGAAATCATCTCCAACGTTTTCTTCAGAGCCTGTTTGCAGAACCTTTGTCCACACAAAGCAGCTCTGTGCGAGTCCTCAAGGCGCTGTGGGAGAAGGCCCAGCTCAAGGGGATGCAGAGCTTTGAGCCTGCCATGATCCAGTCCACCTTCCCACACCAGAAGGTAAGGGCTGACCTTCCCCTCAAATGAAAAGAGCAGGAGGACTTTGGAGCCTTTGCTCTGCAGAGGGCCCCCAGGGGTGTTTTGTGCTGTGCTTTGAAAGGTCCCCAGGCTCCTTCTCCACCCCTCCACGTGAGCTGATGCACGTCAGGAAAAGCAGGGATGCTGCACGTGGGTTCAATCCTCCTCACTGTCCTGAGCTCTAGACCCAGCTTAGCTGCTGCTGTGGGGACTTGGGCAGCCCTTGGGAGTTCACCCAGCCAAACACAGCCCTGGACTTTATGGGATGGTTTGTCTGCACATGTGCCATTAGTTACCCCACCAGCTGAAGGGATTACAGCCCAGAGCTCTCTTCTCTCTCCAGGATTTCAGTGAATGCTCTTTCCAAGCCATTAATCAGCTGCTTGGAAAAGGCCACTGTAGGATTGGAAAACAAATATCTATTTATTCCTGAGCCTCTCCATCCAGCTCAGTTGGATGAAACGAGTTGTCAAACACGATTTTAAACACTTTCTCTCAGAATATTGTGGGCATGGAGATGTCTGGTGGAATAAGATTAAGTTACCAAGATGATGGCTGATGTAAAACCAGAATTTTGTTAGGAACACCTTCTGAACTCCCAGGATAATGTGGTGAAGAAGTGGGAACTCTTGCTGGGGCTCAGAGGAGTGGGGGCCCCCCACACCTGAGAGCAGCTTTGGGGCTGGTTTTACTCACACACAGAGCAGCTGTGCTAAGCTGAGCTGCTGTTGAATCCAGGCCTGGCTCATCCAGAGGCTTTAGTCCCCTCCCGGACTCTGCTCTTTGCTGCTGCATTTACTTTCTGGTTTGGTTTTGTTTATTAACACAGAACCAGGGCTTGTTCTGGTTTTGTTTACTACTAAGAGCCCAAGTTTGTCTCTAGTGCAATTTCCATTCAGTTTTCTGGGAATGAGGACTGGGACTGCCATAAAGGTTTTCTTTAGCTTCTGCATTTCCAGAAAATCTGCCTGGAACACTCCCTGCATGTCCTTACTTTCCTCAGCTTCTCTCATAATTGGAATTTGTCATCTCAGAAGTCCTTCCCATTGCTAGCAGGACTTCAGAGATTGTGAACTACTGGGCAAAATTATTGTATTTGTTAATGTTATTCCTCTGCCAGTAGTCCAGGGAGCAAAATTCTGAGGGTGTGGTTGCTTCATTAAGCACAGCACTTTTAATTTTCAATGGCCTGAAGTGTGTTGATGCAAATGCAGCATCACCATTGTCTGCTATATTTGAGACTAAGTTTTATGCATTGTGTTCTAGCAGAGTCTGAAATGATTTTCAGGGTGGGATGAGATATTGGGAAGGAATTCCTGGCTGGCAGGGTGAGCAGGCCCTGGCACAGGGTGCCCAGAGCAGCTGTGGCTGCCCCTGGACCCCTGGCAGTGCCCAAGGCCAGGCTGGAGCAGCCTGGGACAGTGGAAGGTGATAAATTTTTCCCAATTTGGATTCAAAAGCATTTTTCAAATCTGGAGAGTAATGCATGACCTCAGTGCTTCACTCCAGACTGAATTCTGAGAAGCCTGTGCAGCACTGTGGTGATCCCTGGAGCTGCAGGGAGTACCTGGCTCACACAGAGCACGCTGTGTTTCCCTGGGCAGCCTCTTCATGCCACAGAAAACACTGATTTATCCAGCGCGGCTCGCCGTGTGCCAGGAGCAAAGCACTTCCAGATGTGGCTCCTCCAGCCTTCCCGGGGCTCTCCAGGGCTCCTCACCAAAGTCCTGTTTGTGCCCAGCACAGGGGGAGCTGGCCTGAGCTGTCCTGGCTCCTGTGTGAGTGCTGTACGAGCCCCGGGTGATGCCCCCGAGGTTCCTTTGCTGCTCAGCCTCGCAAGAGCAGAATGAGCATTTTGAAGCTGTGGGCCTCTCTGCTCTCCCCTTTCCTTTGGGTTCGTGTGGCAGGAGGAAGGGCCACCTTCCACTGGGGTTTTTGAGGTGATGGAGCAAGGGGATGGGATAAATCTCTCCTCTGCTTTCCCCCGGGCTTCCCCTCCTGAAATCAGTGGCTCCTTGCAGATTATTTCGAGCGTGCTGGAGTGCAGAGTGGAACAGGCAGCTCTCTGCACTGGTATTTCTGTGAGATTTGCTCTCTTTCAGCCCGGAGCTGCCTCATGGCAACCACCACCAGGTTTTTTCACAGGACGGGGAAGCTCCCAGGCTTTCTGTGCAGCCTTGGCCCGTGTCCTGCAATGTCCTGCCCATGGCTGCAGTGCCATTGTTCTGCCCATCTTGTGTCCCCCAAGGTGCCACAGAGGGAGCTGGGGGCAGGACAAGCCCCTGAGTGTGCTCTGCTCCCTCTCCTTCGCTGCAGCTTGTCTGGAAAGGCTGGAACCTGCATCCCTTCCCAGCCCCTGCCGTGTGATGGGCTAAGGGCCCTGGCCAGGGACGGGGTTTTCCCCCTGCCTGCGTAAATCCGTGCTTTCCTTGGACTGCAGGAGGGTGCTGCAGCTCTGAGACCCCCCACCCACAGCTGGGAGGGTCTCTGAGGGCTGGCAGTGCCCTCAGTGTTGGCAGGGAGGGAACCCCAGCGTTTGTTCAGGTGTGAGGTCACAGCCCGGTTTTAAATTCAATTAAATCACACGGGGCTGTGCAGTGGCATTAATTAGCTGACCGTGGGTGTCCTCTGCCTTCTCCCTGCTCAGGGCTGCAGTGCTCTGTCTGGCCCTTTGAGCAAGCCAGGTGTTCCCTCGTGGATGCACAGTGCCACCGCCCTGGCCCGTCCCTCCTGCCCTGGTGGGGCCAGGGGACAGCAGGGAGTGCCCAGAATGGCAGAGTGTCAGCAGGGCCCCCTCTGGGCCACTGGAACACCCCCGAGAAGGGGCTGGGTCATCAAACCTCAGAACCATTTAGGCTGGAAAAGCCCTCTCAGCCCACTGAGTCCAACCATCCCCCAGCACTGCCAGGGCCACCACTGCCCCGTGTCCCCAGGTGCCACATCCACACAGCTGATAAACCCCTCCTGTGACTCCACCACTGCCCTGGGCAGGCCCTTCTGTGAAGAAATTTCCCCAGTTTCCAGTCTGAACCTCTCCTGGCAGAACTTGGAGCCATTTCCCCTTCTCCTATCATTTATTACTTGGAAGAAGAGCCCAACCCCCCGGCTGTCCCCTCCTGGCAGGAGCTGTGCAGAGCCACGAGGGCCCCCCTGACCCCCCTTTTCTCCAGGCTGAGCCCCTTCCCAGCCCCCTCAGCCTGTCCCCATCACACTCATGTTCCACAGTGGTTCAGCTGTGGGGAAAGTGCTGGGCCAGGCTGCTGACAGCGGCGTGGAAGAGGAAAAAACAAAATCCCAGACCATCCCCAGCCTCCCACAGCCTAATCCACAATTTATGGATCAGCTGCTGGTGGAGAGAGAGACCCATCCTGCCCAGCACACTGCCCTGTCCTCCCTAGCACACTGCCCCATCCTGTCCTGCCCAGCACACTGCCCTGTCCTNAGCCTGTCCCCATCACACTCATGTTCCACAGTGGTTCAGCTGTGGGGAAAGTGCTGGGCCAGGCTGCTGACAGCGGCATGGAAGAGGAAAAAACAAAATCCCAGACCATCCCCAGCCTCCCACAGCCTAATCCACAATTTATGGATCAGCTGCTGGTGGAGAGAGAGACCTCTCCTGCCCAGCACACTGCCCTGTCCTCCCTAGCACACTGTCCCATCTTGCCCAGCACACTGTCCTGCCCTGCCCTGTCCTGCCCTGCCCAGCACTGCCCTGGCCCCTTGTCCCTCTGCAGGAGACGTGGCAGGACCCTCTGTGTCCCTCTGGATGTGGGGTTCTGAGCAGTGCTGCTTCACCTCACGAGTTTGGTTTGTCTCCTCCCGTGCCAGGACCTGGAGAACGTTGAGATGCACCTGGAGGAAGTGAGGTTCTTTGATTTATTTGGCTACAGCGAGGAGGCAGGAGCCTGGCAGTGCTTCATGTGCAACAACCCCGAGAAGGCAACAGGTACAGAGGGCTCCTGCCCCTGTCACTGCTGGGCTGGAGTGCACGGGGTGAAGCTCACTGGTCGTGCTGGGTGTCTGGTCATGGTGGGGAAAGGGGAAACCCAATTCCCAGTGGCTATTTTAACTGGAATTCTCCATTAAACTCCTCTTCGGTGAGGGAGTCAGGCCCAAACTTGATTTGGTGTGTGCTTAGAGGGACACAACCCCAAATCTGCACCATCACTGACCCCTGGGGGGTGGGAGGGCTCTGCACCCGTCCTGCAGTGCCCAGATCAAGGATTGCATCTCCTGGACCACATCCCAGGTCCTCTGGAGCCCGCCCAGGTGCCACAAGTCAGGGGACCTTGGCACAGAAACGACACCTGGCTGCTGCTTCCTTCACTCTCAGAATTATTTGCTGTAATGTAATTTGCTCCACAGTGCACATCTCCTTAGGGACACGGTGATTAAGTCTTATAAAGGCATAATCCTTCAGCTGTATTGGAGAAGAAGGTGAGTGGAAAACAGGAAACACCAGCCTTTTACCCAGGGATAATCTCCTGGTGCCCTGCCTTTGAAGCTCTCTGGCAGCCATCAGTGCCACACAGGTGCCCTGACAGGCAGAGCAATGTCTTGTTCTTAGGTGCTTCCTGCCACTCTGTAAAGGTCTGACCAATCCTGGCCAAGAATTTCGACTGTTTTGGCCAAGTGTTTGAATAATTGGCTGTTTCAGAGATTTATTTTAAGAGTTAGCATCTCTTCAGAGTGCATCCAGCCCCAGTTTAGGAAGCCTTGCAGGAGTGGCCCAGCTGCTGCTGCAGGCTGGGCTGCCCCTGCTCATTCCATGGGGGTTTGAGCATCTTCTCCTTCCCCAGCTCCCGTGGGACTCCAGGACCAGGAAAGAAATCCTGCTCTGAGTTAAAACTTCACCTCCACAGTGCTCTCAGTGTGGTTTCCCCATCACATCAGGGATGTTGAGCCGTGAGGAAAACGAGCCTCCTGCTTAAAATGTCAAAGCTTAATGAAGTAACTTCGGTCTGAATTTCCAAAGACATTTAACCAGTCCAGCCTTGCCTCACTCCTGCTCTCCTGGCTGCAATTGTCCCCTTCATGAGCAGTTGCTCTCTTTGTCTCAGTTTAAAAGAATTTTTGTAAGAAAGGCTCATTGTGAGTATCACGATTTGCTTCTGAGCTCCAAAGGCCTTCAGAAAACCAAGAAAATAAATTCCTTGGATGGGGCGTGTGAAAGCTGAGGAAAGGAACGTGGAAGAGGGAGCTCAGTGGAATAAAAATTTGCAGGGAGTTACAACTCCACCTCTTCATTGGTGCTGCAGAGCTGTGGCAGCTGGGAAGGGTCGTGGCAGAGTGGGACACCCTGCAGGGTCTCTCTGGGTTTGTAAGATCCGACACAAGGAAGGATTTGGAGGTCTCCTTGGATTGGTAAGGAATTTAAAGGCTGTGAAACATCTTTTATTTTCATTCCAGAGTGGGAAAGACCCTTTGAAATCTGAAATGCTTTTGAGAGGCAAGGAAGCAACTTCTTCCTCTCAGCAATGCTGTTTAGCAATGGAATTCCTGTTGAAGAAGGAATTCAGAGGCAACATTTTTTTTTCTATTATTGTCTGCTGGGTTTGCTTCATGTGGGGTTTTGTTGCATTTTTTGGATGCCATGTTGCAAGATGCCATTTATCCTCCAGACTTGGGCAAGCACAGCCTTACAGCCCTGGCCTTGCCTTGGGATGGGATTCCCAGAGCAGCTGGGGCTGCCCCTGGATCCCTGGCAGTGCCCAGGGCCAGGCTGGACACTGGGGCTGGAGCACCTGGGATGGTGGAAGGTGTCCCTGCCATGGCAGGGGGTGGGATGAGATGATACTTAAGATCCTTTTCACCCAAACCATTCCATGTTTCTGTGATCAAAGATTCCTGTTTGGCTGTAGCTGGGAGGCATTTTGGAGCTGGAAGCTGATCCTGTGTGGAAAGAACCAGCTGAGCTGAAGCAAAGTAGTTGATGCACCCACAGTGACAATCAGAGAGAACTTGACTCCTTCTCATGCATTCTTCTGGTGCCAAAGCATGTCTTGTACAACCACGCTTCTCCAGAAGTGCTGTTAACTCATCCTGGATTGGCTTTTCCTGCCACTGAGGAGGAGCATTCCCACAAATCCCACGGATCTGCTCAGAGGGGGAGCACCAGCTCCCACCCGTGGGCTCCAAGCGTGGCCACTCCAGCACGGCCCCGAGGCACCGGGGATGCTGGAAAACACCAGGACTCCTCCAGTTGGGACAAGCTGCCTGTTGGGAGCCTCATTCCAACACGGCCCTCGGCAGCTCTTGCACAAAACATTCCACAAAACCACAAAACCACGAGGGTGGGATAGCTCCTTCCCCCTCTGGAAGCTCACAAAGACACGGCAGGGATCCCAGAGGAGCCACGAGCAAGGATTCGGGATTCGGGAAGAGCTGGGGGTGTTTGCAAATTCCTCTGGAAAACTGCAATTCCCTGGGAAAGCCTACAGCACGTGAACTTGGGAATACATTTATCACCCTCCTGCAGTGCCAGCTACCCAGAGAAAGGAAGGAGCCCGGCTCTGATGCTTGCTGGAAAATCATGGAAAGTGGCATCCAGAGATGAGCTCCTTCCAGGTTTTCAGCAAAACCCGCTGTGGTGATTAATGGGAGAGAGTGAATCCATATTCCCCGAGGTTAATTGCATTTATCTGCCACACATTCCATTCTTTCAAGTTCATAGGGGTTTATTATCACTGAGATCATTCATGAATTCTTGTGGAGGATTTTATGTTTCATCAAATTCAAGATTTAAAGCTTTGGGTTTTATCTGTCTCGAGTTCATCTTGGAAGAGTTTGGAGGGTTTTTAGCTTTTTATTCAGTACCCAAACTACTTAGAGCTGGATGAGTTGTACTTCTGCAAAGAAAGCAGGATGGAAAGTAGAAAATTCCAACAGACACACCAACAGGAATTACTCAGGGTTAAACTGGAGTCAGTGTGTCTATATTAAGATGATTTAAGAAAAAATAGGTATTTCAAGACCTTTGGATATTTCATGACCTTTTCAAACTGAAAGAAGAGGGATTTAGATGGGATACTGGACAGGAATTGTTCCCTGTGAGTGAAAGCTTTCCCGCCACGAGGATATCAAGCACTGGAACAGCTTGCCCAGAGATGTTGTGGAGATTTTTCAAGTCCCACGTGGATAAATCCATGAGCAACCCAGTCTGACCCCGTGGGTGACCTTGCTTGGAGCGGGAGGTTGGAGGAGAGACCCCTCGAGCTCTCTTCCAGCTGAGTTATTCTGGGATTCTGTGAACTCAACCGCAAGGAAAATAAGCAGAAGGACTTAGAAAAATATTGGGAAAGAGCTTTATTCTTATCTTGCATGAATCTCTGTCTCCTAATCAGCCCCTCAGACACGCTGGCATCGGACTCATTACAGCCACTCTGGAAGCTGCCATCAGAACTCCCCTGGGCTTCTTTGTGGATACTCAGGAGAAGTCCTCTGGTAGCATTGCCTAAAGCCACTGGCTCCTTAAAGAGAGATCAACATTTCTTAGCAGATCCTGGGTTTGAAAGATTTTGGCCATAAAAATCCACTTTAGGCCAAAATTGCACATTCACTTCCCTCCTCATGTTGTGCTCCTGACCACAAACTATCTCGGTATCATCTGGTCCCTGAGCCTTTTGTGCTTTACCCCTCTTAGCTTGGTTGAAGCATGTTCCTACTGCTCTGGAATGGGATTGAAGATGTTCCTGTGGACCCAGGAGCCAGGCAGGGAACAATATTTAACAAAATTGCCAAGTTTTTAGTACAGGGGACACTAAAGCGTGGTTCTGTCCCACTAAAGAGCGTGTGGGGAGAGGGTGCAGCCCCAAACCAGCTGCATGGGAAATTTACCCCCTTTTGCAGTGGCAATATTTACACAGGGAGAAAGCAACCCTCTGCTTTACTCTGCCCCATGCCAGGCCGGGTGCTGAGATTGGTGCTGGCACAAAAATGTCCAGAAAAGTTGTGGAGTCAGGGCTGGAGGGGCTGCGTGGAGCACAGCACGGCTGCTCCTGTCGTGGAAATCACAGCTGCAGTCCCCCCCCGGCAGTGAGGCTTTGCCAGCCCCCTTTTCATTCATCCATGGCCTTCCAAGCGCTCCCTGTCTGCAGAGACTGAAATATTTATGGTCTTTCCTGAGGAAATTGCACTGCACCCCCCGCCAGCCTCGCTGCCAAGGAAAACAACGCTGGGGGAAGGACACATCCTTTATCTGCAGCTGATGCCTTGTCCTGGCGTTGGTTTGCCCTCCTCCAGACAGGGGCTGGGTGCCCAAAAAGCCATAAAGGCTTTGGCCACTCCCTTGGGTGGCACTTGGGCAGCCTGCTCGCCTCCATCCTCAGCAGCTTTGGGTGCAGGAGCCGCAGCTGGCAGCAAAGGCTTCCAAGGAAAAGCGCTGCTGGATGGACGTGGGGGCTGGGGGAGCAGCCAGCCAGGGGTCACTGCTCCTCTGACAGATGCTGGGATGGGCTCCAGGGCAAACAGCCCATCCCAAAACATCCCTGCTCACACTGCCCGTGCCTCACACTGCCCTCCGGTCTGTCTGGTCCTTCGCGTCCCGGCCGTCGATGTAGAGGTAGAAGAGAAGGCAAATGAGACCCCTTGGAGATACCAGGGCTTTAAACTGCCAGAGAGCAGGGTTAGGTGGGATACTGGGAAGAAATTCCACCCTGGGAGGGGGGGAGGCCCTGGCACAGGGGGCCCAGAGGAGCTGTGGCTGCCCCTGGATCCCTGGCAGTGCCCAAGGCCAGAAATGGTCACTGCAGGGTTGAGGAGCAACTGAGAGGTGTAGCAGTGGGGAGAGGTTTGGGGTGGCTGAGGGAACAGGAGAAGGGATGGAAGAGGGGTCTGAGCTGTCAGCTCCACCTGCTCGGCCTCCCCAGCAGGACGGGGCTGGGGGCTGAGCTGTCTGTGTGAAGTGGGAGCTGAATGCTGGAGGCTGGGAAAACGACGAAGGCAGAACAACCTTCCTGCAGCACGGCACGGGCCTCCGTGGGGAAAAGGGAGGGCAGGAGTAACCCTGGCGGTGTTCCCCTCCCCAGGTGTCAACCAGGACGGGCAGCCCCTGATCGAGGGCAAGCTGAAGGAGAAGCAGGTCCGCTGGAAGTTTATCAAGAGGTGGAAAACGCGCTACTTCACCCTGGCTGGCAACCAGCTGCTGTTCCGCAAGGGCAAATCCGTGAGTCGCGCCCCAGCGCCGCGCTCCTCCGGCGCCGCGCCCCAGCTCCCGGCGCCTCTCATCCCCCGCCTTCGCCCGTGCTGGTGCACGGCAGGGGACGGCAAGGGCAGCCAGAGTGCTGCCAGGAGCTGCCACTGCTGGGTCCCCGACTTTCAGGGGGCATAAAGACCATCTCGGTCCATCCCCCTGCCATGGCAGGGACACCTTCCGCTATCCCAGGCTGCTCCCAGCCCCGTTCCCTTGGACAATTCCAGGGACGGGGCAGCCACAATATGTGGCAGCAGCAGCTGGTGATATCTGGGAACATCTCCACAAAGAAGGACGAGTTTATAGGATTCCAGAGTGTTTTGGGCTGGAAGGCACCTTAGAACCCATCCAGTGCCACCCCTGCCATGGCAGGGACACCTCCCACTGTCCCAGGTGCTCCAAGCCCTGTCCGAGCTGGCCTGGGACACTGCCAAGAGCCCTCAGCTGTTTGTGAGGCCGGGGGTCGTTCCTCACCAGGTGACCTCTGCTCTGTCCCCTGCTCCAGAAGGACGACCCCGACGAGTGCCCCATCGAGCTGAGCAAGGTGCAGAGCGTCAAAGTGGTGGCCAAGAAGCGGCGGGACCGGAGCCTGCCCCGGGCCTTCGAGATCTTCACGGAGAGCAGGACCTACGTGTTCAAGGCCAAGGACGAGAAGAACGCCGAGGAGTGGCTGCAGTGCCTCAACGTGGCCGTGGCGCAGGCCCGCGAGCGCCAGAGCCGCGAGGCCACCACCTACCTGTAGCCCCGGGGCCACCAAACCGTGCCCGTGTGGCACCGCGGGATGGCCACGAGCCCACCCCAGACCCTGTGGGCCAGCCCCAGGCAGCAGGGAGAGCTGCCTGCAGAGCCAGAGGGCCTGTGGGACAGTGACACCCCCAGGGACCCAGTGCCACCGTGGGAGCCTGGCTCGGGGACACTGCCCGGTGCACACATTCCCTGGGGAAATCCCGGGCTCTTCTTCAGCCTGATGTCCTGAAAGCCAGGGAATGTGGTTAGAAACCCAAGCCCTTCCCTGAGGTGCACCAGGTCTCTGACACTGCCAAGAGAACTCCAGGAGTGAGGACTTTCTGCTTTCCTCAATCAACTTGATGTAAAAAGTTAATTTTCCTTATTTAATCCCGGTGGACTTTATCCTTTTATTGTTTATATGTGTCCGTGCTGCTGCTTTCAGGTTTAAATTGGGAAATTTGGAAGATTTTGTACGGCTGGAAAATAATTTTAAATATTTAACGGGTTTGATTTTCCCTCTTTTTCCTGCTTTTGCTCTACTTTGTAACTGAATGTAATTTTTAAATTTTCCTTTTTTTTTTAAATTCTCCTCTCCATTCTGTAACTTTTCAAAATTTGTGCAAATCTGGAAAATTCCCAGTTTGTTTGATTTTCTTTGTTACTTTCAAACGATTCCAAAGTGGAGGAAGTGCTGTAGAAGAGACTGAAAGGAAAAGAGTGGGGCAAGAAACAAATGAGAAGTCTGCAAGTGAAGAAATGAGCTCAGAGATCATTCAAGGCTGATTAGAAATAAAATCTGAAATTTTCCAACCTAGCAAAATGTATCTTTGCCAAAAAAAACGTTGCTGGAAATGTGGAAAAATGAGGAAAAAGTGGTTTTTTCCTGTATCTTCCACTCTGTGGATGCAGGGTTGGAGCAGGGATGTTCCTGGCCTTACCCCAGTCTGGCTGTGGAGTGTGTGAGGAGGAGGATGGGCCTGAGGCTGGAAAAGGAGTGGAGGGAGTGGGGTCTGAGGGATGTCCCAGGGTGGTTTGGTTCCTGCTCCCTTGGTGTGGTTGCTCCACAGGTTTCTGGCTCAAAGCTGGGAATCTTGTCCCATGAAATGCAAATGTTTGTCCTTGGGGTCTGGTGCCTCACAAGCACTGAGTGTTCCTGGCGTTTGTCTCCCTGCCTGCCAGAGCTCTGCAGTTTGTTATCCTGACAGGTAAGATGCCAATGTTTGGGAATGAGCATTTACCCAAATTAGAATGAGAAAAAATTCATTTCTGGCAGCACGGGAGCGCCTGAGCTCTGCTGCCAGGTCAGAGCCCAGGGCTGCCCAGGCCTCACAGAGCTGCACAGGGCAGGTTCCCAGCCTGCTCCATCCAAACACCCTCAAACCTTCTGGGCAGAACCCCTGGACCCTCAGCTGTGCCAGGGCAAGGAATTGCCACGGACGGGGAAAGGGCAATCAGGCTGAACTGTGAAGGCTGTTTGCTTTCTCTGGTCCTCCTTCTGGGCTGCCTGCACTCCTGGGGATCACTGCATTCCCCTGCTTGGCTTTTTCCCATAATTTTTAATAATGTCCCATTATGGGGGCCCCAGGGGACAGGGGTGCTCCAGGGGACTTGCAGGAAGATGGTGAGGCCACAGGTGGGCTCAGCACAGGGAGTGCAGGGTGGGGAGTAAAGCCAAAAGAACTCAAACCTGGCTGCAGACTTCCCAATGCTCTTGGGAAAGATGTGAAATGTTCAAATTCCTGAAAATCCTTGTATCAGCTAAAAAACACGGGGATGAGTGTCAGAGCCTGGAATGTGGGGAAGTGATCAGAAGAACGTTGTTAAAGCTAAATTTAATCACAGAAGATATGGAGGCCCACCATGGAACAGCAGCAGGGCAAGGATGAGAACAGACACACGATGGGAGATTTCCACAGGAGGTCTGGGAGGTGAGGAAAGGAGATCCCATCCGTTTAATTTTCAATACCTGGACCAACCAATCCTCACCTTGCTCTCAGGACAAACCACAGAGTCTGTGGGGAATGAAGCCAATTTATAGGTGAGAACTTGGAATTTACTGCCTTGAGTTCCAGAATGACATCCTGCAATTCACCCTGAGTTCACCCACCCCAGGATGAGTTCAGTGATAACGGTGACTTGGCCATCAAAAACCACTTACAGACCAAATATTCTGTGTTTCCTACCCTCAGAGCCACGCCTCAGTCTGCCACCTCTGAATGATGTCGTGGTGTCACCAATGTGCTGCGCCTCGTGTGTGGGACCAGCACAGCTCTGCTGTGTCACCTGCTGTCCCCAGGCTTGGCACCAGCCTTGGCTGTCACCAGGCACTCACAGCCTTCCTTTCAACCTCAGCGTGGTGGGAACAATATGGAATGCATTGCTCTGGAGTTAGAGACACCCCGGGTGCCGTGCCAGGAAAGAACTCCCTAAAACAGGGAGCCCAGGCACACTTCTCCTGACTTCAATTAAAACTTGGAGGAAAATAAAACAGAAACTCAGCTGGCAACTTCTTCCAGTCACCCTCCTAAAAGGAGAAACACAGAGATCATCAATCCAGTGTAGAATGAGAGCAGGGAACTTCTCAAGCAAATGTATAAATAGCTTTTGTTGGTTCTTTTTCAAACAACATGTATCGGAACAGTTTGGATTTAAATATCTAAAACATTTTGGATTTAAATATCCGAACCACTTTGGAGTTAAATATCCAAAACATCTTGGATTTAAATATCCACAGGAACACGCTGGTAGCTCTGTGCAGTGTTTTCTCTGTTGGTTTGCTCATCCTTGCAGGAACCATCCTCCTTTGCAATGCCAGCATTGAGAGCTCACTGAGGGTCCTTGGGCACATCCTGGAAAAAGGGCTGGATGCAAACAACCTCCTCAGAGCCCACAGCTCCAGGACTCTGCCATGGAAGAGAGCTCCCAGTCCAAACCAGCACCCCCAGTCCCTTCCACATACTGGGGACACAGACCCAGCTTTAGGGTTTAACCTAAACCAAACCAAAATCTGGCCCTGATCATTCCTGAGCGTGAGCAATTTCCAAATCTCCAAGTTTCACAGATCAGCATTGCTTCTCTAAGAAACAAATCCTTCAAAATATTGGCTCCCACTTCCCCGAGCACGTTTCTGCAAGGACAATAACCCATGTTTTCCTGGAAGAGCTGATGTCCCCCGTGACTCCAGTGCCACATCCCGTGTATCCTTCAGGGATCCAGGTCTGGGCGAGTGTGTGGCCTCAGGAACACCCAAGAACAACCAGGCTCAACTGGGAACGATCCCAGGGCTCTGGCAGGGAGGGGCTGGCTGGCAGCTCGGGGCTTTGTCACCTCCACTGCTGCAGGGGGGACAGCACGGGAGCAGCTGTCCCCTGGCAGGCAGGGAGCAGAGCTGGGACGAGCTGGCTCCCAGCTGCCACAATCCACACAACCCACGGGGGACCTGCTGGCTGCGACCCCGCTGCCAGCGCGGGTCAGCCCGCGTGGCATTTCCTAGGCACAGGAACCACAGGGCTGCTTTGGGAGAGCTGAGCCCAGCTCTGGGAAGCTTTCCAAGGAAATTTTGCCCCACAGCTCCCCCCTCCCCGAAGAAGGCACTCCCCAGTGACAGGAATGGAACGGAGCAGGCGAGAAATGCTGAGGTCCTGCACACACGCCTCGCGTGCGGCACGGGGATAAATGGAATAAGCTGGACATGATTTTTCCAGCCATTCCAATTCCAAGATCAGGCACCCATGGGACGAACCTTGTCTGCTTCTTGTTGACAAGTCCTCTAATTCATCCCGGTGCTGATGACTAATATTCCTCGGGTAAAATCCTTGACCTTGCTGAGGTCAAATGCAGAACTCCTATTAACTCTAGTAGGGCCAGAATTTTCCTTGGATCCCTGTGTGTCCTGGTGGTACCTTTACAGCTTCCTGCACTCCCCAGGCTTGGCCAGCTGCAGGAACACAATCCCTTCCCTCCTCACCGACAGACCTCCAGCACCTGGTTGGCAGCCAGGAGTATTTTGGTGAGAAAAGCTGCCTCCCAAACTTTCAGCAGCATCAGGAGCCAGCAGTGCCTCCAGCAGCCTGCACCGAGGCCATCCCGTGGGATGTGGGATGTGACCACCCAGCAACGTCGCTTCTGCTGCTTGGGGGCAACGACAGAATCCCTGCAGCTTCTCGTGCTCCAGTGGCAGGAGGAAACAAGAAATGGGGTTTGACTGGGGTTTTTTTCCACAGAAACAATAGAGGCATGCCTGCAGCAGTTAGGAAGGGTTTATATTGCACCTGTGAAGGAGCGGGACATTGATTAATTAGATGTCAAATTACAGCTACATTGAGTTGGCTCAATTATTCCATAAATCTCCCTGTTGTCTAATTAGGCAAAGAAGCAAAATCGGACTTGATTCATTTGACTGCTTCACTGAAATGACCTGGAGCTCTCAAAACAGTTTGTGCTGGGGTTGGTTTTGCCAGGACATGGATGTCCCTGGCTGGCCCCACCTGGGACCCCAGTGCCCCAGCCCAGGGTCTCTGTCCCACCCCAGTGATCCCAGTCCCAGCCCCGCCAGGGGATCCCCCTGGCCCCAGGCAGCCCTGACAGCTCTCACAGTCTCAGGACATCACAAGATTTAGATTTATTTGCTTCTACAGATGTGGACGCTGCAATATAAACATTGTGTCCATCTTCTCTGGATATCAACTCCCCAGCCCTGGAAGTGTTCAAGGCCAGCCTGGATGGGGCTTGCACAAACCTGGCGTAGTGAAAGATGGCCCTGCCCATGGAACAAGATGGTCTTTGGGTCCCTTCCAACCCAAACCCTTTTATGATTCCACAAAAATCCTGGCATTTAAGTAACTGCAACTTTTAGGACACACCGAAATCACTTGGGGTTTTTTTTAGGGCAGAAGTAAAAATACATTTACACAATAGCTATTGTTTGAGAGCCAAGGTTTGCCTCCTGATCTCTGCCCCTGCCCTTCCCTTCCGGCTCCTCCTCAGCAGGAAAATCAGCGTGGACCTGTGGTGGCTGTGTGCCCTGGAGGGGATGGAAGGGGACACTGGGGTCCGAGGGGTCCTTCCCAACCAGGCCATGCCTTTGCTGGCAGTGCCAGAGCAGGTGGCTCGTTGGGCTCAGTGGCACCACGGCCACCCCCGGGCACTGCTCAGCCACTGCCTTGGATGTGGTTTCACCACCCAGAGCGTGGGTAAAGGTCATTGAAAACCCAAGATCACAGAAGCAACGCCAATGCCTCCAGGTTAGGAGCAAAAAACCCTGGTTTTCACTGGCAGCTCTTCATGGAAAAGATGTGTCTGTGAGAGGGTTTTGTTTGTAGGGTGTTTGTAAAGGATAACTCTGCGTCACCACGAGCGCTCCCGTCAAAGGCTGCAGGCCTGCCTGTGGTGGAACCAGGCTTTCCTGGGGGGTAAACAACAGGAGAAGGCCACGTGTCACAGAACAGACCCAGAGCGCCCAGCCTGGCTGTGCTGCAGGGCCTCCAGCCCAAGGGAAAACATGCGTGGCCAGGGGTGTTGGTTCTGCTTTGAAGGACGCAAGTGTGAGGATCCTTTGCTCCAGTGCAGGTGGTGTTTAGGCAACAGCAGAGTCTGTTTTTCCAGCTGTCCATGGCTGGGCCTCAGCTCAGAGAGTCACAGAATCCCAGAATGGTTTGGGTTGGAGGGGACCTTAAAGACCACCCTGTCCCAGCCCGTCCCACACCTTGCACTGTCCCAGGTGCTCCAAGCCCCGTCCAGCCTGGCCTTGGACACCTGGCTGCTGGTTCCAGGAAGGGTCTGTGTGCCAGTGCCCAGCCAGCAGGGAGCAGGACAGTGCCAGCAGCAGAAATCACACAAGCACAGGGTCCACCAACACCTTTGGGCTGCTGCCCATGTTTTAAAGCCACAGCTCCCACCGGGCCTGGTCATTGCAGGAGAAGTCCAGAGATGTGCATCTTGTTTTAATCATTACATTTTGGGTTAGGGAACACAGCTTGACATGAAATCCAAAAATGCCAGAAATGCCTTTTGTCCACCAGTGGTTTTCAGCAGCTTATTAAACACTCACAGATTGTTTGGGCAGCCTAAACCCTGACAGGCCTGTGATGGAGACATCTTTCCTTTATTTGGGCTGATGTGTGAGGTTACACAGCTCTCACTCCCTCAGCCATCGCTGCACCCCAAAATGTGGCAAAAACAGCCCTGCAGAGTGGTCAGCTGGACTTTGCCAGAGCTGTCTGGAATATTCCCATTAATTGTTGGGCACACAAGGTTTTCTGAACTCCTGGAGAGGTGGGCACACAGAGGAGAGTGCCTGGCTCCCTGTGCTGGCAGAGGCTCAGCTGCAGGGGTTTAGGCAGTAATGTGCAGGTGGCAGAGGATTTGCTGAAGGAAGGAGGGGATTGTGGCTCAGGACTGCTGGGTGGGGAGATTTTTGGCTCACAGGCTGAAAATGTGGAGCAGAAAAAGTCCACCTTAGAGAACAACATGCTTGGCTCTGATCCATGAAGCTCCTGGATGTGCTGGAAGCTGGGTGGTGACCTGGAGAAAGCCATGGTGTGGCCTGCTTGGTCTTGGACTCCTTGAGAAGAGTGCCAGGAGCAGGATGTCTGCTCATATCCAGATGTTTTGGGGTTCAGGAGGTCCCAGCTGGTCCCACCTCCCTGCAGGTGCTGCTGTGCCACGGGAAGCAGGTGAGTGTCCAGCACCTGGGCTTTGGTGTTATCCCAGAGGAGCCAGGAGCTTTAGGGACAGCCTTGCTCTGCTCCAGACACAGAGGGAAGGGGCAGTCAATAATTTGGGGGAGCCCAGTCTGTGAAATCCATCTGCCTGAAACCCTAAATTGGTTATTTTGGTGTGGTGTGGGCATGGGAGAGCCAGAACTGCTCCATGCATGGCTGAGATCCTGCTGCTTTCAGCTGGCTGAGTCATCCAGCTTTTCTATTAAACTCCAGTGCAGTAAAAATGGTAATTACAGTAAATTGTGACTTTTCTCTTGATAATGATGTATGCAAATGGGCTTTAAGGGAACAATTGAATTATGCTGATCCCTTCTGGGGCTCCACTGTGACACCAGAGCAGACGTCTGGCAGGTTTGAGGGTAGAAAAATCACAAACCTTGTTCTGCTGCACCACAGGGTCAGAAGGTCTTTCCTCCAGCCCTCCTGGCAATACCTGCAGGCACAAAAGGGCCACAAAAGCAGAATTAACCTGCTTTGAACCTGACATAATCTTTTACTAGTACACTCCTGTTTGCAACTAGTGCAGGAGAAACGTGGAATTTCCCTTCTAAAAGAGCCCTGAGCTTCCCAGCCTCTCCCTGGAGGGGCTGAGCCCCTCAGCCTCCCTTCCCTGCTTGGGGAGGATCAGAACTGCGGGATCCACTCCTAACTCCTGCACAGCGTCTGTCAAAGCTGCTGGAGACAGGCACCAGACCCTGGGTGTTATTTTGACTTTTTCCAGTTTAATTCTCCTCAAAATTGAGTTTTACCTGAGGTCACACACAAATTGTTTTGCAGTAAAGTGCTGCCTCCTGCTGGGTGCAGGGCCCTGTAAGAGACTGCTCAGTAATTTATTACAGAGGATTTCTTTCACCTGACCTTTGGGAAAGGCTTTGCAGAGATTGCTGAGCGTTATTATTACATACACTTGCTAAACCCCGTGTTTTTAATAATTTAGGGAAATACTAGAAAATTATATTGTCAGTCTTTCCCAAAACTAGAGAAGGCTTAAGGCATCTTTAAGAAGCTCCTAGTTCAGACTCTGATCTGTTCCAAAAATGACAGAATTACTCAATAATGTTGACTAAAAGGAGATTTATATTAAAGACAAGCCTTACTCTAATATATGATACTGTACACTGTGGGAAAACTTTGCTCATAAAGGCAGAAATCCCTATTTCTGTCAATCCTTGAACAAAATGTCTTCCCACATCCTCATAAATGACTTACTAACATGATTTTTAAAAATTAATTTTATTCCTTTTTGTAATTCCCTTAACTAACAGGAACTGAAAATATTCTGAGATATGGATGTCCCAGACTAAATTTATACACCAGTACACCCAGGCAATGTACACCTTCTATATGCTTAAATGCCAATTTTCTCTTGCTGCTCTGGTGAAGGAGAGCTTATTGATGACACCTATAACTAATTACTTCAAATAACCAATTTATTCCATTTACAAATAATTCATGGGCTGTCAGTGGCAACATCTGGGTGTGTTCAATATTGCTGTTTTTACATCAGTAAGGAAAATCTTGCCCGTATATTCTCACTTTGATTTCCCCCCCTTTCCTGGGGAGGTTCATGCTGTTCCCTTTTGCCCGTCCCGTGATGGAGGGGGTGACACAAAAATAACCATCCTGAGGCTTTTCTGCAAAATCCCAACAACCCACTAGATGGCAAACAACCCCTTGAAAAAGCCCACAAATACTGCCGTCTTATTTAAACAAAGCCAGTGAAATTCACCACTGGCAAATCGTTAATGGAATTATATTTTGCCTTTTAGTTAACCCCAGACTACAGCGAAGTCTGTCAAAAAAAAGCATTAGTAAGATATAAAAGTAAAAGCTGTTTCACATTCTTGACTGTTGAGGCACAATAGGAGCTTTTGCAAGGAGAGGTTTGGGTTGGAAAGGACCTTTAAAGGACACCTTCCACTGTCCAGGGGAAGGCACAGCTGCTCTGGGGACCCTGTGCTGGGACCTCCTTGCCCTCCCAGGGAAGAATTCCTTCCCCAGGTCCTGTCTGAGTTCACCCTCCCAGTTCTGTCAGTGTCATACACACCTCAGCGAGGTTCTGCTGTTTTCCTGCACTGCCCCACTCTGCCCTTAAGGACAGAATTTCATGTTTTATTGCAGTCAGTGGGGAATTTGCCACTGACTCAGAGTTCACTCAGATACTGCAGGAGAAGTAAAGTCCCTGACAGAGCAGCACATGAAGAGGCAAGGATCTGATAGCCCTGATCTTTCTGCTGTGAATCATTCTCTGAGGAGGAAAAAATAGCATAAAAGACCTCTTGAGGTTGAGACACTTGAAAATGCTTTAAAAGCAGAACAGACTTGCAAAGCCATGAAGAAATGCTTGAAGAGCTCACAGACCATGACAGGAATTCATTCCTGCAGGGAGAGAAGGGGCCAGCTGGCATCACCCCCATCTCTACCCTTGCTCTGCTCTGTGCCCTCCTGGCTTTGCCAACTGGTATTTTAACACTTGGATGATAGAAGTAACAACTTGTTTAATATTAAAGCAGCTTTTTTTCATTTATACACAAAAAGAGCTCTTCTTCACGAGCAGAGCAGTGGGTTGTGGCCACAAAAACCCAGCAGCAGAGCAGGAGAGGGTGTCAGCCCCTCAGAGCCCTTCCAGAGCAGATGTGAACAGCCCTAGAGCCTTCCTGGCTCCTCGGACGGGGCACACAGACAGTGCTGCTCTCCCTGACCCGGCCTCACCCTCACCCCGTGCTGATCACAGCTCGCTAAATGCAAATGTGCAAATGGTGAAGTGCTGAAAGATTTGCTTGATATTTACATGAGGTGAAGCATCTCTGTAGTGGCTGTGTCTGTGCAGGGGAAGCACCTGCTGGCACCGTGGGCTGCTTGCAGCTCCACGTTTCCTTCCCCGTGATCAGATAAGAGGGTTTTGGTGACAGCCCCGTCCCCCGCAGCAGGATGTGGCCTGGGTGTGCTCACTCGGGGCCTCTCGGGGCTCACAAACGCCCCAGAGCCACGCTGTGTCCCAGCAGCCCGGCTGGCACGGGCACCTGGGGCTCCTGCTGCACAGCAAGGTGGCTCTGGGCCTGGAGTGCTCCCATGGGCCTGGAGCGTCCCCCCGAGCCTGGAGCGTCCCCCCGGGCCTGGAGTGTCCCCCCCGGGCCTGGAGTGTCCCCCCTGGGCCCGGAGTGTCCCCCCGGGCCTGGAGTGTCCCCCCGGGCCCGGAGTGTCCCCCCTGGGCCTGGAGTGTCCCCATGGGCCTGGAGCGTCCCCCTGGGGCCTGGAGCGTCTCCCTGGGGCCTGGAGCGTCCCCCTGGGCCTGGAGTGCTCCCATGGGCCTGGAGCGCTCCCCCCGGGCCTGGAGCGCCCCCCCGGGCCTGGAGTGTCCCCCCCGGGCCTGGAGCGCTCCCCCGGGCCTGGAGCGCTCCCCCGGGCCTGGAGCGCTCCCATGGGCCTGGAGCGCTCCCCCGGGCCTGGAGCGCTCCCATGGGCCTGGAGCGCTCCCATGGGCCTGGAGCGCTCCCATGGGCCTGGAGCGCTCCCCCGGGCCTGGAGCGCTCCCATGGGCCTGGAGCGCTCCCATGGGCCTGGAGCGCTCCCATGGGCCTGGAGCGCTCCCCCGGGCCTGGAGCGCTCCCATGGGCCTGGAGCGCTCCCATGGGCCTGGAGCGCTCCCATGGGCCTGGAGCGCTCCCCCGGGCCTGGAGCGCTCCCATGGGCCTGGAGCGCTCCCATGGGCCTGGAGCGCTCCCATGGGCCTGGAGCGCTCCCCCGGGCCTGGAGCGCTCCCATGGGCCTGGAGCGCTCCCATGGGCCTGGAGCGCTCCCATGGGCCTGGAGCGCTCCCCCGGGCCTGGAGCGCTCCCATGGGCCTGGAGCGCTCCCATGGGCCTGGAGCGCTCCCATGGGCCTGGAGCGCTCCCCCGGGCCTGGAGCGCTCCCATGGGCCTGGAGCGCTCCCATGGGCCTGGAGCGCTCCCATGGGCCTGGAGCGCTCCCCCGGGCCTGGAGCGCTCCCATGGGCCTGGAGCGCTCCCATGGGCCTGGAGCGCTCCCCCCGGGCCTGGAGCGCTCCCCCCGGGCCTGGAGCGCTCCCCCGGGCCTGGAGCGTCCCCCCCGGGCCTGGAGCGGTCCCCCCTGGGCCTGGAGCGTCCCCCAGGCCTGGAGCACTCCCCCGGGCCTGGAGCGCTCCCCCAGGCCTGGAGCACTCCCCCGGGCTGTGCCAGGGTTGCAGTCTGGGTGAGCAGGAAGCACCCCAAGGCTCCCAATGCCCTGAGCCTGCACAGCGAGGCAATTCCTGGGCATAGCTATTCCAACTTAAACAGATTTAACTCGGGAATGCTCACTTGGGCTCAGCCTGCTGGCTCAGGTGAGCACAGGTAATGCTGGGCTTTGCAGGCTGAGTGTTACAGTTGTGACAGAACCAGACACTGCACTTGGTGGCTTGTGCATGTCCACATGCTCCCCAGCTCCTGGAGGTGGCTCGTCCATGTCCACGTGTTCCTCAGCTCCTGGAGGTGGCTCGTCCATGTCCACGTTCCGCAGCTCCTGGAGGTGGCTCATCCATGTCCACATGTTCCGCAGCTCCTGGAGGTGGCTTGTCCCTTCTGGCACACACTCCTCAGCTCCTGTCCCTCAAGAGCCGGGTAAGCCTGGCCAGCCAAGCCAGCCTCATCTTTCTTTTTCTGTCCTTCAAAGCTGCAGACTCATGAGGAAAGCTCTAAAAATAGTTCAGGGGTCTCGTCATAGTGACAAATGTCCTCCTGCCGGAGCCAGAGCTATATCTGTCCCTGACATGAGCCATGCAGGATACAGCCTGTTCTTGTCTGTCCCCTCTGTGCCAGTGGCTCTGCTGTGACCTGCTCCAGCTGAACACCCTGACCTGCACTTCCCTGCTCCCTCCCGCAGCGCCAGCCCGCTCAGCTGGGACAGGCTTGGGACACCCACGCCTGCACACAAGGACAAAGGAGGGGACCGCACCCCAAGGACAAACCCGGGCACGTTCCCTGCTCAGGCCTTTCCCCATCAGGATGATCCAGCGTGCAAGAGCCCCTTGCTGAAGCAGAGTGAGTTTGGGAACCTGTCCATGCTCAGCATCATCCTCTCCCAGGTGCTGTTTTCCCAGTTTTCTTACCCCAGCTGGGAACACCAGCAGACCCACAGCATTTCACTGGGCCAGATGGGATTTCAAGTGACGTACTGGTGGGGATGTCACCCAGGCTGGTTGTGCGTTTCTCCCCGTTCCCAAAGGTGGCCAGAAGGGTTTGTCACCCCCCCAGGACTGGCTGTGCCAAGGGATGGAGCTGTGCCACCGCGGGGACATGAGGCAGCCTGTTTGTTCCTGTCACACCTTCCCGGTTTCGGTGTCACCGGCGGTGCTGAGTCAAACGTGGGGCACAGCAGAAACCACCTGCCCTCGCAGCCACCTGGCAGCAGAGATGTCACCACACCGCTGTCACACTTCGGGGCAATTACCCGCCCCAGTGCAAAGCTCTCCTTCCACCCTCTGGAGCTGCCCACACAGAATTCCAGCTGCTCGTGGCCAGGCCACGCACAAACACACCCCGTGGAAGAGCTAAGGCTGCTCACACCCAACCTCTCCAGAGAGAAGCCCAAGGATCCAGCCTTAAAGGTCGCTATTGTTGCTGATCTACACCTCAACGGGACTTGATAAGATCCAATAAATCAAATTCCACATGCTTTTCCTGGAATGCCGGTGTGTCTCAAGGAGAAAAGCAGGGCTGAGTTCTAAATGTGCTGGAAAACAGGTTTGAACTTCAGTGACTTCAAGCATGATTTCAATTTGTAAATGCATCAAACTGCTATATTTGTATATTTATTTAAATTAATACTACTATTGCAAAGAGGTGAGCTGTTGAACATCAGTCTGTAGGAAAAACTGATTTTAATATATGGTGAGTAGTCCTTAATTTCTTGTTTTCCCAAGGCCCTGCGCTGCTTTGATGGAAGTTCAAGCAATTTGTGTGTGTTGTGATGGGAAACCTGAAGCCTCGAGTCCATAAACTCATTAACTGAGAAAAACGGGCTTCATTTAGGCACTAAATCTTCTGAAAAATCTGTATAATACTCACAGAAACGCAGATTTACTGAGAAATCAAAAGGCAACAAATGTTGTGCCTTGAGTATGAGGTTTTAGGAGCACCAATTTTCCAGTTCTGCAGTGAATTTTACATTCTAGATGACAGAATAATTGAAAAAAAAAAAAAAAACCTGCTTTCATACATGAACAATGTTTAAATCCTTTCTTGATACTTTAAGCCAGTCGCCAGCTGAGCCTCCACTGCAGTAAATAAGAAACGAGTGAGAGGAATTCCGCTGAAACCAAGGCAGGGAGGGATTCGGGGAGTGGAAGGTAAGGGCTCAGTTAACCTGAAACAGAGAAACATTTACAGCCAAGTGTATCCCAGCTGCCCTGGTTTCACACCCGGTTATTCACGGTGCAAACTGCAGGGTGTGACTCCACTGCTCAATTCCTCTTTTCTCTTTCAAAACCAGTGAGTAAGAGCTTAAAGAACTCGCCCTCTGGCAGCGACTTCAAATAATCCTCCTTGTTCCTCTGAGCTGTTAATTCAGAGCCCGAAATTAGTCTCTATAAATCTTTCATAAAGGTATCTAACGAATTTCTCTTCAAGTTATAATTTGGGAGAGAAAAACACTGTTTATCCAGCTGGAATAACTCCCATTGCCAAGTTTTTTTTGGCACCAAACTTTTATATCAATGCAAACCCAGTACTAGACACATACAGGGGCTGTACTTGCCATGAGAAGTCCTGTTCCAGCTGATAATGCAGATTTTTATGACTGAGATGGAAGGGAATTCCAAATTCTCAGTTAATTTATCACATTCAGCATGAAGAATTAAAGTCAATCTCCTAAATTACTTAGTAGAAAAAAAAAAGAAACAACTTCCAACTATTTTACTTCGGAGATTTTCTAATTTAATGAATAAATTGATCAGTAAATTGATCTAAGCATATTCTGCATTGTCTTAGTCTCATCTATTTGATATGACAGCAGAAACTTTTAGATATCAGCTCATGTCAAAATATTTTGTTGCCTAAATTCCTGTGACGTTTTCTTACAGCCATCATTCTTCAAGGAAATCAGATTTTTCTGTCATCACAGATTCTTATTTTCCCAAAATAATCTTTTCATTTCTGTTAAGGTAATTGCACCCTGTAATTTGTAGTAATTTGCTAAGAAACCTTTTGTATTTTGTTCTGGGAAACATTTGCTGCCAAGCCTGTAAATCCTGAGGGGATTTAGGCACTGCCCACCAGAAGAGAGAGTTAGGCATATCCAAACCTCGCTTTCCATGAGGTGTTTCTTTTTTTCCCTTTTTTTATCGTTCAGCTTTGGTGTCTCTCGCTGCAATCAGACACCTGAAAGAACAAAATCAATTTACATTTGTGTACAACAGATTTTTAGAGGAGCTTCCATGGCCTGCAGAGCTCCAGGCCAAAGGGCTCCAGGAGAACCGGGCTCGTTAATGCCTCATCGTGACTCAAGCAGCAATTATTGATTGATGCTATTTCCCAGCAGTGTCCTGGCAACAAAGCACTGCTCCTGCTGCCGAGGGGACAAGGCACTGCTCATCTCTATCGAGCTCAAAAATACTCACATAAAAACATCAAGGACTGGTAAGAACAGTCAGGCGGGCTGAGCTGCGTAAGCCCAAGTACAAATCTCTCCAGCTTTTTGAAATATCAAAGTGTAACCTGGAAAACTGGAGTGCATAAAAAGCAATAAATGATGGGTGTGTGCATGGGGAAAAAAAAAAAAAAAAAAAAAAAAAGGGGAAAAATTCCACTGCGCTGACACCTGCTGCTTCCATGACTCGTTTTTCCTCCTTTCCAGCCCCTTTGGCAGACGGTGTACCTGGGAGGGAAATGGAAAGTGCTGTTTGCCTTCTGCAAATACCACCTAACCCGGGATTTTCACTTCAGGGTAATCTGAGGGTCAGTCAACTCTTCCCAGTTCTCCTTTTATTACTATTTCTTTAATCTCCAGTGCATCCCGTGGGCTGTAAATTGCTTTTGCCATTGCAGAGGTGTTTAGCAGCAGCATTGTGGGTTCATAGGACTTTTTTTGGCTCTGTTATCACAACTCCAAAGACTGTTCCAGGTTTCTAAAAGGCCAGCGCTGTTCCAGGTTGGTGGTGAGATTTTTTTTATTCCGTGTAAAATTGTTTTAAAAATCTCAAGGATTGTACAGCACATGACTATAGGAGGGGAGGTTGTCAAAGGGCCAGGAAAATAGGGTGAACTATTCCAAATAACTGAATAATAAATAATGTCCCTTCCAAATAGCCAGGATCCCTGCTGAGTCATGAACCTGCACATAAAACAGCTCCCAATTAAATGCTTTATTTCCATTAAAAACCCACTATTTTGGTGATAGTTACAGACTCTGAAGCCCCAAACTATAATAGGAAAAGAAGGGTAAATACCAAACACACTGTGGAGACCTTTCTAAAAGACATGTTTGTAAAACTGGGGAGATTTATTAATGACTCTAACCGTGACAGAAAATAAGGCACTGCTCACACCCCATGAGGACGAGCAGACCATGAGCACCTCGGTCTCCTCACAGTTGATCCCGTGGATCCTGAGGGAGCTGGGGAAGGGTCTGGAGCCCCAGGAGAGGCTGAGGGAGCTGGGGAAGGGTCTGGAGCCCCAGGAGCAGCTGAGGGAGCTGGGGAAGGGTCTGGAGCCCCAGGAGAGGCTGAGGGAGCTGGGAAGAGGCTCAGCCTGGAGAAAAGGGGGATCAGGGGGGACCTTGTGGCTCTGCACAACTCCCTGACAGGAGGGGACAGCCGGGGGGGGTCGGGCTGTGCTCCAGGGAACAGGGACAGGAACAGAGGGAACGGCCTCAGGCTGGGCCAGGGCAGGCTCAGGGTGGAATCAGCAGGAATTTCCTCATGGAAAGGGTTGTTAAAAAATTGGAAGGGGCTGCCCAGGGAGGTTTGGAGTCCCCATCCCTGGAGGTGGCACTCAGTGCTCTGGGCTGGTGACAAGGCGGGGATCCGTCACAGCTTGGACTCGATGCTGGCGGTTTTTTCCAACCTCTGGGATTCTGTCACTGCTGCCGGGGGACCCCCGCGGACACGGGCAAGGCAGCGGCGCCGCCTGTTCCCACACAACATGGCGGGTGCGGCCCCTCAGGCGCCGCTGCCACTCAAACGCAGCCAGCCAATCAGGGGCCGCGGCTGCCGCGGG